>CM034362.1:79809369-80111331 GCA_019925275.1 Mytilus edulis | reverse complement strand
CTCACAATTTAAAATTAATTGAACTGAACAAAACATCTTGTGATAAAAAAAAACCAACTTTTATCTCGTGATCAATAGGTACGAACACCTTAGACGTTATTTTCCACTTGATAATTCAATCGACGGACGTTCGTTGACTCTATTGATTAAACATTATCCAATATATGTCTTTGGAATGTTATACCTTATTTTTTAAATTTAATGATACTTTTTTTTTATTTTTATAAAAAAAAAAAGAATAGAAATAGTAATCAAAGGTACCAGGATTATAATTTTGTACGACAGACGCGCGTTTCGTCTACATAAGACTCATCAGTGACGCTCATATCAAAATATTATAAAGCCAAACAAGTACAAAGTTAAAGAGAATTGAGGATCAAAAATTCCAAAAAATTATGCCAAATACGGCTAAGGTTATCTATGCCTGGGATAAGAAAATCCTTATTTTTCGACAAATTAAAATTTTTATAAACAGGAAATTTATAAAAATTACCACATTATTGATATTCATGTCAACACCGAAGTGTTGACTACTGGGCTGGTGATACCCTCGGGGACATAAGCGTCCAACAGCAGTGGCATCGACCCAGTGGTGAAAATAGTTATCAAAGGTACCAGGATTATAATTTAGTACGCCAGACGCGCGTTTCGTCTACATAAGACTCATCAGTGACGCTCATATCATGTTTCGTCTTAAGTTTTTTTCTTTTTGTTGAGTACCGTACCGTGTCCCATAATTGATAACGTTTACATTTTTTAGTGTTTGAAAATCATACTACATCAATGTTATAATGTCTGAATAGTCTGGTGTACTATAGACAATTGTGTGTTTTATCATAACTGTTGTAATATCTCAAATACACCCTGTTTTTGTTTGATTGATTCAACTTTGTCATATAAGGGGAGATAACTCAGATAAGGTTAATTTTATAATAGAAAGTGTTATGAATTTACATATTATGTAGCAAGAAAATAAAATCGGTGACTCTATTTTTTCTTTTTCTTATCTGAAAGCATGTTATAAGAGTAATCTTCTGACATTTTATCTTAAAGTTCTTATGGTACGTTTTCTTTTATTACACAGCATTTGATTTTCCATGCATAATAGTTATCAAAGGTACCAGGATTATAATTTAGTACGCCAGACGCGCGTTTCGTCTACATAAGACTCATCAGTGACGCTCATATCAAAATATTATAAAGCCAAACAAGTACAAAGTTGAAGAGCATTAAGGAAAAAATATTCCAAAAAGTTGTGCCAAATACGGCTAAGGTTGTCTATGCCTGGGATAAAAAAAAACATCCTTAGTTTTTCGAAAAATTACAATTTTTGTAAACAGGAAATTTATAAAAATGACCACATTATTGATATTCATGTCAACACCGAAGTGTTGACTACTGGGCTGGTGATAAACGTTTATTTAGAATTGTTGCTATCACGGAGAATTTAATGGTTAAAAATATTTTCGCTAAAAACTAGCTTATCTTCAAAGCGAGTGTTTGACCTCATGTTCATTAGAACCCTTTAAAATGCCTTGCTGCACTCCTAACGTATCGATATATCTTTTTTGTATTATTTAATTCAAATTTGTTTTTCTCTTTTTTTTCTTTTATTTATTAGACAAATCAATAAGTGAATATATTTAGAAGTTCATAAATATGACCAGTGTATCTTGGTTTTGGATTGACAAAAGACTTATCGAAATTTCACTACAAACCGGTAAAAGTCTAAATAGGCCTTCATCTGTAATCGACCGGTCTGAATTGGTCTAAATTTTACTTGATATTTCTCGATCCCAATCGTGACCATGCTTGATTTGTACTTAACTCTTACCTTTGCATTTGAAAATAGTCTATACTATTACTCGACCAGTCTGAAACAATATTAATGCATTTTCGACCTGTAATCGACCGATACCTGACCAGTACCCGACCTATTTTTTTTCAGTCTGAACCATACTCAATCAATGGTCGACCAGCAGTTACATGTACTGCCTTTGATCGTTTTGTTTGATTTGTATATTAGGGTGATATATATGGCATACAAAAATATGTGTATGGCGTGTACAAGTTGCAATTTGTTTACAAAAAAAAAAAAAGAATGCTAAAAAACAAGTTATAAAAAATACAAAATATTGCTTTAAATGGTTTAAACCTGTACACAATTTGAAATAATTAATAAAGCTGAATATAAATGCAAAATTAAAATTTATCAAATAAAAAGAACAAGAGCAGCAAAAGAAGGGCATGAATTTCAGCATGCATAAAATACTACATTTTCATACATTCAAGAAACCGTTTTGTTTTATTTGTCGCTAGAAGACAGAGATATTTGACACCTTGAGTGGCACAAAAGTTTCGCTCTTCTACATTTACACATACAAGACTTACAATTGCCTTTCTTAACTGAACATGCACTAAATATTGCCCTCCACACAATGACAACTTACGCACGAATTATCTCATTCACACTAATGTCACTCATTTGAACTTCAGACACATTTATAGTTGCATTTGAAAAAAAATGGATTTGGTTTCTATTCAACTTTTCCTTCATTTGTCCAACTTTAGTTAAGATTGTTAACATTCATCACCACGCCTTTAATGTTTCTCTCATCGGCAGGACATATATCAATGGACGGCATAGAAATGATAACGTTTGACCCTGGGAGAGAACTGTTAATCTTGTTTTTATTATTTTTGTCAAGGCACAAGCTTGCCTGCTGACAACAAAGGGTCCTATGTAGTGCACGCTTGATGTTAATATTTGATATTTCAGACAAATCTTCAATAGTTTTGACAGCAAAAATATCACCATCACAAAGCGACTTCTTACGAGAAAGTATACCAGTAGATGTAATTCTAAAACTTGCTTCATCAGCCATTTTAGCATAACTGAATCCAATTACCATTGTTTCTGTTTATAACTTAACGGTTTGTTCATTGTCTGCTGAATCATGACCATTCAATTTACCAACAGTTTTATTGTTTGTGTCTGTATAACAAAACTTGCTTCACAAAATGCTTCTAAGTGTTCTTTTGTTTGAATAGCAGGTGAGAATACTAAATAATGTTTGTTGACTAAATATGTATTTTAAAAGTCTTTAAGGTACTTAGAAATTATAAAAACTATTTATCTGATCATTAACTGTATCCAAAAGGTATCAAACAAACATGAAGGACAATAACAAAAAAATAAGATGAAAATATTATTGAGGTTAATGCATGTGTTGTAATAATAAAAACATATTTTTATTTACAAATTTTGTACAAGTTAAAACTTTTCTTATGCAAAATTGTGTACACTTTATAACATGTATGCTCTACATTTCTACATGTCATAACTTGTGTATTTGCATTTTTCAAATTGAAACATGTACATGATATTCATACATGTTTTAACCTGTACAAATTCGCAACTTGTACACGACAAAGTGTTGATGATTAAAGTGATGATGATTACATTATGTTTATTGGGAAATTTTAGTCCTTGTTGAGAACAGTGTCTAAATTGGTGTAATACAAAATATATACACAAAATAGTTCTAAGTTGGTTAAAATTAGGTCGAGTATGGTTAAGTTTTTACCATATATACTGAGTATATTGTGTACACTTTACAAAACTTTGAATTTTTCGAAAAACTAAGGATTTTCTTACCCCAGGAGTAGATTACCTTAGCCATATTTGGCACAACTTTTAGGAATTTTTGATCCTCAATGCTCTTCAACTTTGTATTTATTTGGCCTTTTAACTATTTTGATCTGAGCGTCACTGATGAGTCTTATGTAGACGAAACGCGCGTCTGGCGTATAAAATTATAATCCTGGTACTTTTGATAACTATTTACACCACTGGGTCGATGCCACTGCTGGTGGACGTTTCGTCCCCGAGGGGATCACCAGCCCAGTAGTCAGCACTTCGGTGTTGACATGAATATCAATTATATGGTCATTTTATAAATTTTCTGTTTACAAAACTTTGAATTTTTCAAAAAACTAAGGATTTTCTTACCCCAGGAGTAGATTACCTTAGCCATATTTGGCACAACTTTTAGGAATTTTTGATCCTCAATGCTCTTCAACTTTGTATTTATTTGGCTTTTTAACTATTTTGATCTGAGCGTCACTGATGAGTCTTATGTAGACGAAACGCGCGTCTGGCGTATAAAATTATAATCCTGGTACTTTTGATAACTATTTACACCACTGGGTCGATGCCACTGCTGGTGGACGTTTCGTCCCCGAGGGGATCACCAGCCCAGTAGTCAGCACTTCGGTGTTGACATGAATATCAATTATATGGTCATTTTATAAATTTTCTGTTTACAAAACTTTGAATTTTTCGAAAAACTAAGGATTTTCTTACCCCAGGAGTAGATTACCTTAGCCATATTTGGCACAACTTTTAGGAATTTTTGATCCTCAATGCTCTTCAACTTTGTATTTATTTGGCTTTTTAACTATTTTGATCTGAGCGTCACTGATGAGTCTTATGTAGACGAAACGCGCGTCTGGCGTATAAAATTATAATCCTGGTACTTTTGATAACTATTGAGTATGGTTTAGACACTTATAAAATTGTCGAGTAAAGGTTGAATACAAGTTCGAACTACAGTCGGGGAATGTCAAGTAAATTTCAGACCTATTTAGACTGGTCGAGTAATAATTAGTTCAATTGGCCATTTCAAACTTTTATTGATTTGTAGTGTATAGGGATCAGCTGTGTTTTTTTCTGATGAAATCATTAAAAATAAATCACCTGTATCTTTTATGGAAGAATGATAAAGCTAGCTTGTTCGTACCTGCACTCTTGGATTTAACACTTGTTTCTCTAATGATTTTTAGCTGACATGCAGACTATCTTAATTCTTCTTTTCGAATTCTAATTTTATGTGACGTAAATAAAAACGAATCTAGAGGTCACGCAAACATTGATCGAGATAGGAACAACGCCTACTGTGTAGTTTTGACACTACCAAAACTATAACAGAACATTGTACATTTTTTGTAATTTTGAATTATAGTTAATCGTGATCATATATATAACAATTGATATAGTAAGGCAATGCATGCGTGTACCTGTTTAAAAGATAATTGGTGCCCCATATACTTAAATAAATGTTGTAACATATAAAGGTATTGACGATTGAGAGTTAACAGATTCGTCTGATGTGACACTTTTTATAAAAGATGCCCATTCTCTATATAAAAAAGAACATACGGAAATATCCCTGCCTTACAAACACATTTTTTTCAAATCCCTTTGCAAAGTCTAAGAGATGTTTTACTGACATCTTCTTTAAATCACTTTTAACTAAATACTAGTTCAGCATCAAATAATTGCAATTCCATTCAACGCTTGTGATACTCTCTACAGTTAATTACATGCATATATATCAAAAATATTAACATACCTTTGTTGTCGTGTTACGGTTCGCGTGACTTCCTTGATATCTATAATTATCAATGTTGATCGAGACCTTTGTGATTTAGATAAAACTTTATCTTAACAAGGTCAGGACAATCGTCTTACTGTTAACTCGTTGCATTATTGTTTTTTTTCCTGGTGAATTCTTCTACATTTTATCATGACGGGGCTTTACAAATATGTCTCGTCATAAGTTTTTTTCTTTTTGTTGAGTACCGTACCGTGTCCTATAATTGATAACGTTTACATTTTTTTAGTGTTTGAAAATCATACTACATCTAGAAATATACTTCTTTGGGTCGATATATCATGAATTGACCTCATACAAGGCTATATGTGTTATAATATTAATTTCCGAACATATTTGTATCAAAATAGTTATTTGATTTTGTAGGAATTTTATAGATATCATCATGATCATATTGTCTACTTAACAATAAGAAAATATTTAGATATTCTAAAAATAACCGTGCAATATGGTGTACTATAGACAATGTGTGTTTTACAAAAGACTCATCAGTGACGGTCAAAATATAATAAAGCCAAACAAGTACAAAGTTGAAGAGCATTGAGGATTCAAAATTCCCATAGTTGTACCAAATACGGCTAAGGTAATCTATGCCTGGGATAAGAAAATCCTTAGTTTTTCGAAAAATTCAAAATTTTGTAAACAGGAAATTTATAAAAATGATCACAATATTGATCTTCATCGGTGTTGACTACTGAGCTGGTGATATCCTCGGGGACGAAACGTCCACCAGCAGTGGCATCGACCCAGGGGTGTAAATAGTTATCAAAAGTACCAGGATTATAATTTAGTACGCCAGACGCGCGTTTCGTCTACATAAGACTTATCAGTGACACTCATATCAAAAGTTGTACCAAATACGGCTAAGGTAATCTATGCCTGGGATAAGAAAATCCTTAGTCCTCAAGCTTTCATTCTATCCCAAAACGACCCAAATAGTTAACCTACTGACAAAGATACAGCTATGCGTAGTAATCTACACAACATCTGACAATTTTTCACAACCGGTAGCATGAAAAATATCAGGTGACCCATACTTTGTAATACAGTTTAAAAAAAACATGATAAAAACTTCATTTTGACAAGTTATCAACAAATTCTATCAATTTTAATTAAAACGCCCTGTCCACCTTATTTGACATGTGCTTAAACACCAACCTGTGCAATGACATTATGTTACTCTGGTTCAAACGCCAACCCCATTATTTTAACATACTGCAATCGTTTAGGTTAAGATATTAATAGTGCATGGAATGTGTTTTGTGCAATTGAGGTGGTACTGTACCAATTTTTATATTTGCTATGCATTTAAGTATTTAGGTAGAACGAAGCCTTTTCTCAATATTTTGGACTAAAATATCAAAATATATCGTTAACGCATTCTTTAACTTTTAACACACATATTATTGTAATTGTTATTGTTACGTTCTTCTGATTGTATTGCAACATTAATAGAATATTAAAGTGGCAGTCATTTCATTGTCAAAATTATACGTTATCCTGACTTGTGCTGACAAATTCAACAGACTTTAAATTACATATTAGAGCGACCTGGTTCCTGGAAGTTTCATAGTATAAAATCAGGTTCTTATGATCTGAACAAAATAGTAAATGTGTCCTCCTATTATAATTGTATATTTTACTTTTCTATCATTTATAACAAACATTCAACAAGGTTCTATAGTGATCCTTAATCCTGAAGCTTTCATTTGATACCAAAACGACCCATATAGTTCAGCTACTGACAAAGTTACAGCTATGCGTAGGAACTATTATGTTTAAAATATGTACTGCATTCCTTTATGTCCTTTCCGACCGGGCCCAGATTAGTGTAGCTATACCTTATAAAATAATCTTAATCATAAAGTTCATGTTCAGCAGGTGTCTTTTTATTGGTCACAGTCTAAGCAATCTTAAATATTTTGGATCATTTCAGTTGGTTAAAACGTATTGATATTTTTGAATGTTGTTATGTCATGTATGTCATCGACCAAGATACATATCCAATATGGTATGAAACATTATCATAAGTCAACTGTTTATTTAAAAAATTGACAAGAAGCCATTAACAAGCATTCTATAAGACACAAACTGGTGCAGTACAATTGGGACTGTTTATTTTCATTTTTTCTGGTAGAAAAATGTAGAAACATAGTACATGCTTTAATACTATATATGCGCTTGAATTTTTACTTGATAACATGTTTGTTCGCTTTGGAGATTCCGTATATCGTCAAGATATTGGAATTTGAATGGGGGCTAACTGTGCATCACTTATTGCGGACCTGTTTTTGTATTGTAATCAGTTACAATTTATGACTTTAATAAGCAAAGACCCATCGAAACAACCTTTGATACAAAAAAATTACAATACTTTTTGATCTTTGAATGTTATATTGGCTCTCAACTTCAGTATGTGTACTACAGAAATTTATCCTGTTGAATTTACTTTGAGTAAAGCTTATACTAACTATGACCACTGCCCATTTCTCGATCTTGATATTTATATCATTAACGGGAAGGTTTATACAAAAAGTTATGATAAAAGAATTATTTTTCATTTCCTATTATTAATTATCCATTTTTAGATGGTGACGTTTCCTTCTCACCATGGTTTTTATATATCTCAACTTGTACGATTCGTTCGTGTATGTAATAACGTATTAGATTTTGACGAGAGAAATTTATTTATTACTGACAAATTATTACACCAGGGTTTTCGATATCACAAACTAGTCAAAACATTTACTAAATTTTATCATCGGTACAACATGTACAAGGAAATAATTGATAAATATAACTCAACATGCTGACATCTTATACGTTCAGGTATTTCACATCCAATCTTTTTATTGTAATATTCTTTACAAAGCTGCCTTGTGAGCAGCAACCCTCTATCAAGAAAATCATGATAGGAAATGCAAGCACGGGAATATCGCAATTGGGAGATATATACCTCGTATGCAGGTGCTGCTGGAATGTTGCTAATTAGAAAATGGAAAGTTCACAATTGGAAAGCTGAAATCATCTCTTTTGTCGTAAAGTTTTGTCTTCAACCGACCCTCATTGTCAATTTCTAGATGTAAGTCAAATATGAGGCCGACTTAACTGTATCTGTAGTATCCTTTATCTCTAGCTCGATGGGATAGATGCGTTTAACATAGTCACAGAATTTTGAATTATTTTATGAACGAACATCATCTATATAGCGGAAAGAAGAGTTAAGGGTATTGCTAACTTATTATCTTTCTTCCTAAGAAGTTCCTGCATGAAGTCAACCTCATAATAATAAAGAAACAAGTCAGCAAGTAGAGGGACACAGTTTATTCCCATTGGAATGCCGACAGCCTGTTGAAAAACACGTCCTCCGAACGTAACAAATATGTTGTCAATCATGAAATCCAGTATCTTGATAATATCAGTTTCAGAGAATTTTTTGTTTGATTCAGAGTGTTCCTTTACAAAGTAGGAATTATCCCTCCCTAAGACAAGATACTTGTATCTACGTTGGCCATTTTTTTTATGAAACAAAGCAGTACCAACTCTTTCAATTTGTCTCTTAGTTTGGAATGTGGAATACTTGTGTAAAGAGTAGAAAAGTCAAATGTTTTAATACTGTTACAAGATGAAAGAGAGTTAGATTGTATGTACTCTAAAAGATCTTTGGAATTTTTAAGTATCCACATCTAGAATAATCAGTTTCATAATAACTTTGAAGCCCGTCTTTGATTGCTGATAAAATAACAATAAGCACATACAATATGTATAAAACGTATGGATGAAACAAATGGAGACGTATATGAACAATGTATTTATTACTTTATAACGCTAATTGCTACTAAAAATATGTTTCGTAAGTGTCTTATATATGAAGAAGAAATTTATAAATAGCAGGCTCTTCATATACTAGCGTTCTGTCTTATAAATGTAGGGCATTTCATTTTCCATAATTTTATCTTATTGTGAATTCAGTTTACAAAATAAAACATACTGATGACAATAGAAACCAATGAGGCAAATTATTTATGGCGATGTATGAGGTAATAAAACAGTAAAATGATGTGTTTTTAAGTGCTGTCACAAAACTCTACTTATTGGGAGGGAATCAAGCTAAAGTATAAGCCAATGACTAGTTAAAACAAAAACGTATCGATCTGATCCTACTTAATAACCAAAGATTAACAACTTGTCGTATTGCGATTTATATTCAGATGAATATCAACGGAATCTCTTTGTTTTTAAAATAAAAGCAATCTTCAACATAATTCGCACACACAAACGCTTCCACTCATACTATGCATACATGGTCTTTCCAGGTTTAATCCACCACTTTCTACATAAGAAAATTACTGTACATGTACCAAGTTAAAATTATGACATTTGTTATCCATTCGTTTGATGTGTTTTAGATTTTGAATTTGCCATTCGATTATGGACTTTCCGTTTTGAATTTTCCTTGGACTTCAGTATTTTTGCGGTATTCACCTTTTTTTCCCATAAATAGAGGTTTCTGTGCTATTTAAATGTTATACGTCAAGATAGAAGCTGATTATTTAAAAAAATGATGTTTAGGTTTTAAAGCATACATATAGTTTAAAAGATCTGCTTACCCTTTCTGAGCACACGCGATCAGCCCGAGTTTTTGGTTTATTGATGGGATGCTTGTTTTTATTCGTCTTTTTATTCTTAAGCATATTTAAAACAATCAATCAGAGTAAATGGAATTTTTACAGCGCTTGAAATATTTACTTTACTATTGTTTCTACATGATCAATGAAATGTCATTAGGTGACATCACCAATGTCATGACATTGTTTTTTCATCAGTTTTAAGATAAATGTGCACCTTTTTGAATGGAAATGAAGAACGTGTCGAAGAGGCAACAACCCGACCATAGCACAGACAACAGCAGAAGGTCAATGCAGCGAAGAGTTCCCGCACCTGGAGGCGTCTTTCAGCTGGCCCAAAAAAAATAATATATATATACTAGTTCAGTGATAATGAACGCCATACTAAACTCTAAATTATACACAAGAAACTGAAATCAAAAATAATACAAGACTAACAAAGGCCAGAGGCTCCTGATTTGGGACAGGAGCAAATAAGCGGCGGGGTTAAACATGTTTATGAGACCTCAACCCTCCCCTATACCTCTAGCCGAATTTGTAATTTTCCTGTTTTGCATTGCATTTGTAATTTTCATAAGTTCTATTTATATAATTGATTTTGGCTTATTTTTGGAACTTTGTCGAATGGAGTCATTAGATCTTTTAAATTAAAGGTCTTAATCACCTCTGCTGAAAAGGAAAATTGCAACCCCCTTTTTCTTCCTAGTGAGAAGAGTGAGGTAATTTCATGCATTAAATCAAACTTCTCAGATGGTTGGGTTGTCGCATATCAAATGAAAGTCCATAAAGCTTATACATTGTATTTCAAATATCAAATTGATGTTCCCAAACAATGGGTTGACAGGGGTCATTGAGTTCATAACAGAAATTTTCATTTAAGATAAGGTTGTTGTTTATCACATGAAAGGTCTTATCGTTTACATTTCAAATATTAAATTCATCTTCTCCAAACATGAGTTGAATTGGTTTTTTTAGAGCATAAATCAAACTCTCTAGAGCATAGTGTTGTCGCATATCAAATGAAAGATCATCTAGTCTACACTACATGTATCATATTTCCAATATCGAAAATGTAAGCAGCTGGGGTCATTATACAACCCATTAATTTATAAAACATAGATACATTCGTCAATCCTTAAAAAATAGGATACAAATTTAGTAAATGTAAACAATATACTAATACTGAATCAAATGTCCTATGTATTACATTTATGTTTGTATTGCTTGGTTGTTTTATAAAAAATGAAACACATATTGATTATTAATGTATCAATCTTAACACAGGTCGAATAGACAAAATATTGCTCCTAATTGCCGCCAAATGTAGTAATCAACCAGAAATCATTTATTGACAAATCGCATGCAAACATGACTAGATGAAATGTAATTCTGATAATGTTGTGTTCAAAAATATAAATTGTAAAATGGTTCGGTTGATCTGTTATATGTTGATTTCTGGTTAATTACTACATTTGGCGGCAATTAGGAAAAATATTTTGTCTATTTGCGCTGTGTTAATATTGATATATTTTGATAGGGTTCATGACGCAAAATAGTTATACATTATATTGTTTTTATTATTATTATACAGTATTCATAACAGCGTACTGACTTGAGTTATCATTTATATGTTCATAATTAGAAATTAACTGTTAACAAAACTTTAAATTTTTGAAAAACTCAGGCTTTTCTACTCCAGGAATAGATAACCTAAGCCGTATTTGCAAAAAAACTTTTAAGATATTTTGGTTCACAATGGTCTTCAACTTCGTACTTTATTTGGCCGTTTCAACATTTTTTTATTCGAGCGTCACTAATGAGTCTTTTGTAGAAGAGACACTCGATCTGGCGTAAATATAATGTTCTGGTCCTGATATCTATGATGAGTTTATCATATGATATTAAAATTACCAACATTTATATATTTACATATAAACAGTATTAAAACAATAGGGTATGAAAATGTTATAAAATCCTAAAACAATCAGATTTTGAAAATATTGCATATAAAATACACTATTGAATTTACATTACACTATACAATATATATGAAATGGACAATAAAGGAGATACTACATGCAAAAATAAAAGTAATGAAAAAAAGGAATACCATAATAAAACATTTTACAAGTTTAAAATTTACGCCTAAACATTAATCCATAGCTAGTAAGCATTGTTGATATATTTTAAACATATAGTTATACGTGTACTATTATAGCAACTGTTTGTCTTTTCTTTTTAATTTCAAGCACAATTCACTAATAGCCATTTGATTTATACATAGAAGAATATAATATTGAACAGAAAATTCGTCTTTGTTTTCAATAATCAAATAACATCAAAAATCAAAACTGATTTTCCCCATTCATTGACAATATACAGTTTACTATAGTCTTAGTTGAAGCACAAGGCGACAGGTTCCTTGATTCCATGATGTGATTCCAATGGTATGTCTAGTACTTTCCAATCAGTATCCATTCTTTTTTGTTTGTTCAAATATTTCGTGTGCTCTACCAGTCTGTGTATGTTATTTGATCCCTGCCCACTTACGTAGATGTGGCTGTTGTCGTCAGTGCACATGTCCGTTGGCGAGTCCATGGTGGCAATATTATAAATCTTACTGTGATACAATATTTTAGTAAATGGACACATGCCCGTGCTGAAGTTGTACCTGATATAATTCTGACCGCCTATACAAGATAAGAAAGAATCTGTATGTACTGTATGGAACTTTACAACACATGAACCAATGCTATGTCCATTGTTAGATATATCTGTGATGGTGCTGGAACTTTAAAAAAACATTAAAATTATTTACATACAAAATTACAAACATAAACACTGGTATGTATAACTTGCACGCGGCATTGTGAAGTATTCATTCAAGGATTAACTAACTTCATTTTATGAAAGATACTTGGATTTTATATTTCTGCACCTTTGGGTCCTCTTAGCAAAATAAGATAATTTGTGTTTATATTTGTATTGGTTGTAATTGTTACAACACAACGAATACCACGCCATCATGATATGATTGATGTTCCGAAAGCTAAAGACACACCCCTTATAGCTTATAGTTTTCTTTAAGGTTTTCAATATCATTGTAGATATATTCATGATCAGTCCTAACATTGATTTTTAAGGTGGTACCTTACACTACAGGGAGATAACTCTATAAAAAAAGCTAAACGTTTTAATTACCATGATTACGTAGTGTTGTGAAGAGAATATTTAACTTATTAATGGTCACAATAAGTGTTTGTCAAACTGCTTTATAACCAGTGTATTTTTTTCTGATAAAACGGTTGGTTCACATTTGTTGAATTTTTTGTTTTTTTGTTAAAGGGTCAAAGTAAATACTTTGTCAAAATTTAATGAAAATTAAACGAGCCAAATTAATTTTATTGAAGGAACCGATGTTGGAATCCACCTTTAATCTAATAAAGACAACTTAAAATGTACTGCAATTCAGTAAATTTTTCGAACTGTCAATACGTCTTGTAAACCAACCAATTTTTGCGACTTTCGCGAGTACAAAATAACGCGAATTTTAATAGTCGCGAATGTGTGCATTAGATAATCTCGAAACTAAATCGCTGCGAAATGAACTATCCGCGAAAATAAGTTGGTTTACAATATATTGTAGTATTGCATCTTTGTTTTTCATTATCTGTATTCTAATCAGTGAAGCTCGTGTTTTCGGACCTTATGTTATCAATGATTGTTAAGTTATAAGATTAGAAATTTGATAAATATGACATGTTTTTTTTTATATAAAGTGTTGTTTAAGAAGAAATAGGTATATGTGTAGGCTACTTTTTGCACATTAAACTTACATTTTGTCGTAATTGACCGCACCTGCAAACAAACAACCATCTTTATTGACGCCAAAAAAACATGGAGATGTTCCTGACCAATAATCCCTTCCAGTATTGGGCAATGCTGAAACACAAGACACGGTAGTGTTTAGTTCGTCGCAAGTTACCTTGAAGAGAACAATCATTTTGTCAGGGTCAATCTGAAGAACAGCTCTGGAGTTTGGTATTGTGATATAGCCTATATTTTGACTCGTTATAGCCACATCATATGGTTCACTGTCTACGTCAAGCTTATTCAAAAAATTTCCGTGGGAATTAACCAATATCAGAATCTTTTTAACATAATCACATAGCAAAATTTTCCCCTTAATTGTAGCAGCTATCCCAGTAATTCGACCGAAGTCATGGTTGAATTGGCCTATGTACGAAAATCCATGTCTTACATCTCCCGGGACTGCCAACACCTGTGCCATCTAAAAGATTTAGTAAAAAATGTCACTTTTTTTTGTGTTTTTTTTTTTTTTGTTGTTTTTTTGTTGTTGTTTTTTTTTGTTTTTTTGTTTTGTTTTGTTTTTTTTTTTTTATCTCAAAACGATTTGTATTACAAGATAATGTTATCACTAGCCGAAAACGTGCCTCATATATTTTTCACTAAATCTTCTATTAAGATTTGACGAATTAATTGCAAGATATACAAATAGGCAATTTTTTTAAAATCGTAGTAGTTTTATGTAGTTTTGAGCAATTATAATATATTTTCGTGTTAAGAGTCCAACTCCCCAACAAATGAGCCTTTGAAATTCATGTCCACATGTACTGGCTCAATGATCTTATTTCTACTGTGTGTCATATGAACTAAAGTATAGTTATATTATAAATAAAAATAGTAAGTGAATTTGACAAGATGATTCAGATGGCAAACTAGCTTCCGTCACTGTACATAAAAATATGTAGTTTAAGGACAAACATTTGGCCATTCGTAAATGCACCAAGAGTTCTCCTCTTTCTTGTATAAATTAAGAACTCTAAAACGGAGCTTCTTTGCAAAACAAAAGTGAGTAGTTGCCTTGTTGCCGATTTTAGATATTCAGTATACTGCGGATTCATTATTTTTCGACGGATACCAATTTTCATGGATTTCGTGGGTACAGGTAAACCCTGTAACTAAAAATTCCACGAATAAGAATTTTTTCTTAGAATTGTTTTTTTTTTATAACCACGAAATGAAATAACTACGAACATGCAAGTTTTCCTTTATCCATAAAAATTGATACCGACGAAAATAAATGAATTACCTGAGTATGTTTTTATTTTTGTGAAATTTGGTCATGATAAGAAGGCTATTTTTTCCCCAAGATGAACGTTTATAAATTTCCACCACACTTAGTGTCAGATTATCCATAGAAAAATGAAATGTGTAATTAATTGTTTTTGTTTACTTTTGGTTGTATGTAAAACTGTTTTAAAGAGTTCGATGTAATTGGTTGGTGGGATACGTCTGTTGCATTGGTAATACTGCTAAAGACTGTTATCATTGCTCATTTATTAAGACTACATATGTAAAAATAGTAAAATATTGTGCTATTAGCTGTATATAAGATAATTCAGAATCTATATGATCTATATAATTTTAAAAATACCGAATCACTGCTCAAAGTTCAAGGCATATTAAAAGACCACCATGATTAAATCAGATGTTATTCAATACTCGAACAATGCCTAATAACAGTATTGTAAATACCCTCATTAATTGTGTATACATTCTTACATGAACTTGAACTAACTTATTGACTATCAACAAAGAAACATTTAAAATTAGGTTATAATACATGCATACCTTATGTGTTGCGTCACAGATCGTGTGAATGACTTCCTTCTTTATTTATAACTATTGATTTTGTCTGTAAAAGATAACACTCAAATGTATGACGATAAAGGAAGGTCAAAGTAATCTCAAGATGATTAAATCGTCAAAGGAAATTTACGTTTTTGATCATTTCTTAGTTCATTTAATTACACATTCCATCCAGGCTCGGTTTGCATAGGATTTTATATTGATAATATGCAAACAATATTCACGTATATGAGGCTTTGTTTTACAAAAAATCTCAACAGTTAAAGTCATACGCATTTTAGTATAACTTGCAATACATTTTACTTGTGAAATAATCAACGAATTATAACTCAGCTGATGGTCATAACTTGATAGATCACAAATGTAATATGCTAGAAAAACTTTTGATCACGATTCTCTTTTAAAGTGCAAAAAATATATATATCCTTTTTTTTATTTTATATAAAATATGATTTCTGTGCACTAAAATAAGGAGAAATTGTAGTTATGCGTACATGCTATTCCTGTTTCTAATCTTTACACACATTTAATTTACTAACTATTGTTTAATAATTTTTAATAACCTTGACTACCCATAAGGATTATTTTCTAACAATGCACATCATTTGTATTTATTCTTCCATCCTGCTGGTTTTTTGTGAACACATGGTCATTAAACATATGGATGTATTATTTAAATAATGAAGTTATTTTCCATTGCACATTTGTTCATTTTGCTTGGACTGTCTCAAAATGTCTATTACTACTTACAGTGTGTGTTGTTATTAAAGAGATGTATGAAATCAAAATAAAACTTTGAAGAATTTTAAATATTTTCTCTGTATTCTTTATATTACATAGTAATCTTTCTTAAGTAGTTTTGATAGTATTCTTTTTAAATAACTCAAGATCATGATTTTATTGAAATTAAATATCTATCAGCGGAAAACTAAAACAAAAATGTCACATTTTGAAACAGTCCACAACACTAACATAGCTAGCTCTAATTATGTTCTGATTCATAACTTCAAGCGAACATAAATTATTTACAAAATAAACTCAACACCTTTGTATTGGATCAGCTCCCTGACAGTGTGCATCAAAGCTTTAATTTTATTAAAGATAAATGCAATGTAATAAATGTTCATCAGTGTTACTGTCCGCCTAGGCCGCTGCAGGTAACAAACACAAAAACCAATCTACAAAAATAAAAAAAACAATTTTCATTATGTACGCAAATACATATTATGAATCACATGAAGATTTTGTTCTTACACACATTATTATTCACATTAATAAAAAATAACACAAGAAAAATAAATTAAGTCGGGTTGGAGGCTGGGAAACTATATTTCACAAAACCGCAAAAGTATAGCACGACATATTTGAAATGACCTTATTCAAATATTATGGTCAGTTCTTACTCGACCAATGAAAAACATTTAACCTATTATATACTTTCAAACACGTGTAAATATATAAACAAATACACGTGGTAAAGTTTACATACCGATGTATATAAATTTGATAAATATTTATAGTGATACTTGTTAATTTTAGATGTGAAATACAATTATAATGTTTTTGTTCTGTAGGATAAATGTTCATGATGTTATTATTTTAACATATTTAAGTTATCACATGGCTTTTTATAAAGGTCACATGACTTTTTTTATAAAGGTCACATGAGTTGTTTTTGCTGATTTGTTGAGTGTAATGAATGTGATATGTTTTCATGTTAAAAAGCAATTCTGTGAGAAAGTTATTTTGTTTTTAGATGTTTATTAATCTTTATGTACATTTATTAACTTGTAGTTTTTACTTCAAGAATTAATATACATACTAAAATCTTGATAACATCACTAACAAATGTTATAAATATTATATCACTACAAACTAGTAAAGTCTGAAGTGGCGTATATCTGTAGCAGTTTATATATACTGTTCTGATGAATATATTATTACTTTTCCATTTTATTATATCGTTGTTTGTTTAATATAAGTCTGGAGAGCACTAAATGCATTAACACATTCAAAAATAGAAGGAGTACTATTAAAATACTATTTTCAGTTGATTATCTTTTATAGTAGAATGATTGAAACAAAATCCGAATACAAAACATAAAATGGAAATATGGTACAAAAACAAAAACAAACATTGAAACATTTTTACTATTCAATGAGAAAAGGGCATCTACTGCAATCACTAGCCAGTCAACACTGATGTTGGAAGTTCTAACCTGCTCAGGTGCACTAGACTCCAATCTTATTTGGCTAGGATTGTTAGTTTTCTTATCAAAGTCCGATGGTTTTCTCCTGGCACTCCACCAATAAAAACTTGCTACCACGAAATAACCCAAAAGAGGTGCTTTATAGTGGTTTTAAAACACAAAATATTTAAAGATCAATAATTTGTATTGTGTTTGGTATTCAAGAACAATTGAGAGGTCTTTCCTTTTGTAATGTAAAATACATGTTCCAATAGACGTGAATGTATTGTCAAACATCCACCTCAACGTTTTTCACTATTTACTATTTCTGTAAGTACAATCGTTTTTGAGATATCGACTAAAAAGTTGTAAGGTCAAAGGTCAAGGTCAACCTTAAAAAGAATTAAAACACACTGAAAATCCTTTAAATAAGGTCAAAAACACATAATTCGTTATATAGGACATGACCTTGACCTTTGACCTTTGACCTTTGTCAAGGTCATTAGTCCCCAATGGCATTGCTGAAGACCCCATGGGTCTAGAACCTTTGGTTATTTAGTAAAAGCTGATTTTCTCTTTTCAGAAACCTAAGACAGGGGTTATGCCCCTTACAGAAAGGTCAAATCTCTTCGGTCAAAATGTAACGAAGTTGTGCATTAATGACCCAAACATATTCCGCTATACAACACTTCTGCAAGTAGTAAGGTTGTTGAGATTATCCCCTAACAAGGTGTTAGGTCAAAGGTCAAGGTTAAAATACACATTTGACCTTGAGATATTTTTCAAAGTCACATGAATTGATGATGAATGGTGAAGATCCTAGATGTGTACGACTTACGGTTTCTGAGTTGTGGTGGCCAACCGACACCGGATAATTTTAATAGGGGCATAACCCTACCAATGAGTCGTTGAATCTTTTCGATCCAAATGTAACGAAGAACCAGGGTCTGGTCCTGAACAAATTTCACAATTCGTTTTTTTTTTCTACCTATTACGGTTACGGTGTTGGAACGATAACAAGGTTTTTGGGTTTCGGAGGGATTACTCCGAACCGACAAATTATTTCGACTCACAGGGTGAGTTCCGGATAGGTATTCATGACACCGATATAAAGTGTCAATGTCGAACCCTCTAGCAGCTACACTTATATATACTTTGCTATAGGGTTTCAAAAGAAACAAAAGGAATCAAATATGATGACACAAAATATATCGTATTCTATGTGAATAAAACATGTATATGTGTTTTGCTACATTTAATGAGCAACACATTTTTCATTCCGAATATACTAAGTAGATTAACTCTAAAAAAAAAGGTACCAGAATTGAAATTGTGTAAGCAAATTGCATGTTTTATATAAAAAAGACTCACTTGTTACACTTGAATCAGAAAAGTTAAAAAGGCCAAATAAAGTATGCAGTTGTAGTTGATTCGAAATCAATTATTATAAAAAACAATTAACAGTTTGGAGGTAACTTATAATAACTTATCAATTCAATAACGATGACATATACACTTTATAATATGTAATAGAGGTATACTTAGTAGGGAGAAAATTATATATTTTAAGTTAAAATTTTGCAATAAAGAATAATAATTTGTAAGCCAAAAGTTTTGCTATAACATTAAAAGCATGTCATTTCGTTTTTGTATAGTTTTCTGTACTTACAGTTTTGTATTTAAAACAATAGAAAGTTTGAGCTGATAAAGTCTACAAAATTATTGACTTTATATAGAAAGTACACCCTTTAATACATATAAGTTTGGTACCTACTAAAAAGTTCAAACCTGCTGCATTTGTTTGCACCTGTCCTGAGTCAGAAACATGATGTTCAGTGGATGTCGTTTGTTGATGTGGTTCATAAATGTTTCTCGTCTTTTTTTTATATAGATTAGACCGTTGATTTCCTGTTTTCACACTAGTCTTTTTTGGGCCTTTTTTAGCTTGCTGTTCGGTTTGAATTAAGGCCTCGCTTTAAAGACCGTACCTTGACCTATGATTGTTTACTTTTACAAATTGTGACTAATATGTAAAGTTATCTCATTGGCACTCGTACCACATCTTCTTTTAATCTATATAATGTATTACAAATACTACGTGGATACCTCAATCCTCATTCTTATGGATTAGGGCACAACTCTTCTAATTGATGCATATTACGCACTATGTGTACTTCCTCCAAGTTTTTTACTCCATGTACTTTAATTTTGTTTTTGCTCTTACGATTGAGGTTGCAGATGTTCGGGTAAGTCGAAACGTCCTGTTTTTGCAATACAGGCCGAAATGATTTCTGACTTCCGTTTTTTTCTTTTGTGTTTTCTTGATCTAGTCTTCCTAGTCTGTGTTGATTTTGGGGATTCCAGTTTCTTTGTAATTTGGTGGTACATTTCTTCTCTATAACATTCGTGGTTGGGGTACTCTTCTATGTAGTGTTGTTGTGTTTCCTTAGTTCCACAGCTGCATAAATCGGTGCCCTGTGCGTTGTTTATAGAAATTAAGGGTGGCATGGCCAGTTCTTAGTTGTATAAAGATGCTGAAGAATGTTTTGGTTGAATAGTCAAAGATTGCGATGTTTTTAACGTTTGGTGTTATCTCAAAAAGGTCTCTTCCTGTGTTGCTTAATTCCCATCGTCTTTGCCACTTCAGCATGACACTCTTGTGTGCACCTTGTTTTACGTCTTGAAGGGTTATAATGTTGTTTTTTGGCAAGAGTTGTGTTGCTTCTTCTGCTGCTTGCTTTGCCAATAAGTCCGCTTCATCGTTCCCTTGAATATTTGCGTGTCCTGGTTTCCATAGGATGCAAATTTCCATCCCTTTAGTTCTTAGATCCTCGATGTTTTCTCTGATGTCTCGAATCACATCAATATAGGATTTGGGTGCCCAATTTAGTGTAAGGAGTCCTACTGCACTTTGACTGTCAGAGAAGATCTTAAGTGTGGTGATGGTGTTGTATTGTCTTTCCAGTATATAAAATTGCAGTACAATTACATTTGCTACCAGCTCTGATAGCAAGATGGATCCTCTTTGAAGGACTGGTCTATGTAGTCGTATGGCTTGTCTTGAGTCTTCTGTGTAGATGATTGCACCAGCTTCACATGATCCCGGGTCTCCCATGCATGATTCATCAATGTATGTAGTTGCTTGGTCATTAGCTGTATTACCTATTAATTCTGTCTTGACTGTTATGCATAGTTTCTTTTGTTCTGATGTTCTTGATTTTGAGCTGCCGAGTCTGTTCCAGTATGATGGTGTTGTTTTTGTCCTTGATGTTACTCCAAGTCTATAAGTAAATTCCGGCTCGATTAAATTGATGTTAATGCCCGTTTCTTTTTCCATTTCAACTGATTGACATATCGCTTTGCCCATTGGTGTTATATGGATGTCATGACCTATTTCTTCTTGATCAAAGAGGGACGAAAGATACCAAAGGGACAATTGTGATAATTTATAAGTTGTTGTTTAATAGGTTCTTTTGCGGACTTTGATTGGATTTTTTCAATTTCCCTTATAGAAATCTCTTCGATTCTCGGGTCTATTGGTAGAACTGCAGCCTTAATTTCTAAAGCTTCTCTACCTGATGTTGATGGCATATCAAGGCACAGAGTGACCGCTTTCCCCTGTAACCTGTCATGTTTTTAGGGTCTTTTTGTTAGCAACTTGCCATGCTGGGCAGCTATATTACACAATAGATCTTATTAGACAAAAGTACAATTGTGTTAGTTTCGGGGTATTCATCTTACTAATTTGTCTTACTTCTCGTAGTATGGTCAGATTTCCACTTGCTCTTTTTTCTAGTGTTTCTTTGTGTTTTCCAGAATTCATTTTCTCGTCAAGTACTACTCCAAGTAACTTTGGGGTAGGGTTATAATCTAGGTCTTTTTCATTAAATTTGATGGTTTTATCCTCTTCACTTATTTTCTTTTTGGTGAACATGCACACTTCTGTCTTTTCAATGCTGATGTTTACTCTCCACTGTCTGGTCCATTCTATTGCTTTTTCGATGTCTTGTGCCATTTCCTCTTTCAGTTCATCGATTTTCTCTGGCTTTCTGGACTGCCACTTGAACCGTCATCTGCAAAATTTGTGTATTCACCTTTGATGTCATTCAGAAACTCGTTTATATAGATATTGGAAAGAGTAGGAACTAGCACAGAGCCATGTTGTAGTGTTATATCTATTTCAAATTCGGTTCCTATAAATCCATCAAATATGCATTTGCCATTCTGATGTTCAGAAAGTTTTTAATCCATTTCCATGTTTTTCCTTGGATTCCTAGTTTATGTAGCTTTACCATTAGTCCTTCTCTCAAGATTGACTCATATGCTTTTTCCAGGTCAATTAGACATGTCAAAATTATTTCACCCTTGTTGTATTTCTCTATGACGTTTTGGATAAATCGCAGTAGACAGTTGGAGGTAGAGTTGTTTTTCCTAAAGCCTTCTTGATTTACATCAATAATCTGCATTCCCTCTATAAAGACTGCAAGTCGGTTTAGAATTATCCTCTCCGTTATTTTACAGATGACACTAGTGAGGCTGATTGGTCTATAAGATAACGGAAAATATTAGTTGGTCTTTCCGTGTTTGCGAAGGAATTTGACATTGGCAGTTTTCCATTCTGTAGGGAGTTGTCCATTGTTCCATGATAGGTTGATTATTACTCTAATGGCTTCTATGAAATTTGGGCCGGCAAATTTAAATAAGTCAGGGAAGTGGTCGTCTGCTCCTGGTGATTTGCCTAATTCAAGTGCAAAGATGACATCTTCTACTTCATCATATGTAATTTCATAGTCCAATTTGTGTTTTGTTGCTTTTATTTTATCTTCCATATTGCATATGTTTTTATACTCTTCCATTGTTTCTTATAGAATGTATCATCATATTCATCTGTCCTCAGGTGTCCGCCTTTAAAGAAAGTGTCTTGCAAAATAGTACATTTTTCCTCTTCAGAAAAGGCTGGCGCATTACCTTCAGCAATCAGTGGGAGTATTGTGTTGCAGTCGTGCTTTTTTGTCATTTTTTTATAAGTTGTCTATATTTCTCTTAAATTTCTCAGATTATACAAGATAAAATCATTTCTAAAAAAACTGCAATAAAAACTTCCAATTGGAATAGTGGTATTGTAATAAAGTATGTTGAAATGAACCATGACATAGCAACCATTTAACTACTAACACAATGTCACCATGAACTATAGTAAGCTAAATAACTCATTTATATATAATATTGCATACTGAGATAAATATACAAAACACGTATAAACTACATAAATCTCATGACAGTAAACAAAAAAAAATTAACTAGCAGTCAAGATGCCAAACTGAGACTAATATATTTATTAGATTTTTTTCCAAACTATTTTCTATTATGTGATTGAATATTACAAGCCAATAACAAGGGTCATTCAACCCTAATCAGTTTCATTCGATAAATAATTATTAAATGATTTCTATTTAATTTTGACAATAATAAGCAATATGATTCTCTAATTTCTCGCTCCACACTTTGTAAAGAGTGATACATATACATCTTTTGGAAAGTAATGAGAATGGTGTATCACTTTATGATCCAAATATGATATATAAATGTATATGGTATACACAGTTAAAAACAGTCGTACCACAAGAGCAGGGATTGTCTGCTCTTCTTCATCTCAAACATGCGGCGATGCTTTATAACTAAAAATATGTCTTATCTAGTTTTTGGTAGGGTTTGTGTTGTTTATTCTCTGGTTTTCTATATGTTGTGTCATGTGTACTATTGTTTGTCTGTTTGTCTTTTTCATTTTTAGCCATGACGTTGTCAGTTTATTTTTGATTTATTAGTTTGACTGTCACTTTGGTATCTTTCGTTCTTCTTTTATCTAACTGCAAGTTGAAAACGGCCAATTCCACTGGTTCGAGAGAAAAGTATTTGATGGATGCCGATCACACTGGATGTGCATCGGTTGTATAAATCACACATATATAAATTTGGCTGTTAACACAATTTTTATTAGAATAACAATTAACATAAAATAGTTTTATATGGAATAGAAAAAAAAAAAGCATTATGGGTCATTTTTTAAAATTTTTGTGGGTATCCTTTGGTTGTGGATTTGGAAAAGTTCGCGGATATTTTATTTTAAAGTTTTGCTAAAGTTTGCATACAAGTCTAAGGAAATTTGTGGTTAAGCTATATACCCCACATGTAAAAATTAATCAAAAGTATTTGTATTCGATTATCAAATAACATAAAAAACCAGCTCTGATTTCCCCCATTCGTTGACAATATACAGTTTACTATAGTCTTTGTTGAAGCACAAGACAACACGTTCCTTGATTCTATGGTGTGAACTTAATGGTATGTCTAAAACTTTCCAATCTAAATGCGCAGTACCTCCTGTTAGTCTGTGTATGTTATTTGACCCCTGTCCACTGACATAGATGTGGCCATAGTCGTCAGGGCATATGTCAGTTGGTGTATCCATGGTGGCAATATTAGAAATGTCTCTAGAATGCCTATCTTGGTACACATGATATAATTTTGACCGCCAATACAAAATAAGAAATAATGTTCATTAACTGCATGGAACTTTTCAACACGTGCTCCAATATAAGTTCTCTTTTTAGATGTATTTCCTAGGCTGTTGTAATAATAAAAAATCAAGAAATTATATAAATACATGCATATAAATTCAAGAGTCCAACCTAAATTGAAGTAAATTATATGGACTTCAAATATCATTTCAATTTCTCATTACTGAAAAGACAATTATTGTCGAAATCTATATATGGTATATTTATTTTTGCACTTTTTTGTGCACTTTTGTTTGCGGTAGACAATCTTTTCCGCAAGTTTATTGTTTTCTGTTTGGTATTAAATGATAATATCGATTCATTTAATAACATATGATGATCTGTTTGTTTGGCAATCGCCAATAGCAGTCAGGAGGGTTTATGAACACCCGTTGTTCGACCTGCTAGTCAAATGCGTTTGGTATTTTATTTTTATTTTTGTCTTTCGGTTAATGTTGAAAATGCTCTATAATTTCGTACTTTTTTGCCATTTTAACTTGTTTTTGATAAGAGCGTCACTGATGAGTCCCTTGTATACGTATATAAGAATTGTTTTAAATCTAGATTTGTGTATATATATTGTACATAAATAACAAGATTAAATTTCTTTTCCGGCACGACGTTAAAACGACGAACCAAAGAATTCAACTGTATGCAGAACTAAATATAGGACAATGGTGTTGATTAGAAATAACCCCATTCAAACCATTTTAGTTTTCCACATAATTCTTACCAATCCTTCCAAGTTCTGGGTGAAACCCTTTGCCGATACCAATATTATATGCCATGTATGGTTTCGGGTTGCAATGTATGTATATTCTATATTTTACCTTTATAAGCACGGTGGGTATGGTTGTCCTGCGAGAGAAAGTTCTGTGCTGGTGATTCAGTCCTGACGGGTGCTGGTGATCAATGAAAAAATGTAAGCAAAGACGAAAATGATGATTTTTGACGTTTTCACTCATAAAAAATGGAAGAAAACAGTTGAGATTTTTCAATTTTGTTTCTTATGGGTTCATATGTAAACCAATAAAAAGTTGACCCTCTGAACTGTTTCAGTAAGCGTAACACAAAAATGCTCATTTTCAGAAAATCTAGAACTGAAAAAATAAAAAATAAATGCTTATAGAGTCCGCTTTTTATAGCGCAATCCACACGACAAAACTATTTTGTGAAAAAACATTGCAATTTATTAAAATTTAGCATTTTCTCAATTTATTCATGTCCTGATACTGTGCTGGTGGGTCCTGTCATTGTGCTGGTGGGTCCTGATACGGTGCTGGTGATTTTGGATAAGAAGTTGGTCGTATTTGAAACAAATGTTACAAAATCAATAAAATTGGGCAGATAATTGTTGTCAATAGGATCTATGACTCCTATTTTAGCTCTTGTGCATCCATTTGGCTGTTTAATATGTGTTTTCAAATGATCGTAACTTGTATTACATAATTACATAAAAGGGCAACATTTTTTGTCCAATATCAGATAACAATATATAGTATCTAAAATAAGAATAGTTTTATTAAGATATCAAATGCCCCTTACATTGATGCTTCAACAATGATCAAAGCCCATGCCGCATATACATGTTTGTTAGCGCTCCGCATACCCATCCCCACTTCCACCCAACCAACCCTCCTCATTTCCTCCTTCATTGTTACAGTGGTGTACCAACACAACAATTTATCACATAAAATAATAACACAAAGACACATTATTGAACAACGAATGCTCGCAGGTACTGAAAGCTAGTTCAAAGCCGCATTTTCAACTAATAGATAAACCATGTTCTCATATGCAAAAATTCCAATCGTGTCGATTAAAAAAGTCTCAAGACTTAAGTTCGCATTTTAATGTTTGATGAAGCAGAACTTTAAAAGTGTGCAGTGAATCTTGTGCTCACAACAGTTATTGTCATAATTATGTTTACATAAGACTTATAAAGGAATTAAGTAGGTACCAAGAAATATTTTACAGTTCAATTTAATGATCATGAATGGAAGGAAATGGTACGGAAGTTTACATAGGACAAAAAGAAATTGATAGTATTTTTGCCGAAAGACTTAAACGCTTCTTTGCATTATATAGTACAGCTCTTCTATAAAAGCATGCAAAAAAAACTTTGATTGACTTGCTTGCTATGTTTGCTTGGATGTTTTCAAACAATAGGTAGGCGGAGTTGCAATACATACTGGGATTTGATTGGACAAATACAAACTGACAGGAATTGAAGTTAATGTTTATTGTCCAAACAAATTCTAGTATATAGTAAACAGACTACTTACCTGTCGTTTACAAACATCCAAACAATCATAGCAAGCAATTTGATCAATGGTTTGCTTTGCATATATTTATAGAAGAGCTGTTAATTCTAAAAAAAATTCTTGTTGTCGTAGATGGTTAAATTCTCAACAAAATCTCAATAACTTTGTTGGAACGAATAAAGGTTTTAAATCAAATTTTCGTGGACTTTTTAGCTTCCACCCTGACGAGGCATGTTAGCTGTTCGTATGCTGTTGCACCTGACGCGCGGAAACTTTGACATTTCCATCTTCTTTTCTGAAATATTTTTCCCAGCTCATACTTGACAAGATTGTTATCCTAGTAAAAGGTGTAACCAATGAATTGAACACAAGTTAAAAAATCCACAATACTATATAATTCATTTTATGTGTCAATTTGTTCGAAAAAAGTCGAAAAGAAGAGAGTTTTTTTAATGTCATGATTATCTGTCGCTTTCTAGATCTATGCTTAGCATTTATTTCAGATGACATGGACTCCTCACCCTGGTGACCCTGCTGCCTTTCATAACTTTATCCGTATACATATATTGATAGATAAACAAAAGGCTGCAACTGCATGGTATTTTTGTATTTAAAATGAGAATATTTGTGGTGAATGGAAACTGTAAGGGTCAAAATCTTAAATTGCTTATAAATGTTGCTGGACCCAGTTATCTGATCTGAATTTTCTGAAATGTGCAAGGTAGATAGACATTGACCTTTTGATTTTTTTTACTCGGTAAGTTTTGCCCTAATTGCTTGAACTTTTGCAATATTAAAGCCGATTTCAATGAGTATGTAGACAAAGGGAATATCGTTGGTTATCTTGCTTGCTGAACGGAAATACATTGTTAGGTTATGTAAACTACTCTACTTTAAGAGTAGACTAGTCCGACAAATGACACATCTCTCTGTCTGTAGGACCAGGCTACTTCAAAAGGAGGGTAGTATACCTTACCTAACAATGACTTCACGGTTTAGCTAACAAGCAAGCTAATCAAAGATATTACCTTTGCCTACATACTCAATGGAGTCGGCTGTAACTAAAAACTCGAATACCTTTTTAACAGACAGTGGTCATGTTTGTTGATGAATATTGTTTTTCCTAGATTCACTCTTGAAAAATCATTTAGTAACATTTGGTCAAGTAATTTCAGAAAAGATCTTTTTTTGTAATTGCGGACGCCAAGACAATACATGAACCTCACACAACCCCTCGACAAAGGTGAGCTTATATATGATCTGGTAGCGATTCGGGTTGATAACCAGTTGAAATTAAGCCAGTTTTGTGTGTGTGTAGATTTGTATTGTTTTAAACTGTTATGACTTTTTAAAGTTAAATGTAGGTGTTTAATCTAAGAATTTCTTTTTTAAACTTATATACTTGTTTTATACTCAATTGGTAGTATGAAGCTACGAGATATTTTAATTGAAGGCACAATTAACAAAGCAAACGGTAGTTTCAAATACTTTTAAATAGATCTTTAAGGATAATGTACCCTTGTGTTGATCCCATGCTAAATATAACAAAAATCTCTGTACAAAGGTTATTTCGTCTTCATTCTCTGACATATTCTAGTCTGCCCTTTCATAAAATAGTGAATTTTTTTTTTAGTGTTCTATCGAACTTTCGAAAAAATATACCTAATAACCGTTCAGACAAAAAAATTATGTTGAAAAAATCTTACAGATACAGCAAGTGATTCTTAATAGCTATAAGATACATTTTTCTTTTCAAATACAACTTTTAAATCTTACGGGAAACTATTCCAAGCTTAAAACTTTCACTGTAACCTCGCTCTAACTTATCTCCCCTCCCCCCCAAAAAAAAAACCCAAACAAAAAAACAAACCCGCAATACTATTGTCATTCTTATAGTCAGCACTAAATTGTTCCCAAACAAATGTGTTTTAAGCTGCTAAAGACATGATTCAAACGCTCAGAAAGTCCTTTGTTCTATATTTTTGCTCTCCATTTTTATGCAAAACCTTTTACATTTTTATTTTATGGGTTACTGTTGAAGGTCGTTCGATGACGTATGAATGTTAACACATACTTCCTTTGGTTTCTTATGGAAATTTGTCCATTGACAACAAACATACCACATCATCTACTTTATATAAGTATTGTATAAATCACAACGTATTTTGGTGATCTTGCAAAATGATCGTAATCCCGAAAATCGTAAACGTATTTTCTTATCTTAAAAGGGGGCAAGAAGGGTTCCATTAACATGCCAATAAATAAGATTACAGTTAATTTAAAAAAAAAAAACATTAGGGGATTTTTTCTCTCATAATAACAGTAAACAGATTAACAAAAATGTCAATTTCAAGAAAGCAGACAACCGTTAATTAGTCAATAACAGTACAGCTTCAATGATCTTGAATATATGCCACTTTTAACTAAAATATAAAGACACAGAACCAGGACATAGAAGCACAGAACCAGGACCGTTTTTCTTATCACCAGCACAGCGTCAGGACAATTCCGTTTAACGAACTTGCACGACTTTTGCAATATAATATTGTTGTAATATACTTTGCATGGTACTTATGACGCATCAGAGAAAAATTAAGCAACAAAACAGTCGTTTTATTGCCGTTCTGATACAATGTAAACAAACCCACCAGCACAGAATCAGGACCCACCAGCACCTGACTGGACCAAATAACCAGCACAGAACGTTCTCTCGCAGGACAACCATACCCACCGTAATAAGGAGCACCGATATGTGTAATTGTTCAAAGTAGAACATGAAGCGCAGGTTATTACTAATGTAATTTCAACTGATCGGGCGGAACCTTCGTTCCAATTTGCATAAGGACAGTCTATTTGAAGATGTGTGTGATAATTACCAGTGATTTCTAATCACCTATCAGTGTCACCAAACAGATTTACAAAAACACTGAGTGTACGATATGGGACGAAAACAAAAATATTTCTAAAGCAGTGTGTTTTAAAGTATCAGCAATTGTTTTAAACTGAATAGAACCTTTAAGATTGTGGGATTTATTCTAAACAATTTATAAAAATTGTGTATAAAAAATTAAATATTTAGACCCAATTGATAATTACTCAATTCTATTTGCATCTAACCCTCCCAAGAAAGTTTGGAGTATTAGAAGTGGCGATCTAGATTTTTTTATAAAATGAGGGGACCCACGCCAGCCATTCATTGTTGATACCCTAAAATACAACCAATTTTTTTATTCCTACAAAAAAAAGGAGGATGCCTCCTTGCAAAATCGCCTCTGAATGAAACAAAAAAAGTATTTCAAACGTTAAGGAATAACGAAATATGCATATTTTGCAACTGCTGGCGTCATAGATTCACGTTCATATATATCCACACATTCCGAAATGTGACATTTTCATTTGTCTAAAACTCCGCTTTACAAGAAAATATATGGCTATGTCTTATTATTTTTTTGCGAATACACATAGAGTGTTTATATATTTAAACCGGAAAAATTACCACATTAATGAGTTTATACAAAGAACACCTGTCTATATCGATGGACTTGTCTATGATGATCGAACGGGTTCAACTCCGCCTAGTCAAGGAAAATAAATCAAGTAATATCTGTGTATCGGTAGAATGTATGTGAGTATTTGTCTACCCAGTGTCCATGCCTGTCCGTGACAGGTCTTTTTACTAGAACGTTAAACCTACCAAACACTATCGATGTACAGTACAATAAAACAATAAATACACACTGACGCATTGAAACCGAAAGATTAAGAAAGATGAGAAAATTGTGCATAACATGCATAAGAAGTAGGTACTTTGACCCTATCATGGACCAGCGATGTCGTAGCTGTGTTTTAGTATATATATTTTGTTGAAACACTCAACTGTTCTATGATAGGGGAAAGGAGTAGTGTTGGCGTTAACAGATATAATAAATCCAGTCTCATTCTGGTTGTCGGTGGTTACTGTGTGTTTTATTCATGGATTAATACTGATGAATCAGTTGTTTTTATTCATTTGAATAATATCTCATGATGGAGCGATATCTAGCTCATTATATGATATGGGGTTGCTTACTGTCGTTTGATCTCTTGTATATAGTTGTCTTCTAGTCTCTATATGTTTTGGGGGAATGAGGTCTACACAATGAACAATGTTATATTGATAAAAACTTACATATCTTTGTTATTGACAGGAATAACATACGAATAGATATCTGCATGACCCGAGTTTATGCCAGAACACATGAAACTTGTCTTTCAGTATTTTGGAATGCTGACACACAAAACACAGTTGTGTTTACGTCACTGCATGTTGCTTTGTTGAGTACAATCATTCTGTCGGGGTCAATTTGAAGGACAAAATTAGAGTTAGGAAGTGTAATATAGCCTATATTTTGACTCGTGATAGCCACGTCATATGGTTCACTGTGTATTTCAAGCTTCTGTAAATAACTTACAAGGGGATCAACTAATATCAGATTCTTTTTATCATAGTCACATAACAAAATGTTCCCCTTTATTGTAGAAGCTATTCCAGTAATCCGGCCGAAGTCATGTTTGGATTGGCCTATGTACGAGAATCCATGTCTGACATCTCCTTGTACTGCCAACACCTGTGCCATCTCTAAAATAATTTGAAAGGAATAATATCTTAGTTAGATTGTTTTCTATGTACCACCAGATAATGATTTCATTTGATGAAATATTGCGAAAGAAAAACAGATGTGGTATGATTGCCAATGAGACGATTCAAGAGAGAAAATAACACAGACATTGACAACTATAGGTCAGCGTATGGTCTTCGAAAATGATCAAAGCCCATACCGCAGAGGCAGCTATAAAGACTCAAAAATGACAAATGTAAAACACTCCAAAACCATTGAATTACAGGGTATTGATTTGGGATAGAAAATAACATACATAATTCACCGGGGTATATACATGTTCTGCAGTTTTTTCTTCTGTGAAGTTTTGACGGGTAAATTGCATTATCAACAAAAAGCAATGAACTTTTTTTTGTCAAATTTAATATGTCATGCATTACTACAATTTTCTTTTTAAATACTGAGGAATTTAATTTGATTTCCCCTCCCTCAAAATTCAAGCAAACATACAAATAAGAAAACTCTAAAATAAGAAAAAAAAAACCAAAATGATAAATTGCACCAGCTTTTGATTTCTATAGGCTAGAACCTTGAAAACAAGTATACACAGGCGGAAACCCGGTTGATATAGAACAAAAGAATCAAAGTTTTTTTTTGTTAGAGAAGGCGATAAATGCTTACTGTAATGTTTACAAAATTTTTAGGCGTTAATAGAAACAAATAAAATGAAAATTTTCTGCTTGATTACGAAGTATTTTATTTGCATAAATTTTCAATTTATCTACAATAAAGTTAAGCAGACCAATTACATATCAAGTCGACGACATGGGTATCTATCAAGTTGGACGTAGAAAATGCATAACCTTCGATTTAAAAAAAAACACGGACGTAGACCATATCAATCTCTTAGTTTAGTAATTTTCTTATTTACCCTTTCATTATGTGACCTAAGAACAAATTCTCAAAAATGGGTAACAATTGTATCGAAAAGAGAAAATCGAGTGTACCTTTTTATGTTAGGGAGTGTTTGAGTTGAATATTTCGTTTAGAAAACGTTTAAAACAAGAGTAGTTGATACATCATCTCGATTCAGATTCATTTTTATATATCAAAGCTGCAGGTTGACTTTATATCATAAGAAATTCACACTACTTAAAGATGAAATATATAGGTCAAGTTAATACCTTTCTAATGAATCACAAAAACAGAGTAGGTGTGTTCGAATAGCTTTTTTTTTCTAAAAGTACTTGACGACAAGTCTGATGGTAAAAATACATATCTTCAAAAATCATATTTTTGTGTGTGTGTTAATTAGGGTTGATATTCTCAAACCACTGAAAATTATAAGTCTGCCCTTCCACGAAATATTTAATTAGATTTTTTTTAAATGGTTATCAATTTTCAAAAACTCCACCTGACAACCGATCAGACAATAGTTTTAATTTGACTGAATGCAGACAAGAACATTAACTGATGCTAACTACACATTTTCATTTAAATAAAAAAAAATATTTAGACCCGCGAGCTCCCTTAAATGTCTTATATTCAGCATTTCCCACAAAATGCAAGTTTGTTTTCATTGTTGTTTTTATATTGCATATATTCAATTCTTTTTATCCGTTAAAAGTAAAATAACAAAAGATACCAAACTCCAAGGAAAATTTAAAACGGAAGTTCTCTTATCAAAGCTCAAATACAACAAACGAATGAATGAATAGTGTCATATTCCAGACTTTTTGCAGAATTTTGGATGTAGAAAATAGTTGAATAAACATGGTTTGATAGCTAGCTAGTCCTCTCACTTGTATGACAATCGCATAGACTCCATTACATTGACAAAAATGTGTGTGCAGTACGAACAGACACGACAGGAAAAATGTCAAAAAGTGAGGGATATCGTTCTAGATTGTTTTATAATATTAATCACTCTAAAAACAAACAGCTTCGTAAACGGAGAAAAGTCAAACATATGGTGCATTTTATAATTTTTTTTAGTGTAAAGGTTTAGTACCATTAAAACGGTTAAACCCACTGCAATTGTTTGCATCTGTTTCTAAGTCAGGAATCTGAGTTGTCGTTTCTTGATGTGGTTGAGAAGTTTTTCTTGGTTCTGGTTTTTGATTTATATAAGACCGTTGGCTTTCCCGTTTAAATATTTTTACACTAGCAGTTTATGATGCACTTCATAGGTTGCTGTTTGGTGTGAGCCAAGGCTTCGTGTTGAAGACCGTACTTTGATCTATAAAGGTTTACTTTTATAAATTAGGAATTTGATGGAAAGTTTTCTCATTAGCACTCATATTACATCTTCTTATATATATGTGTAGGTTGTTTATCTTTTGATTCAAATAGTTCCTGACGAAATTTAAACAAAACGAATGCGTTAATATAAATAAATAGAGATATGGTATGATTGCCAATGAGACAACTGTCCACAAGAGACCAAAATGGCACATACATTTACAACTATACATGTAGGTCACGTTAAGTCGTATTTAAACAACACGGAAATATCAAAGGATTAGTCACACATTTCTTTGGACTGCTGGTGTGTAATAAAATTAACGGTACCAATTTTGTTGCACCAGATGCGCATTTCGACAATACATGTCTCTTTAGTGATGCTCGTGGCCAAAATATTTGAAATCCAAAGCTTATATAAAAGATGAAGTGCTATAATCCAAAAGGTCCAAAAAGTAACTTGGCCGTTTAACTGATGTCGTTTTTTTTATAAACATTATTAAGCAGCCAAGTAACGGCGATTGTTTTTTTTGTGATTTTTGCAGCACGTTTGAAAGATCAATAACCTGTAGAAAAAAATGATTTCCATTCTTATAATTATAAACATAACAGCGGTATACTACTGTTGTCTTTATAAACCTTTAATAATACTATCCCCTTCCATTTTAACTTTTTGGGAAAATAGAGGAATAAGATATCATACATGTATAGATATGCAAACTCACAATTAGACGACAAACACACAATATGCCAGTCGTTCCGCATTTTTATAGGTTCTAGTTCTGTAACGTTTTAGTCTTCGGTTATCTAAAAGTACTTTAATTGAAGAAATGTCTATCTTGTGCGGTAAAATTTATACTGTTGATTTTTTTTATTTCTATTATTATTTTCTCAGTCTAGTAGAATGCGATTACGGTATAAGACAACGTAATACATGTTTTGTAAGAAAACAGCGATAGACAGAAAATAAATTATCTATGGCATTTCAGTTTAGAGAAGTTTCTCGGTTAAAGGATTGTTGCAGCTTTTGTTCCTTTTATTTAAAATTTCAAAGATAATCAATAAATATTTGTCTCAGCTTTATTTTTACCTGAAATCATCATAAACCTACCAGGACCAAGCTAAATATAACATGCTTTTTAATAAGAAACGAAACTGTTTATATAGATGCTTCGTCACATCCATTAATGTAACAATATCGCTTGTTTTATTATATTGCAAATTCAGTGCCCCATTTCTGAGTTTATGAGGATTAAACTCTTGTGACCGTGCAAATGTGTTACATAGAAAACGTCGTTCAGGTTCTATCAAACCTGTATCTCCTAAAAACTGCTACATCATAACAAACATTGTAGTACAAACGCATTTGGACGCAACGTGTGTTTTTTGTGAGTAGCACGTCATTTGAATATTACTGTATTGAATTTGTCGTCAATTTTTCGTTTTAGGGAGCCCAATAATTTGTAATGCAATTTTCATCCTAGGGTACCATATTTTATTTCGTGAGGAATAAATGAATTAGGACAAATACGTAGAAGCCTAAACGTATGAGGAGTGTATGGCCATAATGTAGTTCATAAAACACTCTATTGGGAAGAGAATTGTTATTCAGCATCTTTGTTTTCTACTCTGTTACATATAAACTACTTTTTTTTTCTTACCCAAGATAAGCTTTCGATTCAAAATAATGCTAATTTTTTACCATCCATTTTGATGGTCTAACAAATTGTATTCTGAGTACCACCTTGGGATAAAAAGGTGTTGACGGTAAACTAAAAAAAAAATCATCACACTTTTGTAACCTGTATAAAAAAAGGCGATAAGCAGAAACCATCTAAACAGAATGACAGACCGGACATGGCAGAGTTTTTATCCATTTCTCAATCCTAGGAAAAGGACACACAGTACAGATATGAAAGTACTCAAATTACTGACAGCTAGTTAAAAGCCAATAACAGCTCATAAAAAATCATGTATCTTTAAGTCTCAAATGTCAATAAGAAAAACAAAATAGCCAACGGATTTAGTATAACCTGACTTTGGTATAGGTAAGGTGTATATTTGTTCAACAAAACCATTAATATATTCTAATTTTAATTTTATTTAACCAAAAAAATATCTATAGTAATAAAACAATATCCAAAATATCATATTAGTGATGAATTGGTTACCTTTTTGAACACGTTTATCAAAAGAATAAATAAGTTACGAGATTGATATATATTTTTAATCTATGAAACTGTAACATTTTTGTACCTAGTGTTAAACGGTAAACAGGTAATTTTACTGTTTTACAAGGGTAACATTTTAAGATAGCAACAGGAAATAGTTGACGAATAATAAGTCTTCTGTATCAATCAATGACAATTAATATCGTAAATAAAATTAAACTTCAGTATTTTACAACCAACATTTCTGTTTATATATTTGAATGTTTATTTATAGAGTTAATATAGTCCCTCACCATTATTATAACCTATGAAACAATAAAAACATGTTAAAATCAGATTGTCCGTTTATCAACATACTGGACAAGCAACGACAATAACTTCTGACGGGTGTAACATTTCTGGACCTTGAGTGATGGTCAGTTTGACATAACGCCCCTCTGTATACCGACTACGATGGAATACCAGATGCTCATTATCTACAGCGGGTCCTGTGTAATGGGCAAATATTGACATATCATCAAGGTGGGTTCCAAAAGATATGTCAAGATCATGAAGTCTGTAGCCTTTAAAAAAATATCGGATAAATGTGTAAATTCACAATTAACAAGCCAACTACACACATACGTTTTCATGTCCAAGAGTACTTTTTCATTTGTAGACAGCTATATAGAACGGGAATGAGGGTGTAAATTTTCTGCCAAAGTAACCATTTTAATGTCTTATGCAATTTAGATACTATTAACAAAAGCTTACAGCTTTAATTTGCTAAAAACGTTTTATCAATATAAATGTTGGGACATTATATATATTTTGGTGAAATTACCCTTAATCCTTTAGCTTGCATATACATTCAAACTGTCAATAATCCACGAATGAAAGACAATGTACTGGCTGCCTTACTGCTTTTGTTGCTATACCAATATCGGTGTTATTAAAATTTTTGTTCGCTATTTTTTTTTGCACTTACATTAGGTCGTTAGCTTTTCTTGTATAATTGTCTTACATTTTCGTGGCCTTTTGTAGCTTACTATGCGGTATGAGCTTTGTCCATTGTTGAAGGTTGTACGATGACCTATAGTTAATATCTGTGTCATTTGGTCTCTCTTGAAGTTGTATCATTGGTACTCATACCTTATCTTTTTCATAGATTTATAATTATCCTTACATTCCATGTACTGGCTGCCTAACTTTATTAAAGTAGATTTAAAGTGTAATATATTTTGTGTATTTGTTTTACTTGACCAATATCTGTGTAATTTTCAAATAAAATTGATACAAATAAGATGTACCTGCAATTATAAGTAAACATATATATGAGAATTGAATGCATAGATTAACATTTTATCTAACAAAAATTAATAAAAAACAGTTCTATTTCTCATTTTGTCTATCCTAATGCAATCTTAGAAACTCTAGTTTTTTGTTTAAAACACTGGACAGATATAGTTATAAGTTTTATCTAGACTTTATTCATATTAACATAAAAATCGTACCACTTGACCACCTGTTGATAACTTCAATTCTAATGATGTTGTAGATGTTTCCTAGATCTTCCCACCAATATGGAGACTGGTCCTGTTGCGTATGAGGAGCCGTATAAGTTAATCCATCGACAGCGTATTCTGCATGTTCATTACTATATGTTGAGCTTTGTCCACACATCTTTCCAAACGCCACATTTTGAAATGCTTCGGTCGGTGTTTTACATTCTAGAAAAAAAGATATTAACTATAATAATACTTTTTAATGTCATTAATTATAAAGTTTGAATTTCATCCGTTATTGATGTACCGTTTTTTTTTTATCTGCGTTTGAAAAAAGATCGGACTCAACTATAACGGTTCATAAAATAAAGCTGACTTTTCAATGGAAAAAAGGCAATATACGAATACCGCTGTTCAGTGTTCATAACATAAATTGATTAAACAAAAACAATTCCGGGTCACAAACTAAGACCGGACAGTTGAGAACTAACGTTAATCTTTGAGAGATTTGATAGCTTTTATTTGTAACACCGTGTCATCGTGATGAATGATAATCATGTAAATGATATCAATAAATAGAAAGTTGTAAACGCAGACGTGTGTGTATCTCTGAAACCTAAATAGTATACAAAAACATCGCAATGAATCGTTTTTGACACTGTGTCTGTCTGTACTTCCGCCCACTGTTTTTTGCATTACCTTCACCCCTCCATTTACCTAATTTCTTGTTTATTCCTTTCAGTGATTGATTATGATATCAACCATCACACAGAGGTTAGTGAACTAATAATACTGACATTCTTTTAAAGTATTTTATACTTACCGTCAAATATACACAAGACTTTTTCATTCTTTAGGCTTTCACACACTTCACCGTCGTCGCATGGGTTTCCAACACATGGGTAAAAAAGTGGATCCTGTAAAAAAAAAGTTGACCAAAATACCAAATGCATTATATATAGCATAATTTATTTTCAGAAGTACAGATGGGTGCGGTCCCAACCTTGACAGAAGTTAACTTGGAGCAGACTTGTTGACTGCTTTCTAAGTTAACTTGAAAAATTTTAAGCCGACAAGCTAGTTAACTTCGTCGTTGGTGGACCAGACCTCTGGTCTGCTTTTTTAGGACTGCTGCAGACCTATCGACATGTCAGTTCCAGACCAGACCTGTGGACAAGTCTGCTTTTAACCTATCCTGAGGACAGGTCTGCCCCAGACCAGACCTGTGGACAAGTTTGCTTTTGACCAGTCCTGGGGACAGGTCTGCCCCAGACCAAACCTGTGGACAGGTTTGTTCCTGACCAGACCCGTGGACAGGTCTGCTTCTGACCAGACCTGTGGATAAGTCTGCTATTGACCAGACCTGCGGTATTTGATACATTCTTATATACATAAAACAATGGCTATACAATCATATAGAGATATCATAAAGGATATGAGAGTTTGATTTTAATAGAAAGCGGACAGAAAGGTTATCCAACGCATTGGAACAATATTCTTATATCATGGGATATCAACATCATTAAATAATCAATTTCGATCTTGACGTATAACATATAAATAGCAAAGAAACCTATCCATTGAAAAAAAAAAAGAAATCACAAAAATACTGAAAATTCAAAACGGAGAACCCATAATCAAATGGCGAAATCAAAAGCTCAAACACACCACACGAATGGATAACAAATGTCACATTTCTGACTTGGTACATATACAGGCGTTTTTTTTATGTAGAAACTGGTGGATTATACTCTTGAAAGACCATGCATGCATAGTATGAGTGGAAGCGTTTGCACGTGCGAATGATTTTAAAGATTGCTTTTATTTCAAAATCAAAGAGATTCCCCTGATAATCATCTGAATATATATCGTAATACGGCAAGTTGTAAATCTTTGGTTAGAATCAGATTGGTACGTTTTTGTTTTTAATTAGTCTCTGGATGATAATTTAGCTTGTTTCCCCCCAATATGCAGAGTATTGTGATAATAAGCACTAAAACACAACATTTTAAATTAATGTTTAATAAGCTTATATATCGCCATAATTAATCTGCCTCATTGATTTATATTGTCATCAGTATGTTTTATTTTGTCATACTGAACTAACAATAAGATGAAAGTATGTTATATAAAATACAATGCCCTACATTTATACGACAGAACGCTAGTATATAAAGGACCTGCTATTAATAAATTGTCTTCTATATATACAAGGCACTTAAGAAACATAATTTTAGTAGCCATTAGCTATATAAAGTAATAAATACGTTTTTCATATACGTTTCCGTTCATTTCACCCATACTTTTTATTCATATTGTATGTAATTAGCACTGTATAATTGTTGGAAAAGTGGCAAAATAGAGTAAGTGCTTATTGTTCAAGTAAAGACATACACGTCAAATTACTGATGTCTTCAATACAAAAAGTAGTAAGAAAAATAGGGGGCCCATTCCCCTATTAACTGTGTGGACACATTATGCGTCTGTTCAGTTGTACCTGAAACTTTTGTCTTTGTTATTTTCCCCGCAATGACTTTAGTAAGAGTAAAAAAAAACAACGATCCATAAAAAAGGTATTTAATAAAACAACCCAAATAAAAAAGGTATTAATACACACATCTATAATATTGAATACACGGGCATATTTCTACTATGAATATGTCTGTACTGATTTCTGTCAAATTTACAATCTTTCAAAAAAACGCCATTAAGACGAGTGATAGTAGTCATGGTGAGGGAGACATCTGCCATTTTTTTTTTAAATATTGCACCAAAAGGTATTTTATTTCATTTTTTTTTATATTACTTTTAAGCTCGAGTTAAGAAACTGATTTCTCATATCATCCGTATAATTACCGTCTACTTACACACTTATTATATATAAACCAGAAATGAAAAAAAAAACATAAAAAAAAACCAAACACGTCCTGTCTTTGTTTTTTGTGTGTGTTAAAGGGGCAATGGCTGTCAAATTCATGGTCACCGATTTGACTCAAATTCTAATATTTGATTTATAACAATGTAAAACATTTATCCAAACTATCAAAAGTCTAAAATAAACAGTTTACAGAGCATGGGGTAGATAATATATAGGTTCGTTTCGTGTGTATTTTAGTCCAGACGCCATCTAATTAACTATCGATTTGACCTTAGACGACCATATAAGCGATGTAAACATAAATAAAGATATGAATAGATTAGACCAACACGTGCAATTGGATTTTTATAGGTCTGTTTGATTTTATTTTATAGATTAAAAATAGATGTTTCTCATTGCTTTTAACCGTATAAGAATGATTTTATGTGCATCGAATTAATAATCAAATGATTTACCGTAGTTTCACTTTTATTGTTGACATTCTGTTTCTTTAAACAACCAGTACACGTACAATGCATGCGTTGTCAATCTCTAGTTAGGGGTTAAATTGAAGTTCACATGAATACGGATTTAAAGAGGTCAACTCATTCACTTACAAGTGAATAACTAATTATCAATGTGTCTTAGCGTAAGTTGACAAAATTGAACCTTTTTGGCTGCAAAAAGCGAATTATTATTTCACTATTTCACTTTCATTATTGATTGAACAAAAACAAATCAAACTTTAGATTATATAAATATCTCGTAGCTAGTGCCCCTTTAAGGCACCTAAATTAAAAAAGAAATGAATAAAACAGTTTTGACTTTTGTTCATCTATATAAAAAAAAATGTATAACCCTACGTTATAATTCAAAAGGACCGTAAAGGGGGAAATCCCGTTAGTGGGAATGGAAATATCATATATGACATCTAAATGTGTTTGATAATATTACATTAGGTATTATCGTCATTTTAAGTACTTTGTGTTGATTGCATATCTTCGGTGAGATAACGTTGAGTTGTCTAAAACTTTTTGCCTTTGGTACAATAAAATATCATATTGTTGAAAACTGTACGTAGAAATGAATATATCTTTTTTAACGTTTATTATCTTTTTGGTTTTAAGTCTGATTGACGTAAGACCGAAAAACCTTTTACTAATTTTTTTAGGTAGGGTGTCACAATTTTCGTATACCAAAAAAATATCAAGTGTTACCATGGAACTTAATATTTTTAACATTTAACCGTTATCTTTATGACTATCCACCTTGAATTTATGATCTGATATTGAAATTTGTCAATAGAAAAAAAGAATATAATAATTATTAGTTTGCCAGGTAATAATTTTATTGGCCTCCATTCAAATTTTTTTTAACTCACCTCTCTGTAATGATGAACCTCAGCGTAGACATAACCAACCACATTTTGGAAATAGCCGTCGGAAACATACATTGGCTTCAAATTAAGTTCACATCTAAGGGAAGCTCTGTTATAGTTGTAAGAATGACATCGTTTCCGCCGGATACATTTTTTAAAGCATACCCTTGGTGATATGTTTTCTAATGTACGATAAGAAAATCCACGTAGTTTAACATCTCGTTTATCTGGATTTATCTGAAACGTTCCTGATGTACATTGCTCAGCAGATGTTTGGAGGAGTTTATAAAGTAACACCAGACCTTGATAAATACCGAGACGCATAGTTTACAGTCACGATTCTAGTAGATATAAAAATGAAGATGTGGTACGATTGCCAATGAGACAACTCTCTACATGAGACTAAAATGACACAGAAATTAACAACTATCGGTCACCACACGACCTTTCGAAATGTGTCCTCTCAAATATTCAAATATTAAAACCGTGCCTGAGACTGCACATTGATATATCTAGTGATAGTCTGCGATATACAACCATTAATTATAAATCAAGTTGTCATATGCAATTACAATCATAATTCCTTTTCAGTATTAGTTAAACAATATCCAAAAGAATAATTAATTACACGGAACGCCTTATTACTTTGTTTACAATAATACTGATTCGAGTTGAGAGCTATACATATATATGTCAGTAGATTACCACATAAGATATCTTTGACGTTCTACATATATAGGTGATATGCTTACTGATGCAATGCACTAATCATAACATGACGAAAGCACCCGACAATTAAGCACACGTTTGCGATATATTTGATGGATTTAAACATCTTTATTGTTTAGTCAATTTAAAAGCATTTTTAAAACGTTAATAGATATTTTATCATTCTAAGCATCTGTTGAATATTGCACTTCAAACGAGTTAATTGACAATCAGATATATCTCAATAACTAATCACATTATTTTTATAAATATTTAAATACACATTAATGTATTTTAAAAAGTAAAATCACAAAAAAAACTGACCTCCGAGGAAAGTACAAAACTGGAAGTCCCTAATTGAATGTCAAAATCAAAAGCTCAAACAAATCAAACGAATGGATAACAACTGTCATCCGCTTGGACAATAGTCAATCAAAACCGAGCGAAAATAAATCTAAAATCAAACATATTATAATGTGGTTTGCTTATTTATTATTCGGACATGGTTTTGAAATAAAAAGACGTTATATATTTTGTATAATTCAAAATGTGTTGTTCTTTACTTTTTAACAGTACAGTTATGGTTTAAGGAAGTACATTTTGAAGTTAATATGGCATAGTATTTCCATGGACCTGAATCTACGAAGGTTTGAAAGACAATGTAAGAAAACTGAAAAGATGATCAAACAGTTGTATATAGAGACTCTTTATATTTCTAGCAAATTCGTAAGACTTGAAAAAAATCTTATTTGTTCAAAAAAATTCTACCCAGTCTGACCAAACATGGCTGTGTATTTACCTTACCCTACAGAACCACTTACCCTTTTAAACAAGCGTTTTATCGCATGAGTTCAATACTAGTATCAAGAGAAAGTACTTTTGGTTTGCTCTTAGTAACTACAGACTTTCCTAATATACAAATTTACATTCAAGGAAGTGTATTTTTTACATAAACTGTTGGTTCTCGATAAGTGGTTGTTTTGGTTTAATGTATGCAGTTTTAATTTTCTATACATAAACAGAACAGTTTGCCAATAAGACAGTCCATCAAGGACCAAATGACCTAGAAGTTAACTTTAAGTCACCGTTTGGCATTCAACAATGTGCAACATATATTAACAGCAAAGTCAGCTATAAAAGGTCCCGGCCTTAATGTATAGTGATTCAACAAAGAATAGTATTGGCCTGATTTATGGAGACAAAATATTTAAAAATATACCCCAAAGCCCTAAATTAGTTGCTGAATCGGTTGTTTAGTAGCAAACATGTCATGCCTATTCAGGACGAGAATAAGTTAACCACTAATACAATAGATAAGTCTTGTCCCGGTTGAAGGTCGGGTATATTTTAACTGCCACTGAGAACAGAAGGTCAACTGTCAATTTTGGACAAATCAAAGAGTTGATGCAGAGTTCTCAACGTGCAAAGTACGAGTTACTCTCTCTTTGTCTCTTAAAATATATAGAGTTCAACATCCAAATTCTGATCGGACGTTAATGCGTACATATACATCCCACACAACAAAGAAGACGGTTAGGCATGGGTTTCAAGTATTAACAATGTTTGATGTCACCAAATACTTTCCATAACAGGGACAGTGGTGTACAAAGCATTATAACCACAAACTGTAAACGTCAATTGAAAACGGATCATCTCATTACCTTCGAATATATTAAGTTCGAATAAAGTAACCACGAAAGAAACAATGTAAAATGAAACAATGATAGCAAAAGTATCTTTTATTTTCCCCTTACAATAAACTACTTTTTTTCTGCTATTTTAAAATGAATTACAAAATAGTTTATTTCGCTTGACAATATTTGTCACGCATAATTATGATACACCTTTAATTTACACTAATGTAAATAAATTTTTGAAGGCTTAATTTGTTAAAAACAAGTTAAACTCGTCGCATGTTGAGTTGAATATCTACCAGCTGATCCGATTCTGACAATTTAAACAGAGAGAAAGCTAATTAAGAATCTTAATTATCATAATGACTGAATTATAAGAAATAAGTATAAAAAACTTACTTGCCAGCATATTGATTTTTTTATAAATAATACGAACTTGACCTTTCCTAAATTCAAATATTGATTTTTCAAATCGCTTCAGAGGTACTTATATCTGGTTGTTATGCTACACAGTAAAGATATAAAGTACAAAAAAGTCGATGCCACTAACACCTAATACAAAAATGTATCTCAGATCATATCGCTTAAAATTTCAATTAGTGCATGTTCCTAATTGAGTGAACTGTTACATGACCAAATTGGAATCAAATATTTGTTTTGTGTGGGGAATTTACTGAATATATGTGAATTTAATGTGCAAACGGTGCATGGTGTGCTAATAATACATATACATTCTTATTTCAATTCAAAACAAAATACCGTATATCTGAATAAAATATTGTTTATCGTGTTTGTTTTCTCTTTATCAAATATAATGATAAGGAGATGTGAAATATATGCCCATAAGACAACTGTCCACTTCATTTAAATAGAATGTTGATTTAAGCAATTATATGCAACTTTGGGACGTTCAACAAGGAGAAAAAAAATCATACCATATAGAAGGGTACAAAAAGGCAATCAGGAAATACATATGAAACAATTTTATTAAGAAAACCAACGGTCTATTTAATTTTTTTTTACGAAAATCAAATATGACAGACATAAAGAATCAACAACCACAGAACTACAACATTCTGGGTTGGGACAGACACATACAGAATATGTTAGTGTTAAACTTGTTTGTAAGCACTCCATCATCCCCATACCCTTATAGTGGTGTAACTGCACAAAATGAGAACAAACTATATATATAAAAATCAGTAAAACAGAAAACCCTGGTGTACTAGCTTTTCAGTAATGAAGAAGTATATCTTATTAAAATCAAAATACGTTGTTACATATAGGAGTTCATCGAAAAAGTTGAGATATATAAACACCAATATATATTTACAATAGAACGTCACTATCTAAAAATGGATTATTTCAATAGGAAATGAAACATCGTCTCTTTTATTATGAATGTTGGTATTAAGATTCCCGTTTAAGATATCGATATCGAGATCCAGAAAAGTTCAGTGTTCATTGTTAGAATTAGCTATATTTAACGTCAGTTTGGCAGGACAAATATCTTTAAATGACACAAAACAAGTTGAATCACAACTGAGAGTTACAATGACTATTCATTTTCCTAACATTATACACTTATGTTTTAATACGCATATTTATATCAGATATTAATATTTTAATCGGTACTTACAAGTCATGAACTAACGAAATAGGAAAATTTGATTTTAAACGCGCAAGTGAATACAACCTTTAAAAATATCCTGTCATACAAGTGAGCAGCTTAGCTAGCTTAAAACTAGGTTGAATCCACCATTGTCTACATAAGAAAATGTCTATACCAAGTCAGGAATATGACAGTTGTAATTCATTCGTGATGTGTTGGAGCTTTTGATTTTACCATTCAATCATGAACTTTGAGTTTTTAGTTTTCCTTTGGCGTTCGGTATTTTTGTGATTTCACTTTTTACATTCAACAGAAAAAAAGAAAAGATTGGTACCAAAACAAATGCAGCAGTTCTTGTATTTAGATATGTTGGATGATGAATCCCATTATGTCAGAACGATAAATTTGAAGCAAAGATTCCAATTATCAAAACGTATAGGAAATATACTTATTTATGGAACGCCGGAACTGTCTTACAGTGTAAATATTTAATGTGTGCTGTCGCTTTGTCTTTACGTCATGTCGTTTCTTCTTGATGTTATGTGCAAATTAGTTATTTGTTTGGTCAAACAGTAGTATGATATGTCATTGTTAAAGTTTGTTGTGTACAATATGTTTTACATTATACTGTAACTACTATATATTCTGTGAATACTTCGAAACTTTATGATCAACCACCTTACATTCTTTCATATTTTATCTATGTTGTGTCTATTTTTCTTTTACGTAAGTCAGTTAAAAATTGCGTCCTGTCTCAAATGTGATTGTTCTGCCGAATGTTCTAAAGGTTTTGTTTTGATACACCTTTGTTCTATGTAAACCTAATGATATTATAGTCTTTTGGCGTTATGTTGTGTTTCTATATATGTATCTCCAGTGAAAAACACAACACATCATGGTATAATTCATATGCTTTTTGCCGAACAATTGATACTCTCTGTGAGTATTCATTACGTCATGTGCAAATGCCTTTTACATTATGTGCAAACAACTTGTACGTTTTGTGCAAACCTCGTTCACCCTATGTGCAAACATAGTTTACCTTATGTGTAAACACCTATTGCGTTATGTGCAAATACCTATAAAGTTATGTATAAAAACTACATCATTATGTTCAAACACTATTACGTTATTTGCAAATACCACTTACATTATGTGCAAACACCGATTACGCTATGTGCAAATGCCTATTACATTATGTCCAAACATCTATTACGTTATGTGCAAACACCTATTACGTTATGTCCAAACACCAATTACGTTATGTGCAAACATTTATTACGTTCTGGTAAACGCTTTTTTGACACAGATTAAAACAAAACGCATCAGTGATATACACTTTGAAAATTAAGAAAATCATAAGTTTTAGCTTTGTAATAAGCTCTAAACTACTTCTCTGTATTCTTTTTCAAGGTAATATCCATTGGATGCTGAATGTGAACTGAAGGTAATATGTGTGTATCGGGTTGTTGATTTAGTATTGGAAATGTGGTATTTTTATATATTGATTGATATAAAAATGTTATATAAATATTTAGTTTTTAGGGGAAATTATGTTGTTCTACTTAAAGAGTGTGCGTTATACATCCATTCTTTTTATATTTTGTTCTCTTTACTTGTTGAAAATTAAAATATTTACAAATATATAGACACGATTCTCGAGGTGTTTCTCTCTGGAGGCGTGCCTAGATTGACAAAAGTCATAAAATACATTTAATGCATTTTTGAAAACATTGCACAGGAACATTTTTTAGCAAACAAATCGTGCAGATTGCAGATTAGCAATGCAAATAAAGACGTGTTAATGATTGATATTTTAATTTTCAATTTCAGTGTGTAATATATGCATAATAAAACGACCAGGAATTAATAACATTTGATCTGAAATGTAATACACATAGTTAATTTTCTGGCATTTGATGGCTTAATATCCTAAGGAGAGAACCGTCTGCAATTCTTTATCTCATTTAAAGCCAATAGTTGTTGCTGAATATCAGGCACATCATGAAGAAACCAAACAGAATTTATATGTGACAAGTAGTTATTTCAAGATGGCGTGTATATCGACTGAAACTAAAAGATCTGCCGTGTTATTCGAAGCAAAAAAAAAGCTACATGTAAAAGACAAAATGCAACCTCATTTCTTTACGGAAAATAAGTTGATATAAAAAAGAAGACGTGGTATGATTGCCAATGAGACACCTCTCCACAAGAGACCAAAATGACACAGAGATTAACAACTTTAGGTCACCGTACCGCCTTCAACAATGAGCAAAGCCCATACCGCATAGTCAACAATAAAAGGCCGTGAAAAGATTATGTAAAACAATTCAAACGAGAGTATTAACGGCCTTATTTATGTAATATTCTCGTTCATCAGCACCAAGCGGATCATTTCATAGGTCGCCATATTTTGCACACATAATCACAGCATATGGTTTTGGAAGGCGCCGAATATTATTTATGAATTATAGACTTTTTACAAGGTCAACACATTATATATGCGTCTATTCAGATTATATTGACCGAGGACGAAGATATTGTCTCGCCACCTCTTATCTTGTATTTTTTTTTAATTAGCAGGGAGTTTTGGCAAAACTGAGTCCCAAGACCCCTCTTATTCAAACTGCTTATAGATCCAACAAACGCAGCTCCATCATTTTCAAAAATTCTGGTTCCGCCATTGGTCATTGAATTAGAAATCAAAAAGAGAAAACAAGTTAGGTCCGTATATTTGATTATCTAATGATATCTTTATGAACAACTTCTCTATTCATTTTACTTTGGATGACCGTGAGGGCATTCATGTGTATTGCTGTCGCCTAAATTTTCATTACGTAACCTTCGTTTTGAGATTGTAATCGATCTATAAACATGATAATGATAAATACGCTGACATTATCGAGTGCAAAATTACATTCTATCACTTGTTCTCAATTCATTTTAAATGGATACTCCTAAAAATATATTTTTTTGAACATAAATTAATAATATGAAAATGTCGTTAAACTCGTTAGAAACATAACTAATAAAAGTAAAACATCTTTAATATTTATACACACGTACAGAAAAAGTGTGTTACTGCATGCGGAAGAATATCTGAAGAACGTTTGCAATCTCCCATGCAGAGTTATCTGTCTTTGCTCCCTTTCTCTGCGTGGGACATTGAATGTTTTGCTGTAAAATATGAATGCCAATGTTTTGTTGGAAAATATGAATGCCCACTCAAATTCAATCTATTAGAAAAATCGAATTATTACAGAAGAGTGTCCATCATTCACTTGCACATCACTATAATTAATATAGTGCAATAGAATGATATACAAATGGATGAAAATTATATAAACATGTAACTGTAATTTACAAATATTAAAATAATGTATAACAAAAAAAAAAAAACAGAGTTTAGGGATTTGTATCACTACTACGATGAGGTTGAATTTATCATCCACGCACGGACTTGTCTCAGAAAAAAAATATATATCTGTACTTTAACGTCACTTTCAGGTAAAGAGATGTGATTTGGTTTTCTGCGACAAGTGCTTGTGACCGTCCACAAGAACTTGCGGTCATCCGATGTTTAGTACTTCAGTACTTTGATTCATATCTTTAACATAAAGATATTCTCAAAAAGTAATAAAACATAACAAGGGTTTTATATTTTTTACAAATGTCTTATTATCCTTATTTCATCTTGATTCATTTTGAGAACTCAAATCGTATCAATGACATACTGAACATTTAAAGATTTTTGAAAACTGGGAGTTAGCTTTCAAATGTTTCATGGCGCTTTGAACGGATTAACAAGAGGGTTCCGAAATTCCAACAATATAAAACATGACAAGTGAACTTTCTTAATTTATAATCAGTAGTAGGAAAATTACAGAAGAATTTAAGCCTTCCGTTTCGTGTTAAAGTCTGTCACAGTTTTCTTTTCGTTATATAGGAGATTTTTTTTAAAGAATTTTGACTAAATATGTATGTTACGTCGATTTCAAGGCGAACAAGATTGCATCAATTCAAGATTGTTTCCGCACTTTGAGGATACTTTGGATTGAATCATATGAACTTCATGCCTCGCTAGACATTAATAAAAAAAAAAAAAACGTCTCGCTTTAACAGTAGCCGAGAAAAGGGGGACCGATATATCTAAAAATGGCAATATTTAACGGAAACTGTCAAAACATAAATTTTAGAATGATAACATTGAGATCCAATCGAATAGATTTGTATGAAATTTTATATTTTTTAGAATAATGATGTGCAGCAAATCCCTTTTATGAACATTTAATTGTGTATTTAGCTATATTTATCGAACCATTCGCGTTCATAACTAAACGCATCGAAGCTAACTGTTTATATCGTATATCCCGCAATAATATTCATTGAATTTATGACTCTCCGTTCGGAAAATAAGTTGATGTTTCTAATTTATACGAATATCGTTGAAATATTGAACAAAAAGATAAATTCATATCAACAACTGTGGAATAATGTATTGATTATAAATGAACTTTGTCGATAAACGTGAAATTTATTTGTACGAGCTTTAGAAACAGGACGAAAAGCGAGGCTTGCCGAATTTTCTCCTGTTTCGCGGCGAGAACTAATACAATTTATATTTCTGACAATGTACATATATTATTTACAATTTACACCTGGTATTTGAGCATAAGTTTTTTAAATCTTTTCTATTGTCTCTGATTTTTACAATTATTGAAACGCGAACTCGAAGAAAACCCAAAATGAACTATTACCCAGAAAGAAATATCCATATTTACCGATTGATCAACATGAAAGCGGATTTCTAGGAAAATTTATTTGTACATGTACAAACAAAGCAAAAAAATGTTGTTTACCTGATATTTGTATACAATAACTAGCTAATTGCAGGATAAAAGCGAATTACTCAACTGTAATCATTTTTTTAAAAACGGATGAAAAAATTAAATGGAGTAAAAAAATAAATAGAGTAGCTGACTATGCGGTATGGGTTTTTTGTTAAAGGCCATAAGGGGGTCTATTGTTATTTATTTCTTTGTCATGTGGTCTCTCGTGGAGAATTGTCTCATTGGCATTCATACCACATCTTTTTTATAGATAGTAAATGTTTTTCTGAAATTCAAAGGGAAAATTATGTTATGATGACCATTTTAGCAACGAAATTGTTTATTTATTCTTATAGACAACAAAATTAACGATATGCACATCACTTATAAAAAAATATAGAAGAAAACAATAACAATTTACTAGAATATGTATTTTTTTGTATCGTTCTTGATGACACGGTTCGAAAAGTTACTGGACCAAATACGGATAAATGAAAGTCATTATCTGGAATTTTAAGTTGCGGGATTTAATTTCGAGTATGGCCAGTGAAGGTGAAACAAGGCTGATAACCCTTTCATTCAGAAGAAATATGTATATGCGTCATTTTTGGGGATTACAGGATAAGGCAGTTTTAAATATGAAAAAATAGTTTTTTTTAGAGAAAATGCAGCTTTTTGTTACATCCTTCTACCTGTCTGATCCAAAATCGGATCAAATGTTTCCAAAATCCCTGTTAGTTTTAAAAAAAAGTTGACAGATAAGAGAGGCGGGTCACCTGACTACCCCTTTTCAGGACACCCACCCGTCTCAACACGCCTTGTCAGGGAAGGAGGAAATAGTAAATCTTGAGAAGGTTATTCAGAATATTTTTCACAACTGTTAAATTAAGGAAATGAACGAAAATAAAATCTTAAACATTTTGTAGTATTCCTTAGCTGCTACATGAATGGTGGGAGACGTCATTGCATTTTTAGCATGAATCTAGTACACGATTCTCGCTACATGAAAACCCTACTGGGAGGGTAATAACAAATCATCCTGGTCTCTTGTGAAGATTTGTGACATTGTCATTCGTACCACATCTTCCTTTTTATATCGTATTGTTCCTTTCAAACTAGAGTCGTGTCTGTATATTTGTTAAAATTGTCAACAAGTTAAGTGAAAAACATTTCAAAGCATGGATTCACTCATAGGGTCTTTGCATCGGAACTAAACACATTTATTTAAAAAAAACAGTTGTTGGCATGACACGGGTTATGTTTTTCTCATATATTTTATTATATTATCATACTAAACCCCTAACGGGAGGGATTGTGCCTGATATTCTTATGATGAAGACATAATCTTTCTATCAGTCTAATTGAGGTCTGGAGCTGGCATGTCAGTTAACTACTAATATAGTCTGTTGTTATTTATGAATTATTGTCATTTTATTTATTTTCTTTGACATCGGACTCGGACTTCTCTTGAACTGAATTTTAATGTGCATATTGTTATGCGTTTACTTTTCTACATTGGCTAGAGGTATAGGGGGAGGGTTGAGATCTCATAAACATGTTTAACTCCGCCGCAATTTTGCGTCTTTTCCAAGTCAGGAGCCTCTGGCCTTTGTTAGTCTTGTATGATTTTTAATTTTAGTTTCTTGTGTATAATTTGGAGTTTAGTATGACGCCCATTACAACTGTACTAGTAAACATATTTTTTTAAGGGGCCAGCTGAAGGACATCTACGGGTGCGGGAGTTTCTCGCTACATTGAAGACCCATTGGTGGCCTTCGGCTGTTGTCTGCTCTATGTTCGGGTTGTTGTCGCTTTGACACGTTCCCCATTTCCTTTCTCAATTTTATGCATAACGCACACTCTTAAAGTAGAGCAAAATAATTTCCCATAAAACTAGATACATTGTATGTATATAGCATTTTTACACCAATCAATATTTAAAATCCACAGTTTGTTAGAAAGGTCAACCTTTTAATTTTCTTTATTTTCAAAATGCATATCATTATGAGTTTTGTTTTAATCTGTGTCAAAAAAGTGTTTACCAGAACGTAATAGGTGTTTGCACATAACGTAATAGGTGTTTGCACATAACGTAATAGATGTTTGGACATAATGTAATAGGCATTTGCACATAACTTACATGGTGTTTGCACATAATGTAAGCGGTATTTGCACATAACGTAATAGTGTTTGCACATAATGATGTAGTTTTTATACATAACTTAATAGGTATTTGCACATAACGCAAGAGGTGTTTGCACATAAGGTAAACTATGTTTGCACATAGGTTGAACGATGTTTGCACATAGGGGGAACGATGTTTGCACATTAGGTAAATGAGGTTTGCACAAAGCGTATAAGTTGTTCGCACATGACGTAATGAATGTTCACAGAGACTATCAACTGTACGGCAAAACGCATATGAATTATACCATGATGTATTATGTGTTTATTTGGAGATACATATGTATAAACACAACATAACGCCTAAAGACTATAATATCATGAGATTTACTTAGAATAAAGGTGTATCAAAACAAAACGTTTAGAACATTTGACATAACAATAACACTTGAGACAGGAAGCAATTATTAACTGACTTACGTAAATGAAGAAGAGACAAAACATAGATAAAATATGAAAGAATGTAAAGGTGGTTGATCATAAAGTTTCGAAGTATTCACAGAATATATAGTAGTTTCAGCATTATGTAATGCATATTTTACACATCAAAGTTTAGCAATGACATATCATACAATTGTTTGACCAAACAAATTACTAATTTGACATAACACAGAGATGCCGTGTCAGGAAATAAAGGCATATGCACATAACATAAAGAAGAAATGACAGGACGTAAAGGCAAAGGGACAAAACACATTAAATATTTACACTATAAGACAGTTCCGGCGTTCCATACTTATTCCCTTTGATCATATCCCAAAATTAATGTGAAAGACATATAAAAAAAAAAATCCACACTGACAATGGCCATTGCAATACTTGTCGTTGGAGGCTTTACTATATAGAGATTTATAATTTCTTCAAACTTGAGTTTATCGACTTCCCGATACTATACAGTTTGTTGTGGGGTCATGCTACGGCAGTTGAATTGGTATATATATAAAAAACACATGACCTTCTGAAATCATACAACAATAATCTGCTCCGATGAGTGGTGTCAAGTATTTTCTCATGTCACTTTAAATTAAAAGGGAATGTCACCAATTATTTATTTTTGCAATGTTCTAAAATTTCGTTATTGTGTCGAATCAAGCACGTCTGAAAACTTGTTTAAAAGGAATGTGCATCTGAAGTGTTTCTATGTGTAGCCGATAATGTTTGTATGAGTAAATTATGGAAGACTGATAGTGATTAGATGGATTGATATCACTTCCCAACTGATTTTGTTCAGCTAATACATATGCGAATAAAAAAAAAAGAAATGTGCGTCCATTTATTATTGCTTACTTTTTACAAGCAGATGCGTAATGTTTAAAGGTTATCTGTATCGTACGTATAATGGAACATAAATATGATATATTAATGATAAGCATTTCGTAATAATGACATAAAATTGAGAAAGGAAATTGGGAATGTGTCAAAAGCTATTCATTGACTAAGCACGTGTATACGTGTATTGTTTAATTGAGAGCTTTTTTGATATCGTATTGCCTTTTTATATAACCCTGAAATACTGTTGTCTGGAACATTACACTTTGGTATCTTATTTTAGCATGTATCTACTTTGTTAACAAAATATTGTATTCTTCAGTTAATCAAACATCATTACAACATCAAAGATCATATTTCGCTTGCATTTAGTCAGTTAACGGTCACTATATGATTAACCATTGTTGATATCACTACGGACATGTTCTTATTTCGATAAAGTATTTCACGATTTTTCAATTTTTGTTTACTTCTTCGTATACCGGTGTACTGGATTCATCAATTTTGAAAGTCTGGTTTAAAGTTGATGTTGATGTTGTATTTGTATGTTTTGTACTGTCAAGGTCATCGTATGTTGTCGTTGAAAAGTTCACATGGCTGGTGTCTTCATAATCTTTAGTATTCGACTCTGCAAAAATGCCCTTTGATCTATAAAACAGAGGCACATAAAGGTATAAAAAAGAATTAAAAATTGATTAGATAAAAACAATGAACACAACTATTTGGTTATTCAAATGTGTGTTATCTGTTTCGATTGTTATTAAATAGTCAACGTGAACATATACTTAAACTGAATTGATTTTTGCAGATTCTTTATTTCGCGTGCAGCCATTTGTAGTCATCTTTTCGATTTTAACATTGAATAGATTAAGTTAAATGGGAAAAGAGTCTAGTTATACACATTCTTGTTATCTTTATATTTGCAAAACAAGCAAAATTAAATCGCAAAAAACAACTTGGCTTTCAGTAACAAATATAAAGTCAAGAATGACTTGAAAGCGTAACATCTTTTATGAATAACGCTTTCTGAACAATGTATCACTCCTTATGTTTTATGTAAAAGTTTAAGTTGAAATATATTCATTCCGAAGCAGTGTGGCAATGTTATTTAAAAATGTGTTGAATTTACACCAGCGAGTCATTTACTCAGATGACGAAACTTTATTATGGCACCTTTGTGTTGAGATTTTACTAGATTATATACATATATTCATCACAATCTGATTTCAATTGTGAGTATGTCCTGTATTATGTATAACAATTTAATTACAAATAGTAATCACTACACCATATAATATAAGATTGAGAGTCTCTTGATTTCAACAGATAAAAATATATGAAGAGATGTTTCAAAAGTAATAACACCATACATATTTATATTTATTTTTATATGCTTTTGATTTTTGACAAAATTCTGATTTTGCAACTCAATTTGATTAGATAAAGTCATCATTTAAGGCATACACTTACTCTTACCGAGGAATTGACTAAACAACTAATTCAGAATGTCCCAATTTATTTTGTATTTAAAAAAAAAAACTCATCTGAACATAATCAATGCAATATCAACACATTATATGTAACTGATTGTGTTCTCAAAACGGTTTACTCACCTCACTTTACATACAATCAGCATAACTAGCACAGCAATCATAGAACATGCACCTAGTACTCCACCAATCACTGCACCTGATGATTTGAATACTATGTGAAAAAACTATAATTCATTAGGTATAAACATGTTCTTAATCTCATTGTTGTGAATAAATAACGCATTTTGAAACAATGCATATATCATGTATATTTATTCATAACGCACATACACTACCGTTTGACTGATTACAAAAAAACCCAATGTGTGTTGATAAAGATGAACATTTCTATACCTATATTTTTCCATTTGTACTTATTGTAATATCCAAAATATTTTAAGGAATATGATGTATAGTTGCAACCAGCTAAAGTGCATTTAGAATTAACATTTAAAGTCATGACGCTTCTTAACAACGCCCGTAAAGTATGCTAGTATTCGATCCTTAGTTGTTTTGTTTTATAGTTTAACATATACTTTCTTTTATCTATGTAACCGCGTGTCTTTCGTACACAATTTTAATCCTTGTATCTATGATAAGTGTATCAGGCAAAATTGTCCTGCAATATATTTGGCTGTTATTGTTCCTCCTTTGATATATAGCCTTTTTTGGTTTCAGTTTTATACATTCTTGGCCGTCATACATACAACTTTAAGCGATTCTGATGAATGTACTATCCGAAATAAATATTTGAAGGCATTACATTTATAAAACTTAGTTACATGTATGTATTACAGGACCTCTGATAACGAAAGATAAGTCAACGAGGGTTTCGTCAGTGCAGATGGCAGTTCCTTGGTTCTTCCATTATTTAAAACAAACATTTCTTAAATTATTCGTTTATAAATGTATAAAGAAATTAAAGTGTAAAATTCATCAGACAAAGCTTAACTAAGATGGATTTTGCATGTATGTGATCATCCTTTTAGGTTAGTGAGCACGTCATCTGTATCGGTTTACATACAACCTTAGTTTTAACTAATCGGCCTCAAGCGTTACTGAAGAAGTGAAATCCCAAAGTATACGTCTGTGGGATGCAATTTATGATGTTATCTTTTAAATAAATGACTCCACGTAAATTGGCAGATATTACCTTTCGGATTTTCCCAAAAATGAAGTCTAATTGAAGTATTCGATACTCTCAGAACAGTACGACAGTTGTCGTTGAGTTTCGGCAACACCTGCTATTATCCACAGCTTTTGTGGGCTTTGTGTTGTTCAGTTTTTTTTCTATGTTGTCTTTTGCATATTGTTGCTTGGTCCTCTCGGTCTGTTTTTGTTTTTAACATGGCGTAATCGGTTTATTTTTTAAATTGAAGATCTTATACTAAGAATTATTATATCATGTTCTATGATCTTCGTATTGTTTATGAAGTAGTAATAAAAGGAGAAATTTATAATACGAGTATTACCATAGCTTGAAAATTTAGCTTCATCTGTATGGTATTCGTTTTGTACTGTAGTGGAATCTGACGAAAACAAAGAATGATTATTTGGTATTTATTATGTTCATGCAATTATAAAAAAGTCTTGGTATTTATTTTGACTCTGACAAGAAAGAATGTCAAAAACTTAAATACAGAAAAACAGTTGGAAAATTCAGAACAAATAATGAACGATTGGAAAAAAAGGAAAATATGCATGATTGGTAAAATCGCTATCATCAAAACACTTGTTATACCATATATAACATACATTGCATCACTAATAAATCTGTTCAAAGAAACTATATTATTTCAAACTGGAAAATGATTCCAACCTACTATTTCAGTGAGTTTTTTGGGTAAAAACCTTATATTTAAAATGAATCTGGGTTCTCAGAAATCATTAGAAAACATAAAAACTTGCCTATCTTTTACCTAGAAATCTTAAAATGCTGGATTAAAAATGGTGGCGGGAAGACAAAAAAAAAAATGAAAACTATAGAGATATCAGGAAACAAGTCATATGGGGAAATCAATATATTAAGAATCTAGGCAAAAGTTTTTAAACATTGGATAGAAAAAGATATAATTTTTGTTAACGACATAATCGACGATAAAGGAGAAATTCCTCAAAAAATCTTATATAAACTAAAAAGGAAACAACATTGGAAAGCAGAAACATGTATTTTACGTAAAGTTATACCCAAATCGTGGAAAGAAAAAGTAAAGAGCTAAACATCAACAAACACTAATATTTGTATTCAACAAGATATAAAGATGAATTGCCATGGATTGTATTACAATCTTGACAAAGTTTCATTCAAAGAGATATATAATATTATAATTAAATCTTATAAAGGGCTCCCAGTAGGTTTCTATGTATGGAAAAATCATTTCATTTTTAAAAACCTTACTTATTTTATAAAGAAGAACCTTACTTTTACATTCCATTTTTTAAAAGATAATAGAATGAAAATGTTTAGATGGATTTTACTGCATAACATTACAGCAATTAATCATAATTTGTACCGTTGGAAAATATCTGATAATCCAAATTGTGCGATTTGTTCCAAATGTGATAACTATAATCATTGTGTCTTTGAATGTAAATGGGTAAACAATTATTGATCAATAATTTATGACATTTTTATGTATTTTAATATAGATCAACATGTCTTCTGCCTTCAAAATCTTGTACTTGGATATGAAATGAAGATATTGAATATAATCCACTTAATCATGTCATAACAATGATTTGTTTTGTGATTTATACATGATTTTATTTATCAGAAAAGAGAACCAAATTTGTGAACATGTTGTCAGTTCTAAAAAAAACGAAATTGAAACACAAATGTTTTATACGTTCTCCTATTTATTTATATTGTAGTCCTGTAATATTATGTTGTCATTTCAATGTTATATTTGACATTGCCATTAAAGTGCGAGGTTTGGCATGCCACAAAACCAGGTTCAACCCACCATTTGTATCTTTAAAAGTGTCCTGTAGCAAGTCAGGAAAATGAAAATGGCCATTGTTATATTATAGTTCGTTTCTATGTGTGTAACATTTTAACATTGAGTTTCCGTTGTGTCGTTTGTTTTCTCTTATATTTGAGTGTGAATTCACATTACTATAAGACGTGTCACGGTACTTTTCTATCCCAAATTCATGTATTTGGTTTTGATGTTGTATTTGTTATTCTCATCGGATTTTGTCTAATGTTTAGTCCGTTTCTGTGTATGTTACATTTTAATGTTGTGTCGTTGTTCTCCTCTTATATTTAATGCGTTTCCCTCAGTTTTAGTTTGTTATCCAAATTTTGTTTTTTGTCCATAGATTTACGAGTTTTGAACAGCGGTCCAGATAGTCTGTTTTTTAGAAAATTTCATAGGAAAGTATAAAAACTTTGACTATATTTATTTTTTTATTAGAATTATGCATTAAATAAATACAAAAGTATTTAAATAACAAAGAATCAATCAATCAATGATTTAACAAATCAATCAAGAAGAGGGGTCAATAGCTCCTTCTGTGATCTCTTACTGTATTTTTACTGAGTTAAAAAAATTACCAATTTGATAAGTGACCTGATGACTGTAATAAATTACTCACCATTTCATGAAATTATTTGTCAAGCCATGAGGCCAAATATGCTTGATCCTTCCTGATCATTGTATATTCGGTTTAAACTAGTTTTATTTTATCAAAACAAATGACTTTTCTTAATTTCTTTCTTATATGATTGTTTATATATAGGATCACTGAATAATGTATATGTATTGTGTGCTCGTATGAATACTTTGTAAAATGCAACTAACACAAGATAAGAACAGAAGATATATTTTGCTGATCAAATCCCCTGGTTTCATTAGTAATTAATAACACAGGGAGTAACCTTAGCGGCATTGTTGTAGCCCTAATGGGACATTGTTCACAACCAGTAGTGAAATAAAATATTTAAGTTGAAAAAAAAGAAATAAAAGCAATTATAAAAAAAATAAAAAAAATACTAGAACTGTTTATAACATGTTTTAAATGCATACGAATATTATCTTATTGAATTTTAAAATAATATGAGAATGTAATCTTTGCAGCACTTCGGATGGTTAGAATGCTAATATTTGTTTCATCGGTTGCTTTTAATGAAGTAAATGTTGATAAAACTGTACTTATACTTTCCAAGATGACGATAATTCTTGTAGGACTTAGTTTCCAAAAGTATTAGTAAAATCCGCGATAACATGTTTGACAATGATTGAAAAACTCCTAATTCGTGTAGTTTAAAGAGAAAATTGCTAGTAATGGAAAATGTTGGATAGGTTTCACCAAACAGCCGTCAATTTTCGTTTAAGTAAAACATGAAGTGTTGTATAACATAAAACTATAATTGTAAAGTTTGAACTTTTATTTTCGTAAACTACAATAATAATTCTTTCAAACAGTACATTTAATCCCCCACAACTAAATCTTCGATATTCCTTAAAAAAGGATCTCACCAAGCACAATATGTAACGTTAGGAGTCATTTCAACTGATATATCAGAAATTGATAAAATAATATGATCCCAATTACCAATCCGTAAGTAATCCGAATTAACCATATATATTCCGAATGGACAAGACAAGAATTTCAAATGCATTATACAATTTGTTTTTGAATGTGACGTACCGAATGTGACCTACTGAAGTTGACTTTTTACCAGGTGTGTAATAACACGAAAAACACGACGGGTGTTACATGTGGAGCAGGATCTGCTTACCCTTCAGGAGCACCTGAGATAACTCCCAGTTTTTGTAGGGGTTCGTGTTGCTGAGTCTTACATTTGTTATGTTGTGTCTTGTGTACTTTTATTTGTAGATTTGTCGTTTTAATTTTAAGCCATGGTGTTGTCAGTCTATTTTCCACCTATGAGTTTGACTGTCCCCCTTGTATCCTTCGATCCTCCAAACCCTGTACAATTTAACATGAAATAAAAAGATTATTTACCTTTTTTGCAAACAAACCATTCTAGTTTTGTAGAACAGTGATGACGATACATAGTCAAAACATTTTCTCCTTTGTGATCAGATGTGGAAATGTGTGCAGATTGGCAGAATTTTGGTAATACTGTCGTGTTACCTAAAAGATACCATTCGTTGACTATAAAGTAATATTCAAAGAATAACGATAATACATGTAAAGATATATAATCATAATTTATACTATAAGAGCACACAAAGAGATATAACATTCGAGTCTTGAAACGGAATGAATACACAGATACAAACTTTTTTCAACCAACAATGTTGGCGTAAGATATATCTAATTTCTTCTTTTTACACATTTGACATCCTTAGTTGATGTTATACTTTCTGTGTTAAACATGTACTGTTGAACCATCAACCGAGACACATGATTCCTTCTACCTTAACAGTATTGAGTTTTACACCGAAATGCCGCAGTTTGTACAGAATCTGCTGGATGACACTCCCGGTCAAAGACCAACTCGTGTTTTCAAGGACTCGCGACAAGTACGATTCAAAAGTAATACTGCTGCGTTAAGAAAACATTTAAAGGTCAACAATTAGTCATGCTGTTGAATGATTGAAAGATAAATAGAAGCGATTACGATTTATTTTGATTTAGGAAGTCAAAAGTAAGAAATACAACTTCACAAACAAACCATTTAAAAAGCAAGGAAACACATGAGTAGACAACACATACTTACGATCACACCTTTCACAGTTCCTACAGGTATAATTTAATGAAATGTCTATCATCAACATTAATTATTCAAAGTTCAATATAAAAGTCGGAATAGAAAAAGTATGAAAGTAAATGAGGAGTGTATGTCCCCAAGTTGTCTATCACAATTTTCTCAATTGTTTTACTATATGTATCATCTTGTGTAATACTGGCTTATGTTAAAAATGTTGCTATTCCGTTTTTACTTAGATGTTATATGTGAAATCGAAATAATGGGCAACATGTTCTTCTATTATTGTTACTCGTTGGTTTGATTATTTTTTTTAGCAAATAAATTCGGCAGTAGTTTGATAATGGCCAAATACCAATTGATGATACAGAGACAAGTACAGATACAAAACAAAAACAAAGGGAATTGCATAGATTCTTGAGGAGTAAGACCGGGTCCATCTTCAGGGAAAGCCTTTTCGTATAAGCATTTATAACATGTCAAAATATCACAATATGGTATTTGGAAAAAAAAACATGAATGGAATATTTTTACCGCAATCGCAAATTAATCATTTGGAAAAGAAAAAATGCAACCACCTCATAACGATTTAAAATATTGACCATTACAGTGAAGATTGCAATGAATATTTTTTACCTAATGTTAGTTCAACTTCTATTTCTTCTCTAAAAACATTTGTCCAAGCCCGTGATTTTAAGCTTTGTCCAAAGTATTGACAGGCGCTAGAATTAAGTAATAATTTGTTCTGATTCCAACAATTTTCAAAAGTTTGATTCTGTGTAAGGCCCCAGTTGATTCCAAAACTAGACTGCATACCATCTTCTAAAATTCGAATCCATATATATAAATACACGTCAAAGTTGGATTATAACAAATTGTAAAACACGTTTCTTTCGAACTAATCGAACTGTTATAAAAATGATTCAGTACATAAACGCAAATATGCAAAAGAGAAATTAAAAGTCATTAATTAGAACATTAACCAGAGTTATATGTTGATAATGTTATGAGAACCATGCAAACAACTGTACCTTCTATTTGAATGTCTATTCTAAATGAGCATATTGTACATTAGCCGAGACATTGTTGGTCGTGTTCATTTATAAACAAAACAGGCCTTACAGTATAACACACTTTATTTTCTACAAAAGGAGGATGCCTGAGGCAGGTCACGAGTGTACCAGTTGTTGTCTATTCGTTTGATGTGTTGGTGCTTTTGACTTTACCGTTTGATTATCGAGTTTGCTTTTGAATTTTTTGAGTTCAGTATTTTTGTGATTTGACATTTTACACAAGACGAACAAGAAACACTTTTAGTAAGAGTTGATGTGGCCAATGGAAAAATGGTATGAATCAGCCAATCTAAATCAATTATATATTAATTTTATAAGATTCAAGGGTGTTTGGTAGTTCGAATCAATGCTGTGAAATAACAGGATTTAATTAATATGTTAAAAAAGGCAGAATTTTCAGTTTTCATTCAACTCAGATAGTTACTTTAATTATTGCTAATAAGTTCATATGAACTTGAATTTACCAGCTATCTCAATTATACATTGAGCTTAGAGAATACCAGGTTGCTTGGTAGTTTGATTTATAATGTTTATAGATGTCAAATGTACGGATTTATTAAAAAGGTGAAAACAAACTAGACTAGAAGTTTTAGTTCGGACTAACTTTAGACAGTCACCTTTGATTTTTTCCAAACAATGTTGGATGTTCACAAAACTTTCAAGCTGTCTCAATTATACATTGATCGTACAAAATGTCAAGTTGTGTTGTACTTTGTTGTATTGAAATCAAATTTAAGGATTTAATTATTAAGTACAATTCTCAAAATTTCAAAATATTGAAATTTGACAGCAATTAACCAAATTACCAATTAACCTTGTATTGTGTAAGATTAATGTATAACTTAGTTAGCTGAATATTTAATGACAATCGAAATTGATTTGAATAAAATATAGAAATCATTAAAGTGATCTTCTATTTGTCCAGACTGAAAAAGACAGCTGTTTTCACCTACAAAATTAATTATTGAATTTAAAAGATATATAGCAAACTACCAAAAGAAAAAAACAGCAACAAATGTCAAGGTTGTCTTTCTAACGAAAAAAAATAAAAAAATAACAAGGTTGTCTATCGAAGCACTGTGATATCTTCTCCCGTATTATTATTGAATACGATATAAGATAATAATGATCTTAATGTCAAGGGAAACTCTTTGGCCTCATGTCAAAGGACAATGATATATATATAACAACATATATTTGCATATAAGTGGTATTTTTGATGATCAAATACATTCATATCAGAAATATATAGCATTGAAAATCATTGTTGGCAACTGAGTATACACGATTGGTTTAAAATCAGTTTTGCAAAAGTCAATTAAACCACATACTTATAGTGGTAAATATCATATATCGTGATAAATACCACTTTTTCTAGGTGAATATGTTGGTTTATTCAGAGTGAAATTGATGTAGAGAAACCTTGCTAAATAATATCAGTATGGAATAAATCTGTTGTATTACTTACCGCAAACACCTTGAATATAGTCATTGTGTTTACAGGTTGTCGGAATCATAATCGTAGTGCCTTCAGCTGTGCATTTTAATGTAGAACATAGACCCTGTACGGTTTCATATGGTATTAGTGTGCCATTATTAACTACAAAAATACATCGAACATTACAATAACATGTTACAAATAGAAAAAAAAAAAATTGGGCAACACAAAATCTCGTTCCAGACTTTTAAAATTAAAGAAAACAGTTGTGTATCGATGTCCAAGTTTTATTTTTCCATTCGAAATATGCAAAGCAAATTCAAACACACAAAAAAGGGAATTGCAAAACAAAAGATATGGCAAAACTGGCTACTGCATACCCACAATAAATGCTAAATCGCCTTGCGAATCCATATTCAGTACAAATGTCTCAATCGGGAATACGAAATAGCCGGGAAATAAGTATGATGCAACAGGTTTACATTGTAATCTTTTATCTTAGTAGGTAAGACTCCATAAATATATGGCTAGTAAAATGAGACTAATAGTATAAGATATTATGGAAGTTATTGTGCAAATCGTGATACAAGCATGAAATTTTGTATAAAGGTTGACTAAATGACAATTACAAATAATCAGCTGCTGGCTATAAAAGATTTATATTTTTTCAAGATGTCCAACGTTCATTTTTCAAATGGCGTCATATCCAATTGGCTCCATTTCGTTAATCTTTGAAAGCTGTGTTATAGGTATAATTCAGTGTAAGTTTTGATAAAACGTAAATATCAGTTCCGAAATTACGACTAAACTACACATGAATGAAGAAAAAGAGTGACTTCAGGTTCCAAAAGAACGGCAAAAACGATAAAAATGTTTTTTGTATTAATTTTCATCAATTTAACAAATTATATCACTTTTTCTTATAATTATCTGACAGGTGCCAATACACAAACCCGTACAAGGAAGGCAACAACGTAAATATCTATAGTTACCAATACAGCTAGATTTTTTGCCTCCACATTTCAAAAGTTCCTGACACAAGGATGCAATGGCAGCCAAAGAAGTCCATTTTGGTTTCAAACAGTCATTGATTTTTTTTCTTTCATACAACCTCAGTGTTCATGACTTGGTACATGTACCTGTCGAATACATGAATCAGACTGAGCCCAAAAATGTCCTCCTTCTTGATATGCTTCCCTTTTGCTGTGTTCCGGAAGAAAACCTGTTTTGAATTATATATTATCACAATGTCGCCGCTTCCTCTCATCGTGCCTCGCTAACAGCAAATGTTGACGTTGTTCTGTTATACATGATGCAAGCAAATGCTTCTATGGTGTCCATGTCTGTGTCTTCATACTACAGCGAAAACAAAACATCTCATGTCAGCCAAGCTGACCTCTTCCCTTTTGCATGGAAGAAAAGGAATGCAGCTTCACGAGGACCAAACGCATTTGTTTGTGACGTACAGGAAGCCATGAGAAGTATTTGTATTTCTTCGAAACCTATCGACAATCTGTTTCACGTAACTTTGCTGCAATTTTTTTCTTTATCTCTGTATGTACGACCTTAACTTACTTTAAGCAACATTTTTTATAATCATACCGATTATGGACAGACATTCGTACATCTGCGTCTTCATGCTTACAAGGGTATACAAGGGTATACAAGGGTATAGCTGGGAAGTATTCTTATTGAAGTTGAAAAGAATATTTTCACCATGAGTAGTATACTTATTTTTATTAGGCTCCAATGATTCTGTCGGCAAGAAACTTGAAAATTTCATTTCGTTGACATCTTTACAGAGAAAACTACTCCGAATCCTTGTGTTCTACCAGAACCAACACATCCGTCTGCCACAAGAACCTTGCCTTTGTCTTGTCACAGCCTTTAAAGTATTCATTGAGTAAACATTAAATACAAAGTCTCTAGAATACTTATTGATGCAAGATTTTATGTATGGCAGTATAAAAAATCATTTGCATGATCAACAAATATTAATGCCCAACTTGGTGACCTGGAATTAACCATTAATGCTCCTCCAACGATAAATGTGTCAGAATTTGGATCAACTAATTGTATAATGTTTAAAATATACCCATTTGTAGTGATTTAATACCACTGTTGAAAGTGACATTCTAAGACAAAGACGGAGGAGCAGTTTGGTTTTGATGGATTAAAAAATATCCCAGTCCAACTGTTACAATAAATGAAAAGTCTAGAACATATATCGCAATCACGTGTAAGGTTCTCTAGCGCTGTTTTTGACAAAGACGTTTCCAGTTTCATTTTACGGCCATAATAGGAAGTTGTTCTTTTTAATCTGGTTGTATTAAGCAGGTCCTCCTTCGTTGTGCAGTTGCTTCAATAGATCTTCGTATGGTTTGGTCCAATGTATTGGAGTTTATATACATATCTTACCTGCTTCCAAATCAACAATTATCTTAATAGAGTAATTTTTCTTTTAAATCTGACGACATCTTCTAGAAATAGATTTCCAAACTCGTTTAGCACTTTAAAAGGCCTTTGAAGCTTTTAGAAGACATTCTTTTGGGTTTTCGTAGAGTTTTTATTATGTCGTTCATCTCTTGTAGAATAACCCAAACCACTAATCTTATAAATTCAACTTCTAATCTACTGACTTCTGGTCCAGCTACATTTCTCAAAAAAAGAGATCTGAGGTTAAACGTATGCCTTTCACAATTGCATGATTCTGTTTTTGTCCCTGGTCAATTGTGCTATAAGAAAACAAATTAGTGGTCTTACGCACAGTAAAATTAATATTGTCAAATTGCATTGCCACCTGAGTGTGATGTTGGAAAAGGGAAGCCATATTCCAAAAATAGACCATCATTTACACGTTTAAGTCCTTAAAAAATATGGTATCATGCTTTATATGGACTGTTTGTAAAGAACGACATCTGAAAATGAATCTGAAATGAGCATCTTACCAAAAGCACAAGAATACTTTAATTATAATTGAACGCTAGGAATCAAACTGTGGTCGAGATGACTCTATTTCCTTACACGAGTCTATCAAATCATTGAACGTTGCAGAGTCATGGCACTATTATATTTTCTGAGTTTAGTTCCTATGCCGACATTAACAATTCAAGTAAAACACACGCAGTTATCTGATACATGTGTCTAGTCCTAGGTACATTTGAACATACATAAAAAGAATCTGCTGTTAAATGTGTTGTAATATCGGCTTCAGTGAGGGCACACGTCCATCCACTTTCAAGCACTATATCGACCAGAATTTTGGAACAAGTCATTTCAAAATGCAATCCACCAAACATAATGACAAACTTATCTTCTCCGTACAAAGTACAAATCAGGTCATTCCCTTGAAATTTGCTTAGCCATTACCAAAAGTGGCTGATCTGCAGTTACAAGTGATGTTTTTCCGGAATTGACCACATTTTCCGCCTTATCCTTCGAATACCCGATCATTGCAACTGAATGGGCTTGTATTCATTCACTGTAACAGTGTCATCATAGAAGTTACAGAGCTCTAGAATAGCCTCGATTTTTAGAGTTAGTAGATGAACTACGATTTATACCAGTGTGCCCGGTAGTGCATGTAAATTGCTCTTTATGTCTATAAATTGTTTGCGCATACGCATTATTGTTAAACGAATGTGTATCATAACCTTATAAAATGGTATCAAAACAATTCGTAATGTCATTAAAATGTATAGGTTATCAGTTCAAATGTTTTTGAATGAATTTGTTACATTTTCGCACATGCGCAAACCCTGGATATGTGAAATATTCATTTCTATTAAAGACATCACACGTAAGGAAGATAGCCACCAAACTTTATAACAAGTTTTCCAGAAAATTCAGAATTTTCAAACTGAAAAAAAACCAGCCATTTAGAAAATGCTATCTTGAAAAAAAGTATATAATAATGATGCTTTGTGCTAATGATCATGCTTGTATCATCATTTGCACAATAACCTCGATTTTGGTTGCTAATATCTTCCACTAAAAGACACATCGCATTGGTCAACAGATTCCTAATGGTAACCATTCAACTTTTTTAATGTCGATTTCAGTATCTGTTAAATCAAGCTCTTTCACTTTCTAACTGTTTTCATTTGAGTGCCACTGATAAGTCATATAAAGACGACGTTTGCATTTTAAACTCTTAATTGCATTTCTAGTATATTAACTCAGTGATTGTTTAGTGTATAGTCAGAGATAAAGCCTATTTCGTTGTGTATATCAATGACGGACTAAGTAATACACTCTTGTTACTTATTGTGTGATTATACACGAGTGTCACGTGAGATACATTACAATCACTCTGTTTAAAGCGGGTTTTGTGAAAATAGAATATTATCGATCCATCTAAAAGTGGTAGTAAAACATTTTGCAAGATCCATAGTCGTTTTTCTAAGTGCAAATAATTTGTTCGAATTGTTCTCATAACGAGGAAAAAAATCGACTTATAGACTAAAAGTGCAGTTTTTTCAGCGACCTGAAATATCAAATTCCATATGCCAATAAGACCTTAAGGTTATTGATGCATGCAGTTGGGGACTATGCTAGAAAATGGATAAAAGTAAGCTACACACACCACAAGTGCAAATCTTTTTGTTTCGTATGGTTGTTTCCTTAAGGTAGCACAATACAAAGATTTTTTTATCCCCAATCAGACTTCTTTTAACTGATGTAATTCAACTCATCTTTTTTTAAATTTTATAAATGAGGTACCAAAAGAAAGAAGAAGGATTAATCTTTCAAATTGTGATAATTTCATTATGACATAATTATTACATGATTAATTTTATGTGATTAGTTGCCATTCTGTGATGTCCATACTTGAATGAATTTAGCTACTTTGTTCTTCATAGCATCCTAATTTTTTTTATAGATTCTTGCACAACACAGTTTAACCTCCAAAACTGTGTCCAATGAATCACAAAAACAGAGTAGATGTGTTCGAATAGCTATGTTTTTACTAAAAGTACTTGACGACAGTCTTTCAAGTTGGATGATGAAAATGCATATCTTCGAAAATTTGTATTTGTTTGTGTATGATAACTAGGGTTTATAGTCTTCAACCACTGAACAAATCTAGTCTGCTCTTCCATGAAATATTTAATTAGAATTTCTTTAAATGTTTATGAGTTTTCGAAAATTCCACCTGACAACCGATCAGACAATAGTTTTAAGTTGACTCAGTGCAGACAAGATCATTAACTGATGCTCATTAGCTAGTTGATACATTTGTCTTTTAAAATACAACTGACATTTAAGAATCGTTATGGTTCAATGTGGATAAATGTATCGGTTTCCAAGAGCAAAAGAAATCCCGACGACGGCTTCCATTTCTTCGATTGTGAAAATGAACTGGCGTAATGGGGAGATTGTGTAATGGTATTGTAAACCATGTTGAAATACATTCACTAGTTAACATTCTTTTAATACAAATATGAATGTATTGAGTTACATTATGTATACCTGTTACATACCGAGACCTCTATTAAAACATTTTGACAAAATCAGAACGCTTAATTTGATGTGCTATATAAAAAGTCGTGACTAAACAACAATAACACTGTGACCGAAAAGAACAACACGCAAGAAGACAAAACACTTTTAGAAAACTAAAAATTATGCAACACAAACCAAACTATTAACCTGGATTAACTCCGCTGATTAACCTAGCTATTTAGTAGTTGCTTTTCTACTAAGTGCGCTACAATTCTAAATTCTAGTAAATCGTTGATCAGTTTCATTCAACAACTATATCAGTTATCTTTACTCACTCTTATAAATTAATACTGTTTCATCATTTTCAGCTTTGCATGACGAAAGGTTTGTCTTCCTCGTTAACAGTATGTCACTGCTATTGAAACACGAGCAACACATAGTTTCCTTCTGGAAGAAAAATATTGATACAAAGGATTTTAAACAGTGCTAATAACTATATAAATCAAGTGTGATATAATTAGACGATCTATAAAATTCGAAAACAGTCCATATTACATTTCGATCTTTTCGAGCCCCTGTTCAAATAGCTCTGTGTGCATTACTTTAACGTAAACGACCGGCACAGACATTTGACTCAATTTATTTAAATTAAATCATTATTGGTCACAACCCTTCACTAACATTCGACACATTCATTGTTTTCAATACACTTGTTTGCGGGATCAATGACTTACAGTGAAGTACAATCAGTAATTCGGCAGGAACACGATTTAATACATATACATGACTTATACATACTAGTAGTTATATTTGGCTTATAAAGTTTCATAAAAACTATAGTTCTAAATACTTTTGAAGATTTGAAGACAGAAATGATAAAAAAAAGTTGAAATCATTAAATTCACTTTTTGATACGCCTTCAAAACTTAAAAACGTTAATTAGGCACATGAATAAAAGTCAGAAAAAAATTGTGTAATAATATTCTTTTTGTTTTATGTTATTGTTTTAATGTTAGTTTTAGTCCTTTTGGGTGTGGTTTCATGTGTCATTGTGTTTTACAATCCTAACAGATAAGCCCTAGTATCCAAAAATGACCGGTAATGAATTGAAAAAATCGAAACCAGAATATCGTTAAATCTTTAAATTCCCGATTGGTTCGAATTCCCAATTTTTTTTAATGAGTATGGATTCATATTACACATGCACTGCATCAAAAAGCTGTCACATGAGAAATCTTACAATGTTTCCTAGTTTATTTATATGAAAAAGTGAATATAACAAAGCTATTGATTGATTGATTGGTGTTTAACTCCACTTTCAATACTATTGTGTTATTTCGTTACAGTCACTTGTAATTGGTGCAGGAAGCCGGATTTCCCAGATAGAACCACCGACCTGACATTCGATAGGATATTGAACAATCCAAGTCAATTAAGTTTTGAGTCGAGTGCAAATGTCCTGTGCAGGATTGGAACTCACAACCAAAGTGTTTACTGGATAGGGATACAGTAGTTTGACTACTTAAAACACTCGACCAACGAGGCCCCAAACTTATTGAAAAGTAATATTTACACTATAACCAAAATATTCAGTTGAACATTCTATCTCACACAATCCAGCCGATGACACATGGAACACTTTAGTTGGCCGGTTCCGTAGGGGAAAGCAACCTGTAAACATATATAGCATGATATATGTAATCTTTTGCAACTTTACAAATATATTAAATGGTCATCATAATATGACGACCAAATGTTTTTTCTCCAATCTTACAGGTATTCAAAATGTCAAATACACCTTATTGTGATCTTGAATATATTCTTTTTGATGAGTAGGAATTACACCTGAGAGTAACGTATCTTTTATAAAATAAGACCATGTTACAACCTTTCCTAATGAATTTTGTTCATTTATCAATAGTTTTTACATCATTTGCGACAAAATCGGGGCTAGTTTTACTAGTTATTAAAGGGTGAAAATAGATAAAGCGTGTGTTTGTTAATAAGCATATTAATAACATATTTTACATATAATTTGTAGTAGTATATTGATATTTTCTGTGAAATTGTTCCGTTTCCTTCAGTTTTAGTTTGTTACCCCGATTTAGTTTTTTGTCCATGGATTTATGAGTTTTGAACAGCGGTATACTACTGTTGCCTTTATTTACGACAAACAAGCGTTTAATCTAAATCAGACCCAGCAGTGGCGCTCGAATATCCATTAATAAGAAAAGTGATTTTATGACTTATAAATGTAGTAGTTTTTCAAAAATGGAAATGTTAAATTGCACGAATTCGTCAATTGTCAGTTCAAGATAAACTTGCTTACATGTTTAACATCGCCACAATATGTATGCATGTGCCTGTCCCGAGTCCGGAGCCTTTAATTTAGTGGTTGTCGATTGCTTATGTGTTATATATATTTGTTTTTCTTTCATTTTTATTACATACATAATGCCGTTAGTTTTCTCATTTAAATTTTTTAACATTGTCATTTCGGGGTCTTTGATAGCTGACTGTTGTCGTTTTGTTGTCTTATGGGCAATCATACCACATCTTTATTTTAATATCTATACACATAGTTTTCTAAAATAGATACGATTCCATATATATCTTTTCAAAATTAAAAACTGCTAGTGTCTTATACAACATACATCGTATTTACAAAAGTATATAAAAAGCAGTTAAAACAGGTCATTTGTCAAATACTACATCAATCTGATTTAATTTAAATATCATGTAAACTTAAAATGAACTGGAACACTAAATCTACCTACCCATTATCTCTATCCAAGGAGTTAAATGTGTAAAAATGCCCAATCCTGTCCAAAGTTCTACGCCATTTATTTCTGTCAATTTAGTCAAAACTGAAGGATCATTTTCTATACCAGATTTTCCGCACTTATCAAATGCATCTATAGCTGTTATCCCATCTGGATATCTTTGAAGTTCAATTCCTTGACAAACTTTATTTAGAGAAAAAAAAAAAACAATTGATGCAATGAAACATTTCGTTTAGTAAATAGTTATCAAAAGTACCAGGATTATAGTTTAATACGCCAGACGCGCGTTTCGTCTACATAAGACTCATCAGTGACGCTCAGATCAAAATAGTTAAAAAGCCAAACAAATAACTCATGGAATAATATCGATATAATTTTTAAGAAACAAACATGCAATGCAGTACGCAACATGTTGTTTGGATATTACATTGAGTTTCATCTTTCTCATTTATATCAGACATTAAATATAAAAGTGTAGGCTGTCTTGCTCAATCTAATGATAAATACTTTATATAAAAAATACTTTATGAAGGCAGTTAAATGAGGAAAAGAAACTTTCTTCAAGTCATTGATATAAAGAATATACGTGAACTAGCTTAACAGCAACCAACAACATAATCAACACAAGTTCCAGGGAACTGCAAAAGGCTATCAGAATAGTCAAGATAATGGATAATGCTGAACATATTTACGAATCTAGAAATGTTGTGGATAAAACAAAGACTACCAAAAACTCTGCCACAATTACAAATGCCGTATTTGACAGAAGGTCTTGGAGAAGAACAACTTGTTTTGAAAATCACTTAACGATGTAACACAAAATAAAAGATGCCACGTAAAGGAGGCTCAATTGCAAACAATCTACAGTTTGCAATATTATAGAATTCGCAGATAATAAATGCTAGTGAAAAAAATAACTAATTATAGAATCTTGCTTACTTAGACTGACGTGTCAGTCATCGCCGATTGATGTTTTGCATATATGGTATATAATTTCTTCGAAATCATATCTTTGCAGTGCATGAATATAAGTTTATACAGATATGAAGGCCGATGCAGAAACATGAATTATGGCATGCATAAACAAAACCAACATATGTCTTTAAAATAAATATCGTAAATAAAAACTTACTTTTAACCAATAATAGGCTGGAAAAGGCGAATATCCCCGAACTTTTGAATCGTAATGACATTTTTTTTTTTTTTTTTTTTTTGTCAAATTCATGCAAGCAGGAAGTATTGATATTGATCGGTAGAATTCTTTTGTAGGTATGTGTGTATTTGTAGTTTCATTTATCTTTAAAGTTTCTTGTAAACACTTCCTTAATTTTATTGAATTAGATGACAAAATATATGCGTGTTTATCATAATTTTTGCTTGTTTGAAGTATTAATCTATCGGTGTCTAATTGTTAAAAAGTATTTGTGAATGACTTACCAAAAACAAACTTACTTGGTGCTAATTAACATTCGTTTTGAAATATTTTCTTACGTACATAGGGTCAATCAACGTTTACCTTAATATCACTTATATAGACAAGTGTAATTTTTTAAAAGCGATGTGTTTTATCCTTAATGCAAGTTGGTTATTTCTATCGGTATAATGATTTTTTTATTCAAAATTGTTTGCGTAAACGCCTACAGTTTTTTTTTCCTTTGTATTGTTTGTAGGGATTGCTATTTTGTTAAATAACGTATAGTATGCATGGTAAAAACTACACATAGGTTCTATTGGTTTTCTATCCTTGCTTAATTACCTTGAAATCTGACTTCCTTTATGGCGATAAATAAGAAAAAATATATTGAAATATAGTATGATTGTCAACATATCATATATTTTAAATACACTGAACACTGCAGTGTATATAAATTGGTTACCACATCCTTACATGCAACTTAGATCTGGTCAACATGCATCTATAATAGTACAACTATCATTAGTTTTGTTTTGTACTTGTTTTGTACTCACATCACGAAAATATACTATTAAAATTGCATTCACATATTGATTATTATGACCATAATGTAACAGCATAGCTTTAACTAATTTAATTACAAATTGTTATAATCAAAATATTTATAAATAGTATCAAAGGTATCAAGATTATAATTTAGTACGCCAGACGCGCGTTTCAAAGGCAGTCTTTTTTAAAGCTATTTTATTTAGATTATTTCACCACGTATAACACCGATACAGATGAATCCGGACGTTGACGCGTTCGAGTCGAACACGCCGTGTACCTCTGAGTTCAGACAGTGAAAAATTAATGCTTTAAAGAAAATCAATTATCGAATATTCCGATATTTTGCTCCAATATGTATTTTTCCAATAATAATCATTTCTTACTAAAAGGGTTTTCAAATATGTGTCACTTTTATAAACAAATATTTAAAAAGGCACGACAATACCAAAGCATGCTTGGTATTTTTAAATATTTGAAACTAATGTTTCTCGTGCCTCATAGTTTTTTTTAAAACATACATTTTTGAAAATTATATTGTTTAAATTAACAAACGTATAAAGATCGTAGGTGTATGTGGTATCTAAAAAACAAAACAAAAATACAAGTTGAAAAGAGTCTTTATTTTCGTGTTGTGTATGCTTCGTTGCGACAATATTGAGTTTGGTAATGAATTTTGCATGGATGTTTTGATATGAATTTAACCAATTTAAATGTTTATAATAATTTACCACCATAACAGCAACCTAGCATATCCGTTGTATTGTCAAAACATTCTTGCAGTTATTTGGTACATGTAAACAATTTCATTATCTCTACGAAAGTGTACATTGGTCATGTTGGTAGGAAAATACAATTACTCGACAAATGCAAATAACACTGCCTCTGCAAACGGATTCACGCGTCCGTTTTCCAATTCTATGGTATTATGTTAGCGTTTAAAATACGACATACAATGTACAGAAACATCACTGTCCCAGGTATGGGAGCAGGTTGGGTTCCCACTAACATGTTTTAACCCGTCACATTTTGCATATGCCTGTCTAAAGCGTGTAACTCTGTGATATATACTTGTTTTTAGTTCATTATTTTGTACTTACGTTAGACTGTTAGTTTTCTCTTTGATATTGATTTACATTTTGTATGTTGGGGCCTTTTATTACTGACTATGCGGTATGAACATTGCTCATTGTTGAAGGCCGTATGGTGTTGTTCATTTTCTGTATCGTTTTGTTTCTTGTTAAAATTTTTCTCATTGACAGTCATACCACATCTTCATTTTAATATATACAGCCATCAAACAATTAATGGAATATTGGCGCTTTGATTTGTATCCCAGGGACGGATCCAAGGGGTAATGGAATACAATAGAGATACCTTAAGGCTAAAGAATATGTGTATGCAATGAACATGTAACTTAAAGTTAATAAGTTATACAGTTTCCTTAATGTGGAGACGTAAAGATGAAGAGATAATTCTTAATATTTACTGTTGTGATTTCTTCCATTATTTGTTTTTAAATGTAAGGTATGAAGGTTATGCTTGATTTCCTCCAACATTACAGTTTATCTACTGTGTTGGCAAAATCCAACTGAATTGTCAATCTGGTTACCGGTATTATAAGTATCTTAAAGTCTATACCAACCCATATGAATTTCAGTCAAATTTTTACTTACGTGTTTTACACTCAAGTATCTTTACAAAAGAAAAAAATCCTGTCTGATGTACGCTGGTTAAATCATTGCACTTTGACTTTGTATAGTCTTAGCAACTATCTGTTAGCTACCTACCTATTAGCTCTTAGACCTGGCAAGTCATCACTGTCAAGCTCATTGCTTTCTATCTCAAAACTTAGACAAAAATATAACATAACTATGTTTGAATCAATTAAATAATTTTATAGTATGTATACAATATATTTGTCATTGTCTTTGTGTGTGTCAAACGACACTTTATAACACTTGGTATTATAAAAATTATAAAGGTGCTTTGATTGTAACATAAATTGTCTGTGTACCAAATATCAGATGCTAAGGAATACTTTTGCAGTTATTTTGTTCTTTTTCTGAAAAACACTTTTTTTCACAGTCATCATGAGGTACCCGAAAAACGGAAAATCACAGTATGAACTCACTAAATTTACCCAGGAGCCTGAAGTACTCGCAATCGCCTGACGTATATGAACGTATTTGGTAAACTTATATTAACCAGCTATTCATGCAAAGAAAACTGTTGGTCTTGGTGACCTTATTCTGGTGCAAATTTTGAATTCTACAAAATATGTATCCACCGACCAAATATCATCCTTCTATGACTTTAGGTTGCAAGATGCATCTATTGACCATAATTTAAAACGTGTTGGTCATAAAATGAAGGTCAAGGCTAACCTTTTCTGGTTTTCATGTTTCTTACTACCTTAGATGTATACATTGCTTACATATCATCCCACTATAACTAAATGCTGCTTAGAAAAGAACCATAACTAAAAAAAAAATAAGTCGTTAATGCAGAAAATGTAAATCAAGGTGACCTTATTATGGAATCTTTGTAGACTATAACTCGAAGTGTATCCACTAATCAAATATTATACCTTTATCAATGCTCTATGACCTTTGGTTGGTGAGTAATTGACTAAAACAAAACATATAACGGTAGGACAACCATGTTCTATTTTTAGATATATGGCGGCATTTGTTCATAGATTGGCTGTCATAAACACAAACTTGGTAGAGGACACCCTTAAGATAAAGACTAAGGGTGTAAATTTTCAAAACGATTTCCTCAGTGATTACGGAGAACAAAAGAAATAAAAAGACAACTGACATCAAGTGATGACAATAGCTAACATGACCCTTCTGGTCAGATGAGCTAAATCTAGAGTCTTCAAGTAGCCTTAATCACACGCCTGTAAAATTGCCGCAATGATGAAAAACAACAGTTCAATGACAGAAATGTCTACTTGAAAACCAAATTTGTCTTTATTGGAGCAATTTTATATCTTGGCTGCCATATTGAATTCAAAATGGCCACCTAAAAAACAAAAGGGTTGCCAATTACATCAGAGTATCGTAAATACCCTTTATTCCTGAATTATGATAAAGATCACAAAAAATGCAAAAAAAAGGCCATAGCTTGGCTTGCAAATTTGTGCATAGGTAGATCTCAATGTGCTAATCAAATTTAACCATACATTTTGATATATATAACGTTTTTTAGTTATTTTCAAAAACAGGTGTTGGACCCGATGGTCTATTTTAAGCCTTGTCAGCCATTTTGTAGGCCTGCTACCAAAAATGTCAAACTTGCTAAAGGACATACTATAGATGATGTGTACAAAGTTTGAAAACAATCCCTTCCGTGGTTTCAGAAGATTGTTGAATAAAAATGAATGGATGATGGACGCATGATGTCAAAAGATCACACAGCCTTTTAGTCAGGTGAGTAAAAAAGCAGAATTTATATCAAAATATATAGCCTTTGTTCCTAGTTCCCAGTTATTTTCCACGGTTTTCACTTTTTCAAAAAACCGGTCAACATTAGAAAGTAATTACCTATATCTCACATTTCACTTTATTGCAGGTGAGACAAACACTATTACATTTTGTTACGTAAGCAAATATAGCCTGGATTTTTGTTTTGTAATACAAATAGACAGGAAATACTAACAAATAAATTAAAAAAAAATTGATTAACAAAATCTTAATCTGCTAACCGAGTCCCCGTGGTTCGCTCCGAAATACAAAAGCTCAAAATGTTCCTTTTATAATCGACATAGTTCTATCATGCTATGCTCTCTGTCCTATTCTAAAATGGGTAGGCATTATATTTGTCAACATTTAACAACTCACTAACATTCGATATTGACAAACATAATGCCTACTTATGTTAAAAGTGAGAATGTAGCATAGAATGAAATAAATATTTCTTAAATTAATGAGTGATAAAAGAGATACATACTTAAAAATACATCAAACGTTTCTTCATTTGAATATCTGAATATATGTGGCTAATTGTGTTATCGTGCATTCGGTTTATATCAATGTGACCTGCATTTACTTATCTAAGTGTGTTTTTGTATGTTACTAGACATATTGTTCCTACATGTTCTAAAGTATTCACGTAAAATCAAACGATGCGTCTGGAAATATCTTTAATTTTAGCACTTTTTGTAGGATTCAGTAGAGAACAACCTGCGCATGATGATCTGCAGTATTTGAAAAAGGAACTAGACCAACTGAAGACAGAAGAAGGTAACTTAACATCATATCATTTATCTATTTGGAAAAGTTTGTTATACATATTCTTATCATGTACGCGTATGCATACATATACGATGTCTAACTTGCCAATAAATACTGCAGACTCAAACATTTATTTGCTACTCCACTGGTTCTGTGTACACTATATTTTGTAATATAACTTGCATAACCCAGAATGCTGAATAACTTCTTCAGTGTCGATGTGGAATGCGGTATGTTGGCGGGACATAAAAGCCATTCAGCATGCATACGTATGAATGGTCATCAAAGTGACTAAACCTGCAATCCCGACCTCCCCGTAAGTCGGTTTTTGAGATCACATTGGCAGACCCAAGCTGATCTCAAAAACCTCACCATTACAAACATAAACCACGAAGGTGGGTCAAGGGCCGACATACTTGCTCTGGAAAGATTTTCGATACGAAAGCTAAGGATAGTTTCCTCAGAGGGCATAAATAAAAAAAAATGTAATGAGTCATTCATTTCTTCTAATATCACTCATGTTCCTGCCATCACTTGTTTCCAGTAACTCTGGCTCTCGTTCTGGACTTTTACAGTTTTAAGATTTTTTTAAATTATACTAGTTTAAATTACAGGATCTATTTTTTTTGGTTGGCATGTACACGTACGCGGTTTCCTTCAATTATTTAAACTTAGACTGTATTTATTATATTACTTATACTCATTATCACACTGCAATTTTTTTTTTTTGATGTTCAAATACGCAGCCTCGAGCTCTGTTTTAATTAATCTATCGTTGTCACATTTGAAATATTATACCAGCTGAAATCGGTCAGTTTATTGGGAATGTATTTCAATGCAGTTGTTGTAACATCTTAACCGTCGTCACCTTTGGAATGTTAGAGTTGTGCAAGTTCATATCTCAAATAACCATTTTATTTTAGGCATGTCTTTGCAGTCTTTTCGTCGTGTTTGAAAATTTTAGAATTGTACTAGCCGGTAGAACTGTTTTATTGTATAGATTGTTATAGGTTTATAATGGTAATATAATGATATGATTGATTTTACATCGTGATCATACTGATTAAGGTTATCTATTAACCGAAATATTTAATATTTGTTAGGTTTATTGTTATTTTTTGCGGAGATAGTGTATCCTTCTAAATAACAGTCAAACTTGCAGAACTCTACCTTTGTTAGATCTGTCAATTTGCGTCCTTTGATTCCAACTCATGCTACTGAGATGTCGTGGCACCAAATTAACATATAGTCAACAGAATTTAAGAACTGTTTTTTTGTTTAAATATACTTTTTAACTGCTTTGTCTTTTGGTAAAATGGTTGTGTGTGGTGTATTTAAACTCCTCTACCAAGAAATTACTTGTGCATGCACACGTATAAGTCTTTTTCCAACAAAATCGTAGGTTCAATTGGGTTTTTTTTTCAATTTATACTTGTTTATATATATTTTCGTTTGGGCTTGCATTATATTTGCCTTCGGGTTTATATGATCCGTTCATCTTATTTTGACTCTTTACAATTCAACAGTCTAATCCTAAGTCGAGGTAAATTATATGGCCTTCCAAATACTGTTTCGATTCCCAACATCACTGAAAAGACATGAATTGTCGAAATCCGTCAAATTTTCGCACGTCATGTTTGCGGTATACCATTTTTTCCGCAAGTTTATTGTTTTCTTTTTGGTAACTTTTTCTTGAAAGATTGATTTTTTTACATAATGTGATCTGTTTTTTTAGCAATCGCTAATGGCAGTCAGCAGGGTTTGAGAACATTAGCTGTTCCACCTGCTAGCTATATATAGTAAAATGTGTTTTGTTAAATTTTACTTTTTCACTTTTTTTGGTCTTTTGGAAAATGTTTGTAATGCGTTTAGACCAACTTAGTTTTTAATGTTGCATGGTAAATTAGGAAAACAAAATAAAATTGAAATTGTTAAAAATTTTGACGACATGTGTACCATCTTAAAAAATTGAAAACAACACGTTTGTTAAGTTCTTTCGTCCGAAGCGCTTTTCTGGATTTACCTTCACCAGGAACGCTCAAATCCAAACATTTGAATTCAAAGATGTATAAGTGCCGAAATTGTTGAAGAGCGATGCTTCCAAACTACCTAAAGAAAATAGTCAAATTCATCTAAAGTAAACTTTGTCTGAGGGAGCTGAAACCTTAGTTTCATAATAATTTCCAAAATTTATATAAACGGACAGTTTTAGTTAATATTGTTAAATCATGTCGGTACCGAAGCACTGACTACTGAGCTGATGATACCCTCGGGGACTGATAGTTCACCAGCAGAGGTATCGACCAAGTGATGTAAAAATTATGTTTCAATTCCGTGTGTCGCCAGAGTATTGCCAGATTATATTTTTTTACTTAAAATGTCCTCTTTGAACTTTTCGAAACAAAATTCGATAAAGTTTCATTATTTTACTATGTCGTTCTTTCATTTATAGTATAGTACATGCATTTGTTTTTGATTTGAGACAAGCCTTTTTTTACTTATGTCATGTCATGTGTATACGTCATCGTATAAATACTTTGTTAGGATATATTTGATAACAAAAATGTTAGGCTTAAAGGGATCAATAGAAACTATACAAATAAATAAAACCTGTAATGATGCGATCTACACGTATTTCTCAAGTACCAAATTTACAAAAGCAATTAAGAAACACTCATTTAATATCCTTAGCTTTTGTGTCATGTATATTATACAGTATGTTTATATAGGCATTGCATTTTGTTGTTGTATTTATGTTGTAGGTTTATAAAAACACTTTAATCAAAAGTGCTAGTTATAAGTTCAACTGATACATTCTTGTCGATTTGAGAAAGCAAACAAATAGTTTTAATTCCCCGATAATAAGAGATTCAAATGAGGAAAACGTTGTTAAACAGTAGATAAAGAATATTGAATAATTTACCATTTTTAGAAGTCATACGGATAATCTCAATCGTAATGTTTTTACGCTTTTACACAGACACAAGACATATTTAGTACCGTTAAAAAGATTAATTCTACATATAAGGAAAAATACTACCCTTACCTCATAACAATTTCAACTTCAAATTGTGTTTATTCACAAATGCATGACTAAAATAAATCAACCAAATAATAAGTAAGCAATGTCTGGTAACATTTAATCGCAACAGAATTATTTTGAAACAGTTATTGTACATTATTGTCATTTGAAAACAGGGACAATTCTAATTTTTTAACTTTTTCAAATTAAAAAAAAAAATGTTGTATTTATGTTTAATACAACAAAAGAGGGACGAAAGATACCAAAGGGAGAGTCAAACCTATAAATGCAAAACAAACTGACAACGCCATGGCTAAAAATGAAAAAGACAAACAGACAATCAATGGTACACATGATACAACAAAGAAAACTAAAGAATAAACAACACGAACCCCACCAAAACTAGGAGTGATATCAGGTGCTCCGGAAAGGTAAGCAGATCCTGCTCCACATGACCCAAAACGTATGTAATTTAGATTTTTCAGGGTGAAGGAAATGCGACGATATTTAAGTATCAACCAAAGTTATCTCTTATATGATCATACATGAAATCAAAATGGAAACATAATAATCCTACCCAAGCAAAATTCGACAATACATTGTAAAAGTCATCTAATAAATAAACCTTAAACCTCATGCAATAATAATGTTATTTAAAAAAGTACATATATGCTAAACTATATTTGAATACAGAGAACAGAAACGAAAATTTTGGATTTCCGATTTTTTCTGATTTAAAAAATGTCACAAATATCCATCGATCTTTGTATGATTTTTTTTCATTTACAGGGTTTTACAATAACTTATTGGATTTAGATTTTTCAGAGTATTCGCCTTTTAAATCATTAAAAGAAGGGGACACGTATGTTAACACATTATGTGATAGCCTCTTTAGATACGTATTGGCTTTCAAATTATAAAGAATTTACTGATTGATTGAAACCATCAAATTATATGATTAACAGATGTACTTTTGTATAAAAAATCTGAATTTGTAAAAAACTGAATGTATCAAATATACTAGTCAACTAAAGTAACGATACACAATTTTGAACTCAAATCTATCAGATGATATAATAAACAAAAACATTTCTAAATCATCACAAGAAAATCATTCATTTGCCAATATGATTAAAAATGATCTGACCAAAATAAAAAGGGAGACAATATCGAGTTATTGAACAAAAGGAGATCAAATTTTGCGGAAAATGATAACATAAGTAAACTGAAGGCACTTTCTTTCGAAGATGAGAATTGAGTGTTATCAACTAATCTGCAAAAACATTCAAATTTAGGAAGACCATATTTAGTTTTAAAGTTCTTATATCTTTTTTTAAATTTCGGTGAGAGAGAAAAAAAATGTAATAATTTATGTTTTCAAATGTTTTTGCCTTAAATCAATGGTTTTGTTAGGAACTAAAATAAATAGTAGCCTTAGTACGATGTTACCAATTTCAAAATATATGGAAAATGTATTGCGTTATGTCGTTTATTTTGTTGACTTGTATATGTTTGGACATGTTGTCTGATGTCTATGAGAGTTGTTACAGAAAAAAGCTTTAACATTATGGAATGATTTGGATAAAAGTATTGCATACAAATAACACGAATTGAAACACAATGAATACTTAAGGTGCATAATTCCAAGATATTCTTACTAGTGGTCATATTTGTATTTAAAACATTGTTGTGACGTCATTCTATTGTTTTGCCCGTTCTTTATTTCAATGATTGGACGATCATTCACCTGTAACAAACCATTATGTAACCTTTAACTGTCCAATATTTTTAAGCATAGCACTCCTCTTTCTTAAAAATATTGGACAGCAAAAGGTAGCACAACTAATCCTACAGGTAAATGATAGTTCAATCACTGACAAAAATACTATCAATTTCTCCTATGTATGTCCTAAAATCGTAAAAATCGCACAATTGTTGCCAAATACATAAATGTAATACTCAAGGATTAGGGGTGATCAATGCATTCAAATGGACGCATAAAGTTGGACCCCCCTTTTTTTGTCCTGGATTTGGACCTGGATCCGCCACTGATATAAATTCGATAACAGTATAAATGTATCAAAAGAATTAATTACCTACTTCATTAGTGAATAAAAGTTTTATGAAAAAATGAATTTTGTCTTAATATTATATATATTCAGGCGTATACTTTACTTTTTTTTTGAATTCATGCTCGTCTCTAGATCTGCAAGTGATTAAACACGTGTTACTATATGATCCAATAACAGCTTACCGTTCAGAATTGATGACATAAGTTGCTTGATATTTTGCTAGATTTGCTGCTTATTTGGACGTGTATTACATGAACACTTTTGGTTTGTAGGATCAATCATCTATTGGTGAGTTGATAAGAATTTTATCTTTTGATAAGATTTGATTTTTATTTACTTATTTCCTGTCTTATTTTTATTGAAATATACACGTCAGTATCATCATTTTTTTACTTTAAGCATTGTCCAAAATACTATTCATGTCCATATATTGAAGAAAACATCTTTTGACCGAATATTTTGCTTCATAAAGGGGCAGTATGTTCTTTTTGAGTATATTAATTATTTACTTTTCAACGCCATCACCAAAATGTTTTTGTTTAAATTAGCACTAATTACGGTATTCCGAAAATCAGAAATTATACAAAACATTAATTTGTCATCTGCTTGACCATAATAATTTTTTTCTCATAAAATTTGGGATCAAATATCTTTTTAAGGAGAAAACTATACCCAACTCCCCTTTTGAAGTTAAATGTCTAATCCCTTAGTGTACTGATTTGAATAGTATTTTACTGGAAATTTTTGAAAAAAGATATCGATGTTAACGTAAAGATTTAGTTCAAGAAAAAGTTCAAATCTAATTGAGAGTTGAAGAGCCAATGAACTCATTGATCATGCACGAGTGATTCTATTCATAAAAAGTGTAACAACTAAAAAGAGTCCGTGTAACACCCGTTTTTCTATAGCTCTGTTGGGGGCAAAGTCGTACAAGCCGCAATACAAGGAACATACACAACATAAACCATATCCTTTGTACACGGTGAAAATCTAAAACTTGCTTCTTAAACTAGGGGACTACACTTTTTTATAATAATATCTAGATTTTGGCGTTAATTTACAATTTATTAAGTCTGATGTTATTGATTAAATATGAATATAATTCAACAAATCAATCGTGTGTCCGATTCGCACTTTGTTTGTACTGATCATTTAATAATAGAAAAAGATTTTTTCTGCAAAAGGAAATCGGCAGACAAAATAATATTTCGGTAACACAGGGAATATCAATGCACAAATCAACGCATAAAGAGCGACACGACCTTGTAGAAAGAAAAAGAAAACAGAAAAAGGGGGTATTCCGCTGGTACCGTTGGAGTAAACAATTTCTCTCTTGAAAATTCCGATGAACAACAAAATAATATAATTGATTGCACCACGTAATCTCTTCATGTGTTCATAGTTATATATTTGAAATAAACCTGTCTTTCTATTCATTTGTTGTCTATTGTGTTAGTTGTTAACTTGTTCTCGTCCTGAACATGCATGAAATATTTGCCAATGGACGTTCAGTAACCGACAATCTATCTAGTAAAAAATAAAAGCAGACTACATTTGAAAATATAATATATATAAAACTTGCCATTATTAGCTGCTATAACTATATCCTCTTTGTAATCCAGACTTAAATCGAATATATCTAAATAAATTCTGAATACCCATTTGCCATTATTTGGTTTTAATCCAGTTTGAAAAAAACACACCCACTTATAACTACATAACAATGAACACTCTTTTTGTTTGTTTGCATTGAGAATATACTTCCACCCCTTTATCCATTTTGAAACACAAAACGCATGTACATGTATTGAAGGAAAATTGAGCGGATAAGATGAGTAGTCCTTTCGCAAGAACAAAATCATGATACGCATACCACATGTGTCCTATTCTACCGGTAGCATTATACGTTGTTTACATTCAGCTGTACTTTCTTTTTGTCTATTGCTTACTTTGAAATAATGTTTAAAGGGGCCAACATGTAGAATATATTCTAATTTAGAATGTTTATTAAAATAAACAATGTTCACACTTGATGAAAATAAATCTTTGCTTGCTTTTTCTTTTTTTTATACCTTTTTCGAGGTGTTAAACAATGTTTTAAGTAAGATATAAGCCGATAACTGTCCATTTTGTAAAATATTTTACAAAAAGGACTGTCGATCGGCTTTTATCCTTTACATGAACAATAAGTTGAAAACATCTGCATAGTTTAAAAATTCGGATGCATATTGTTGATATAAATGCAAATACTTTCATCATGTTCATGTTTTGTTCTTTCAGAAAATTTAAGAGCTAATATGGCAAATTTGGAGGTTAATAGTACCGATTTTTTGCACAGATTAGAAATCATTGAACAAAAGAACAGCATACAAGTTTCTATTATGAAGAATGATATGCGATACTTGGAACAAGAAAATAAAAAGCTTTCATCAACGGTATCAGCAATTCAAAATGATATGCAATATTTAAGGCACATCCAACAAACTGAAAAAGGTGTGGCTTATAATTTACAACACAACATGTCATTATTATATCAAAACATTCAAAGTACGTATGATGTTTCAGTGATTTTTAGGAACAAGTATAACGTTATCATATAATTTGATTCCTAACTCATCTTCGCTAGACATGGGTAACAACTCAGGTACCTCTTCTCCACCTATGGTGGATTAAGATAGAATGTCGAGTTCTTGAGGTAATGCTTTCGTTTGGTCACAGTTGTTACGGGCTGCATCAAATCAAAAGATGCAATTAGATGATCACGTTCAAACGTTGAAAATGTAAAAAAAAAAAAACAATTGCCACTTCCAGAGTGTGCAACACAGTCCGTTTCCCTAAAATATTAGACGATATCGAGTGCCAATTTTAAAGTATGTTGTTTCTCGAGCAAATGCTTATCGGAATTTGTTAAAACTACACACTACACACGACAGTGTTTACAACCTCATACTAAAAGGAGGAGGGTACTAGATCTTAAAACTTGGTTAGCGCAGATGTTTCTTTTGGTGCAAATACCAAACACTATGACGAAATGATTTTTGTTCTAGTGTGTCATGTGCAAATGCAAATTATGTAACACCCGCCTGCGTTGTTCTTGTATGTACACCTTCGTTGAAAATCTTATTCACTATATCAAATTTTAAGAAAAGAGGAAAGCATTGTGGACAGAACAGTTGGACATATTCGCCGTTATCTGAAAAATGTTATTTAGATGCAGATATTGTGCAGTTAAATTGGTTTTACATATGCGGGACAAGTTGCAAATAGATATGAAAAAGGGTATGCTTGAATAGACAGACTCACAAAAAGAACATTGTTACTAAACAAACATAGATATTAAAATTAATGTTTAGCAGGCGTCAAAAGTTTGCTTTGTTTCCCTTTAACGATATATAAATCCATAGAAGTATATGCTGTCCATTTTACATTTTAGCTATTCGAGCATTCACTGTCGTAAACTCAAAAGCTTTCCACAATGTACCTACCACATATACAGTTATATTTGATCGTGTTTTAACAAACGAAGGAAGAAGATACGATGCCCATTCTGGTGTATTTACTGCAGATGTTTCTGGATTATACATATTTCTTTTCAACATAAGAGTGCAATATTATAACCAGTTGTGTTATAGTGAACTTGTAAGAAACAACAATAAAGTGGTAGTGACAATGTCTTTGTCGGGTACCAAGTTCCATCAGCACAGCAGTGAAAGTAATTTTGGAATCATTAATCTAGTTACTGGTGACAAAATATGGGTGAGGTCCTCGCCTTTGACAGAGACTGGACAAACATGTTCTATTGATGATTCGTCAAGTTTTTCAGGATATCTGCTGAATTTATTATAACTTTATAACATTTTTAAGACAATCCTGATTTCATTTAAATGTTTCTTATATTATAAATGTCAACGCTCCGTGCTTGTAATGTTAGAGTATATTAACACATGCGTAACACGTTATGTACACCATTCGTTGTAAAACACCTTTGTTATAATTGCTTCTTTCATTCTCCATATATAATCAACATCTATCAATTCTTAGTGACTTTTAACTTAGATGGATACTATCTAATTATGTTTATAGATATGTTAATTTCGAAAGGTGATTGATGCAATGATGATGTATAAATTGAAAATCAGAATTATGTCAAAATGTATTCTCAATAAAATAGGTAGTATGTTTTTCTCAATGAAAGAAAACAATCAAATGAAGACAGTCTTTTCTCAGTTTCCTCATTTAAAATAAAACAAAATATAAATAGTCAGGGACAAAAAGCTAACTCAATAGCTTGATAGTCAGTTCAGTATTCTCGATATCATCCTCTGTCAATTAAACTTCAGCATTGTATGTGTCTCTTTGAGGGTTTAAGAATGTGTTTGGTTTATATGCTTTCTTTAATTGTTTTGAGACAATATTTAAACAATTTCATTTTTAATAGTTAACACAAAAGTTCTAGTAGTTTTGTGGCTACCAACAATTGAAATGAAAAAGAGTAGTCCTTGTTTAATATCCAGTTCGATGTAACAAAATCAGAACCTAAGACAACAATTGGATTTTGATAGTGTACGTGTTACTCTGTCTGAAGTATTATCAGTAACATTTTGTTGAAGGTTCTTTTGTTACCAATTATGACCTAAAGAACTCTTAAATAACTACAGGAATTAATTGTTAAATTATGTTCGGTCTAACCATTATCTTTCAGTTTTATCTTTTCCGGTAAAAGCAGAACTGATAAGAAAATTTACTTGCAATCAATTTAGATCTGTTAAGTTGACCTTTAATCTCAGCCTTATATGTCTTCCGGCATGAAACAGGTTAGTTAATTCAACGTTTAGACTCTCCTGTTGTTGATATTTACTTGACAGAAATATCAAAATACAAAATATTTAATGTATTAAAACCATGTGTTAGTAGCATAATGTCAGAAAAAAAAATATCAGAAAAAGACTTTAATCTTTAACAAGACGTGACGTTAAAGATTCAGTATTTATAGATGTTCTTCAGACCAAAATGATGTTAACGGCTCAATACGATTATTATAAGTCATAAAATTACAAAAAACGAATATGAGTTTATTATGTAACATGTGTATGATGTGTGACTGCTTGGTAGCCTACATATTATTTCGGCAATCCTTATGGTTTAAAAGAGTGACGAAATATATCAGAGGGAGAGTCAACCTCGTAGATCGAACTTAAACTGACAACGCCATGGCTAACACAGAAATAGACAAACAGACACATACTAGCCCACAAGACACAGCACAGAAAACTAAAGACTAAGCAGCACGAAACCCACCAAATACTGGGATGATCTATCTCGTGTGCTCCGTGAGGGGAAGCAGATCATGCTCCACATGTAGCGTTATTAGTGTTGCTCATGTTATTACAAATCCGGTAATAGTTTACTTCAGATGTAATCAATGTTTAAATATATTGTAACATTAACACATATAAAAGAGGGACAAAAGATATAATATAACTAGTTGATGGACTTGGACCCCAATGAAGTCACTGTTATTTAGTTGTTGGAGTTAATTACAGCATATTGTATACGTTCTTCGTTTATTGTTTTGAAAATAAACCAGGCAATTAGTTTTCTTGATGAATTGTTTTATATTTGTCTTTTCTGAGCCTTTTATTGCCTACTACTTTCATACATTGTTGAGGGCCGTAGAGGGTTAATTTAATAACACAGAAATAGACAAACAGACACATACTAGCAAACAAGACACAGCACAGAAACAAAGACTAAGCAGCACGAAACCCACCAAAAACTGACTTATGTGCTCCGCGAGGGGAAGCAGATCATGCTTCACATGTCGCGTTATTCGTGTTGATCATGTTGTAACAAACACGGTAATAGTGTACTTCAGTAGGCCAAATTCGTAAACGTTGAAGGGATTAAAGTTACGATATAACGAACATATCCGATATTATCGTGATGGCATCCGTTAATGTAATCAATGTTTAAATATATTGTAACATTGACTTTTTCCTTCTAACACACATAAAAGAGGGACAAAAAACACCAGTTGGACAGCCAAAGTCATAAATCGAAAATAAACTGACAACACCTCGCCAAAAATGAAAGAAGACACACAGAAAACCAATAGAACACACGACACAACATAGAAACTACAGAATAAGCAACACGATCCCCACCAAAACTAGGGGTGATCTGAGATGTTCCGGATGTGAGGCAAATCCTGCTCCACATATAGCACCAGTCGTGTTGCTTATGTTACATGTATAACAAATCCTATAAATAGTATTATACGATAGGCCACATTCATAAAAGGGAAGGGGATTGTAGTTACGACGTAAGAAATATATCCGATATCATTTGTGAAACGGTTATTTCATAACTGTCAACCATCTCGTGATGGCATCCATAAAATTCACCATTTGAGACTCTTGGTTATTTAGCTTCCTTGTAAGCAGCAACTCTTTATCAAGAAAAATGGTAGGAAATGCAAGCACGGGAATATCGTATCAATTGGAAGATATATACCCCGTACGCGGGTGCTGATGCTACTGAAAAATGGGAAGTCTCAATTGGAAAGCTGAAATCATCTCTTTTGTAATCATACATTGCTTTTATCAAGTCGCTATGCTAGAAAGTTTATACGCCTTTAAGTCACTTTTATTTACAAATTCGTGTGTTTCTACCAATGTCTGACGCTCATTGCCCTGCCCTATACCTTCATTCATAAGCATTACACATATACACACAATAATAAATTAAGGTAGTGTACATGTATCAGACTAAAAGGAACTATAACAGTACCCGTTTAGACATGTTTCATTACAAAAGAAACATTATTTAATTTATCAAGGATGCAGCAAATCAAAAATGTCTAAGACACTAGCTGCAATAGACTTTTAATTGCTTCTGTAACATCAAAACCACCTATAGGTTCAATATTCTAGAAACACGTACATGTATGTGTTAATTAACGATAGTTGAAACTGCTGTCGTTTTGCGATTCCGACTTTATTTCTTTAGATTAAAAACAACTATATGTGGTACTTTTAACACCTTAATAACTGACAACAGAATTTAATGCGATATGTAGAAGAAAGACAATCACAAACAGATCGAACGACAGAACACACAACAGTAAACTAAAATCGACACAGAAAGCTTAGTCAGTTCAATTTCATCCTTTTTTTCCGTGAATGTAGCCGACGAAATTAGACTTATCATCCTGATTTGTACTTATACGCCTGTTATATGATCAACATTCCGAGTGCCTCATATTGAACAGAATCTGCTAACACTTTAAAGCATCTGATAAACCCCAGTTGCTGGTGTTGCTCAGTATTTAGTTTTCTATTTTGTTTTTATGCTACGTTGGTTTTTTTTGTAGTCTGATTTTTTTTTAGCCATCGCAACTGCATTAAATACACTCGGCTTGCCGGGAATACATAATAGATAGCTGTAAGTTAATGTTCGACTGATGAGCCTTTGGATTATATATATATATATATCTTAAATGTCTTCATATGAAGGGTTTTCCATTCTTCTTTTCTGAAACGAACATTCGTCGTGAAGTCCTGTCAAAATACTCTAAAGGTGACTCTGCGACAAGACATCAATTATTGATATGATTACTCTGTTTGAAGTCATAGTTCTAGCAAAATCACCAAACATGAAGAGTAATCCATTAACACAAAGTAGAAAAAATACGGGAGTCTGAAGTAAATTAAAAATAGGTTTCAAAAGAGAAAAAAACTACGGTGAACAAACCTAGACAAAACACACAACTATAAAGTATTAAGAAATTCAATTCTGAACTTAATACCACATAACTAAATTCGAAATATATATTAGACTCAAGTAATCTAAAAGGGAAAACAGCTTGTATTCCACTTATTGGAAATATAACGTTTTGTTATTTACAAACACATAAATATAGAAAAGTAGCACTCAGTGAGGTAACAAGACGAAGACAGTTTCTTTATATTATAAATGGAAATGTACATTGTCATTTATTTATTTTATTGCGAATGTTTATGTACGTATTTATAGACATGAAACTAAAATAAGATTTTCATGGTTTCTGGTGAATATTACTTGTCCAAATCTTGTTAACAAGCCTGATCATATACGTCATGGTCTGTTCTATCGATGTGCAAACCTGAACCTGAAACGTCATATTCAGAGTATGTTTTCATATTTGGAAAGGAATGATCGTACGTAGTATCCATACCTTCTCCAGTAGAACTTGTAGCAGTATCATAGGTTGGATCATTAAGATTGCGAACTCTTTCATTGCTGTCGTAGGTATTTTCACCAGCTTTTGGTCTTCGTCCTTCAATTGTATGTAAATGATCATACTCTCCATTTGAAATTTCTATATAAGTATCCTCTACACGTTTGACCTTCTGCACTTGTGCATATGCACTGTTTGTTTTGATACCGTTTTCTTTTACTTGATATACCATTCCATAACCTTGATTGTCGTGTTGTTGAGTCTGTACTTCAAGACTGGTGTTTTTACCACTCGATTTCGTAAAGGCTACATTTGTCGATGTCGTTGAATTAATATTCTTGAAAACTCCGACTCGCCTACAAAACAATATATAGTATCTCTGTATTTAAAACCCAACAAAATTTAAGTTTGAACTTAAATAAATTAATTGAGAGCCTGACATTTATTTGTAAAACCTGTTTTACTTATCCATAACGTAAATTTGGTTTTTGAAAGATTTTTATTTACAACAAAGAACAGTTTTTTCTTCTATTTTAGCATGTTGGGGAAATCATCAGGTTACTTTCACCCCTAGTTTTTGGTGGGGTTCGTGTTGCTTTTTCTTTAGTTTTCTATGTGTTGTCATGTGTTCTAATACTTGTCTGTTTGTTTATTTCATTTTTTATCCAGGCTTTGTCAGTTTATTTTCGATGTATCAGTTTGACTGTCCCTTTGGTATTGTTCGTCCCTCTTTTACTAGTGAGGACAACAACATTGATATGATCTATCCGATTTAATTTATTCGAAATATTTGTAATAAAATAATACTTCCGCATCGAGGGCTACATAATTTACAATCGTATCTATATCGTGTAGATTGTACCTAATTTTGCACAGAATAACAGTGACACCGGTCAGTAAAACAATGACAACAACAACAGATCCACCTACTATAGCTCCTGGAACAAATACGTAATAGTTATGCAGATTTAAAGGAACAAATGTTGAATATACTAAACATAACTGATAATTAGACACAAACTGTCCTTAAGCTTTCAGGAAAAGAAAAAAACATAAGTTTGTTTAATTGCCTTATGTGAAGATTACCATTATAATCTGTGGAGCAAACAAGTTTCATCAAAAGTCGTTTGAATATATGATAGCAACTCTATTGACACAATTAACAAAGAAATAATTTGATACGAGGCGTCTACAAACAAATTTCATCGGAACACATGCTGTGTATGCGCATCCCAAGTCAGGAGTCTGTTATTCAGTAGTGTTAGTTGCTGAATCATGTGAATATCATACATGTACTTCAGTGATTATTGTTGCTGTGTATTATACTACAGTGGTTAATGTTGCTGTATAGCATACTTGTTTCTTTCTTGTTCATTTGTTCACAAATCAGGTCCTTTTTTTTCCTGTTAGATTCTTTTTTTTTTATTTCATCATGTCTGAGCCTTTTATAGACCGCTTTAAAAAATGGATTTTATGTCGAGTGACCTGATATACAGCGTCACTGATGAGTCTTTTGTAGACGAAACGCGCGTCTGGCGTAAACATAACTTTTTAAATCCTGGTATCTATGATGAGTTTATTTACAACCACTGGGTCGATGCCACTGTTGGTGGATATTTATTTCCCCGGGGGTATCACGAGCCCAGTAGTTGGCACGTCTGTGTTGACATGAGTTATTATTGATATGTTCATAATAATAAATTAACTGTTAACAAAACTTTGAACTTTTGAAATACTAAGCCTTTTCTACCTCAGGAATAGATTACTTAAGCTTTATTTGGCAAAATTTTCAGGTTCAGGTCAATGCTCTTTAACTTCGTTCTCTGTTTGGCCTTTTTAACATATTTTGATTCGAGCATCTCTAATGAGTCTTTTGTAGACGAAACGCGCGTCTCGCGTAAACATTTTTTTTTAATCCTGGTATCTATGATGAGTTTATCTACAGTTGTTATATTGTTTGTTTTTATACAAGGTTGTTGGTTTTCTAGTTTGAATGGTTCTACCTTTGTCATTTGGTACCTTTGACACCCTTATATGCCGTATTGCTTTTCTTATTGTTTAATGCAGGACGATAAACAAGGTGTCTTTTTTTTTAGCCACCTCTTTTGACATAACAATATATGACTTGCCATTTTCATTTTTTTATCACTTCCATGGACCTTATTTTTCGACGAAATTTGTCCTTCTTTCGAACAAAATAAAACAACAATTTGCTGCCTTTTTTAATTCTTTGTATCAATTTTGAATCTTAGTTGTAGGAAATAAACACTCAATAATATTTTTTTTTTAAAAGACACTGCGAATTGAATATTTATAAAAATAGCATCGTGTTTTACTTCTGGGAACGCAGGATTCATATTAAACTAAATGTTTAGATACTACCTATTGATTTAAAGAACAAAACCTACAGTCAGAGGTTTTTCTTACTTTTGAATATATTCCTCTTAGCAACATTATACTTTCCTGAGCATCGTTAAAACGAAAATGTAGAGACTTTAAACATGTACGTCACTAATAAGTTTCAATAGTACCCATTTCAGAACAAAAACAAACATAACTATCCAATTTAACGAATAAAGTTTAGTGTCGAAGATTTTTCCACTTTAAATGTATTCGTCAATGCTGATTTTCAAGTCAAAGAAAATGTTGACACCTAAAACTATTCTGTAAAAATGCAAAAGGGGTGACCGCTAGTGTTTATAATATAAATCTGTTTGAGAAGAACTAAAAAAATAAAAGATTAAAACGCGAATTTGGATACATAATGCGTAATTGATCTCTAATAGTTCTATTACACGCATACTAACAAACGAATTTAAACTGGGCTTTATAATTTATAAAGATCCTTCTGATAATATAAAACTGAGTTTACATAAAATAAAGTGTTTACCATAATTTGAATCTTTTTCTGCATCTATGCGGTAATTGTTTTCAACTGAAGTCGAATCTGAAAGAAATAATGACATATATCCTATCACAAATATATCTTCATTAAACATGTTAACAGAAAGGAATACTGGGTAATTGTTTCCGTTTTTTCAAATCAATAAGGTTAAATTGTATGAAAAATAAAACTTAATTCCTGTAGAGATTGTTCTGGGCATTGCACAAATTAGTACTGGTTATGACTCAGCTGTGTTATCTTTTGTATAAAGAAAATTTAAGGAAATTAGAGTGTAGGACAACATTGCTTTTCAACTCTGTTTCAGTAGATGCGAAGATATTCAATGTGATTAATGTTCTAATAGTATTTACATATCCTTGTCTTTCAAATGTTGCGTTTGCACGTTTCTTGTAAATTCATATCAAGAAAAGCATTTCGAACACAAGGAATGTTTAACACTATAATTTTATATACTAGCACTAGGTCGGTATAACTGATACTCATTTGTAAGTCCCAATCGTAGTATCATGTTTGTTTTTTTCAGGTAATTGATGTTTGACTAACAATCTTGAGCATTTCATACGTTTAGAATTTAGCAGAACAGTTTTTGATTATTTTCGGGAAATGAACATAGTTCAACAAATGGTACAGTACCACGTATTTGTATTTAATGCATAATAAGAAATTTTACTGTAGGATATCACTTAAATGCGTTTAACAATTAAGAGAAAACTATATCTAATTAACGAACACGAGCTCGAGGTCAAATTATATTTAATTGCCAATTTAAGTGTTTTTTTAAGTTTGTATGTAGTAATTTATAAAAGTATTAGCAATCATTTTAAGATAATACACCAGTTGAAATTTTGACATGGATGTTTTATGTATGTTCATACTCTTGAACTACATAAAGACCAAGTTTTATTAGTAACATCAACATAACATTTATCTGGAGCTACAAAAAAGGAAATAACTCTTCAAGTAGCTTGATCACTTTGGTTCAAACTGAGTAAATTGTGCTGAGAAAGTGACGATTATGTTGGGGATATCGATATCGTGTACAAACGCTGAAGAGTTATGATAAATAAAAAAAGTATAGGGGAAATAAATCGCATGTGGAAATAAAATTATCATAGATACCAGGATTGAAATTTTATTTTTACACGAGACGCGTTTTTTTTTTGTGTACAACAGAATTTGGCTAAAACGAGTGAGCATTGATTTTATTACTACTAATCAGATCGTCGATGCGACAAATGATCAACAGAGATCAAAACGACGTTGAAGTGAGCACCTATAATGTTTTGAATTAGTCTGAAACGTTTACTTATAATTAAAATTCTTCTCTCATTTTTTTAAAATTATTATTATGAAGGTAGCTAGACTTGTATCTATAGTTTATATGGACTTTGAGAAATAGCAAATAACAATCAGTCTGGATCTTTAATGGAATATGCATAATTCGGGAGTAACTTTTTCAATTCATGTGTAAGACTTTTCATGTTACTATAGAAAGTTATATGTTCTATTATGACGTGCTTTTTACGCTTAGTAAACAACACCGTATTTAAACTCGCGATATATCTATACTAAGCGTAAAATCAGATGTACATAAACAAAAGTTTTTATAATATACCTCCCATGTAAATATTTATGTGAAAACGTTATGCAGGTTTTTTTGGGTTAAAAGTCGCAGTTTAAAAAAAATCCTACTGATGCATAACAAAAAAAATCAATGCAAAAGACATGTAAGAGCCCAGAAATATGAACAAATTGAATGAAAATAAAATTCCGCGAAATACGAGTAAAAACGCTGAAGCCGAATGTTTGTCCGGTACAGGAATCATCCAAATTCGGATAATATAAATAAGATGGAGTTTGATGTAGGTTTTGTTTTATATTTTATTCTTTTCTTTTGCATTATTCGCACTATTACTGATTTTGGCAAGTAAATATAGCGGCTCCTTAGTAACGAAATGACAATATTAACTGTGGTTTTAACGGTGGCTTAAGAGAAAAAAATGTAAATCAAGAAGTGGTAACTTTCAGGATAAATTCGAATCAAGGCTCATGCCATGTGAAAATTATATAAGGGGAGATAACTCAGTTATAAATAGAGATATCACAAATAAGTTACTTTACAAATACATGTGTTGTCAATTTACCTGTCTTATTATGTTGCAAGAAAATGAGTCAGGTGACCTTTGTTTTTCTTTTTCGTACCTGAAAGCATATCAATAATGCTATCTTCGCATGTATTATCTTAAACTGTTTAGGTGCAGTTGTTTTTTATCGCACAAAATAGGGTTTCCCATGCACAACCTACATGTATACAAAACCTGACAATTTTGCATACTCAGTAGAGTGAAAAAAAGCTCGGTGACCAACAGTTTTTAATATCATTAACCGTGAAATAAACTTTTTTAAATAATTTGTTTTGATAAATGATATAACATCTATGGATTTCAATTTTAAAATTCCTTCTAATTTAAAGAATCGTTGTTGCAATTTATAATTTTTGTCCGTCGTAAATTGTTTTGAACATCAACCTGGTCTTTTTTGTCATGCATGTATATTTTTTTTTAAACCGGTTTTTAAAGGTTGCTTTTGCGGTAATGCTTTGTCAATTGTTGGATACCATGCTGTGATTTATAGTAGATATTTATAACGACATTTGGTCTCTGATGGTGAGTTGTCTCTCTGGTAATCATCTCACCTTCTTGTATGTCTACATTGATTGTGTGTGATTTGACGTGACGTTGAAGCGCGACATGTGAAATATTTTCAGGCGGCCAGTTTTTATTGGTGCCCGACGAAAACCACTTCCTTCATTGGAAAAACTGACAATCGGAGTCAATAAAGATCGCAGTCGAATACACCCTCACGAACGGGCTTTGAACTCACAACCAAAGTATGTACTGCCCAGTGCACATGATTACTGAAGAAAAACTACTCAGACCACTTGGCCACAGAGGCCCCTTGATAACTATATATAAATAGTTATTCATCTAAACAACATATGCATAAACGTAAATATGGTAATTTTTGAAGGATGTTAAAAAAAATGAATTGGGGAACACACTACGCGATTAATCTCTGATAAGCTCCACGCATTCATACTTGGACATACTTCTATTCTGATCTGTAAAGCTTATCAGTCTTTTTGAATCCTAAAAAACGATATCAAAATAAATTATTTTACCATAAGTTGAATCTGTTGCAACATCTGTGTGGTATGTGTTTCCACTTTTAGTTGAATCTGAAGGAAATAACGAATAACGAATATATAAACTTATTTAACAGTACACTTACTAAAGTCTATATGTGAGTTATCTCTCCTTTACAGTGGATAGCTAGACAAAACCAACAATTTCTTGAAATAGTCTGAAGCTTTAACAAACAAATACAATTCCTCTTTCAAATGTTCAATGGTTTTAGCAAGTGTTTAGACCGATGGCGTTCTGTTATTGCACTACCCAAAATTAGGGAACATACACAATCTACCATACTTACGAATATACATTTCTGTTCATACTCCCCTTTTATGTATATTAATATAATTAAAAAAATCAAAATGAAATTGTAGCGATTTTTCATTCAACATGGTTTAGTTATATACTAAATCTCACAGTACCATTTCAATTCGAGATGACCTTTAATTGCGTCTTTATAATTTATCCTGGACATTGTTAAAGTTGTACTGCTTACAACGTTTTGATGAAACCGTATACATGGTATATACAGTGACGAGTGTTCCTTCAAATACCAGGAATGTATTAACTTTCGGCCGATGCAACTGGTATTAACTTGTTAGTCCTCCGAGATAATCATCAGCTCTGTAATCGGTGTTTGCGTACCGATTACGTTTAAAGAACCCCGTTAAAATATAAAGAATGTATGATAAAAAAGTATGAACTAATGAAAAATATTTAAAACAAGCAACAACGTCAAGTGCCTGTCAAATGCGAATTATTAAATAATAACATTTATTAATGCATACCCGAAAAATAGACTTTGACATACAAAAAAAGAAATTACCAAATAAATTGATAAACATTAATTCATTGTAAAACATATTTACCGTTTTTGCAAACAAACCATTCTAGTTTTTTCATACAATTTTGCCGATGTATATTTAGGATATGTTCCCCTTTATCGGAAATGTTTGCAGAGAGGCAAAATGTGGGTGCAGCAGTTCTGTCACCTGAAACATGATTTGATTTCTGTATAAATATATATTTATGATTAAAGACGAATGCTGATCAATAGTACTAAGGACAATTGTACATAAACATACATGTTACAAGAAATATAGACACCCAGAAACACAGATCCAGTCTTGTTGTTTACCAGCATAATGTCGTTAAATGTCTAAAAACTACTATATACTTTTGTATTTGACACATAAACAGACGGTTCTTGTTGACTTATCATTTGCTACTTAGGAAGATAACTATCCAAATGAACATATAGTATCATCCTAACAGGAGTCATAAAGTTGACCCTTAGGCAACTAGTGACTTAAAAGTCTTACTTCTAAATGACATGTAAATGAGAAAACACCAAAAATCAATGTTTAAGTCAGCTCCGATGAGTTATGGCCCTTGAACCAAGGTGATTAGTGTTTCATAGCTCCGCAAAAAAGTAATTTTTTTAAAGATTGCAGCTAATAGTATGGTATGAATTGTTGAAAACTGTATGCAATACATGTTTACATTCCTTTTGAGACAAAAACATTCAAAAACGGACAAATAGTTTAGTATTTATCGATGTGTAAAGACAAAAAAAATCCAAACGAAGAAAACAAAATGGCCACCTCTTATGCCGAAGCAGCTAGAGATGAAAACAGATACAAAAACAAAAATGATGACTGCAAGATTGGTAATGTCAAACCAATATTTCTTCTCGAAACAGACGTATTTGGTGAACATGATATGAATCATTTAGGTCAACGCCCATTCCTACTAAATATAGAGGTATATCGAGCAATAGAAGAGCAGGTACCAGTTAGAGCTTTAATTGGGTTACAGAGAGTTCGAGGCATCTGGCGAATATATTTCGACAATGAACAAGACAAAAAAGAACTACTGTCATTGGGGTTAACCATCAGAAGAAAATCAATAACCCTGTACTTGAGAAACCCAAAAGTAACCATGAATGAAGAACCAAATGCTATAAAGGTACGAGTCAAAAATGTTCCTCTATCAGCAGATGACGACCAAATCCTAAGAACTCTTGAAACCTCAGTTAGCAAGTGTGAGATAATCACTCACTCTAGGGAAAGATTGAGAATTGACAATCTTGTAACAAACTGCAGAACAGGTGATAGGATAGTCATATGCAAACCTTTTGATCCGCCACTGCCGAGGTCGATGAAAATAGGCAATTATTGGGCTACTATTAGCCATTTTGGCCAAGCATCTACAAGCAGACCAAATATGAAATGTAGTAAGTGTCTAGATGAAGGGCACACAGCAAACAATTGTCCAAACGGATGGAAGTGTAAAAAATGTGGTCAGCTAGGACATAGACAATATGAGTGTGAAGAGGATTCTGATGTTGAAGTTGAGGAAGAAGGCAATACATATATGACCAACATGGAGAGTGTCTGCAATCCAGACATTTTCCATGAAAGTGAAAATGATGAACAGACCAATCAACAAACTGAAGATAATGATGAGTCATTCCAAGATAGTGATGTCGATTCCAAATGCACGACAAAACCTCTCCTGAATACCAAGGGTAGAAGTAGGTCAGAGAGTGACACGGAACATTCGCATTTGAACCTTGGTACTCAGGAAAGTAAGTCCGCGGGAAAAGACAATTCCCAACAGCATAAGGAAAAACATAAAATTAATAAAAGTGTTGACAGAAGACCAGGTATCTCGAGGTTTTTGACAACAAGACCTAGTCATGATCAGAGTGACACTACAAATAGCACACCTAAACAGTCAAAAACAAAGAACATTGAAAAATCGCCAGTAAGCCCAACAGAGAATCTGCATGACGCAACACGAGATGAGGCTGCTAAGAAGCCAAAAAAGAGACGCTAAATTAATATCTGTTATTAAATCAAAATACAAAATATAAGACTATCGAATTCTTTTATTTTAAATTATAAAAAAAACTAAAAAAAATGCATTTTGTCAATCATATTTTTCACAAAACAGTATGTATAGCACTGATTTCATTTATTTTTAACTGTATATATTATTCAAGATATGTCTCAAAATGTTTGTTATTACGTGACACAGCTGATGAAGGTTGTCCACTTAAAATATTCAGACTGACAGATAGTCTAATCAATTCCAATAATGAAGATTATAAATGGTCTGTTCTTCATGAAAGTTTTATCCTGAAAAAGAAAAAGACAAATAAAAATAAAAAGTACATTAATGTATGTGTATCTAATAAAGTGGCAATTTTTTTTTATTGTGTACTAGAGAATCTAGATATATGTGGATGATAATATTTATGTCATGTTTATACTATAATATTAAATTAAAGTATTTACCATCTGCTACTAAATATCCTGATCCAGAAAACATATTAATCCATCTTGAAACGTCTCCATCAAAAACGGATGAAATAACCTTGACCAGAAATTCTATAAATACTTTAACGTTGAGGTCAAAATATAGAACGTACACAACTAAAAGTAGAGAGCACCTGGACAGCGAAAGTCTAAAACTATTGCAAAACAAACATCATATGCTTGACGAATATAATCATCATGAGAATAGGTTATCAATGCTAATTATGGAAAAGATCGATAGCATAATACATTTTACGGTACGGGAAAATAAACTGCTAAAAATATTGTTCAGGAATACACCGACTATATACATAGAGATAGTAAACAAAGCGGTATTATTTGAGAAAAAAACAAACACAGACCGAAATTCATCGTTTAAATACCCACGATCTGAAAAACCAATCGCAATCAGTGAGGCGTATAACGGTATTTCTCAGGTAAAACAAATGTTATATCAGTATGTAAACTGTCCTATAAATAATTCTTCTTGGAAAGAAACAAGACTAAAAGAATTTAGTTTTAAGTCAGTCAAAAGAAATAACAAAATAATAATAAATAAAATCAATACCAAATGCCTCATTATTAATGGTAAGAAAGATAACTCACCATGCTATTGTATGAAATTTAAAATATCCAACTATAAACCACCATGAAAAACTATTTGCACATCTGTACGGTCAATGCTAATGGCCTACAGCAACCTGAAAAAATAAATAAAATAGTAAGTTGGGCAAATCAACAAAAATGTGATATAACTTTTATACAGGAAACTCATTTTACTAAACAAATGCAAGATACTTTGTTTAAAGAACTTGGTAAAAACATTTTCAGAAGTGATGGCACCAGTAATTCACGTGGAGTAGCAATATGGATAAAAGATAGAATTAATTTTAAAATTATTGATGAGCATAAAGATTCTGATGGCAGATTTATTTTGATTAATATTGAAATAAATGAAAACATTTACACGCTAGTAAATATCTATGCTCCAAATAGATCAAGAGAAAGAAATAGTTTTTTCAAAACAGTTAAATCAAATATAAATAAATATGGATTAGGTCAAACAATTCTTGGGGGAGATTTTAACGACATCTGGTCATTAATTGATACAAAAAATAAAACTAAATCCTCTAAAAAATTTGATAAACCAGTAACAGGTTTAAAAGGGCTTATAAAATCATGTAAATTGATAGACATTTGGAGAAGTAGAAATAAAAATCTAAGGCAATTCACGTGGTGTAGAAAAGATAGATCAGAAGCCACCAGAATTGATTACTTTCTGATTTCAAAAGAAGTACAAAAAAATTGTAAAAGCTGCGATATTAGACCTTTAGTACAGAAAATAACTGACCATAATGCAGTATCTTTGAAAATTAATACTGAAAGAGGAAATAAGGGGCGTGGCTACTGGAAATTAAACTCCAGTGTTTTAAATAATGATGACTATGTAAATGAAATAAACAAATTAATAAACAGATATGAAAACGAATCAATTAACTGTGATGATTTAGGGATACTATGGGACAATTTGAAAATAGAGGTAAGAGATGCAAGTTTAGACTATTGTAAAAGAAAAGCCAAATTTAAAAAAGATAAAATAAATATCCTAGAAAAACAACTAAATGATCTCAATAATAAAGCAAATAATGGTACAGATGTAAATCATATATTACAAAAAGAAATTGAGAATTTGGAAAATGATCTAGATTGTTTATATAAAGACAAAATTAAAGGACAAAAAATAAGATCAAGGGTAAAGTGGTTCGAAGAAGGGGAAAAAAATAGTGCATACTTTTTGGGACTAGAAAAAAGTCGTCAAACAAAAAAGATTATAACTGAACTATATGATGAAAATGGGATCCCAACAACTGATCAAGATAAAATTCTAAATCTACAAGTGAAATATTACAAAAAACTTTATGAATCTACTAATCCTTGTGAAAATGAAGTTAAAACATATATTAATGAAACAAAATGAACAAAAACGCTTAAAGATTCCGATAGTAATCAATGTGAAGGGAAAGTAACAGAAATTGAATGCACTGATGCAATTTTTAAAATGAAGCTTAATAAATCCCCTGGTCTTGATGGACTGACAGTGGAATTTTATAGGCAATTTTGGACAAGCCTTAAACATATTGTCGTCAAAGTATTTAATTATAATTATGAAAAAAAAAGAACTTACAAACTCACAAAAGAAAGGTGCAATTTCACTAATTTAAAAAAAAAATGATCCTCTTTCATTAGATAATTATCGTCCCATAACTTTATTAAACATTGATACTAAACTATTAGCTTATGTATTAGCTCAGAGACTTAAAAAAGTACTACCATCTATTATTAGTTTAGATCAAACAGGATATGTTAAAAATAGATATATTGGTTTTAACATCAGACAAATTCAAGATATAATAGATTATTCTGAGAAATTTAATATAGAAGGAGCAATCCTTTTCTTAGATTTTAGTAAAGCTTTTGACTCACTAGAATGGACTTTTATGACCGAAACACTGAAACGGTTTGGATTTAAAAGTAGCTTTATCAGATGGGTGGAAACTATGTATAACGACATTAAGGGATGTATCTTAAATAATGGGTGGGTCTCAGGTCCGTTTAAAATATTTCGAGGGATAAGACAATGGTGTCCGATTTCAGCGTTACTTTTTGTTATAACAGTAGAATTAATGGCAATAAGACTTAGAAGTAATAAAGATTTTAAAGGTATAAAAATTACATTAGATGGAAAATCTTGTAATTTAAAAATTTGCCAATTAGCTGATGATACAACACTTTTTCTTCAGTCAAGGAAAGAAATAAGTTTAGCTCTCAGTATAATTGAAACATTTGGAAGTTTTTCAGGGCTTAAGCTAAATAGAAATAAAACTGAAGGGGTATGATTAGGACGACTAAAAAGTTCAAAAGATAAATATGAAAATATAAATTGGACCGACAAACCAATCAAAAGCCTTGGAATATATTTTGGGTATGACAAAAAAAAGAGTCAAACATTAAATATTGAAAAAGTATTGGACAAATTAACGAAACTTGTAGAAAGATGGGCAAAAAGAAAGTTAACAATACTTGGAAAAATATTAGTAGTAAAAGCTCTTCTTCTACCAAATATAACCTACATTGCGACTAACAGTATCATTACTAAAGAAAATCTACAAAATATAAATAAAATCTTATATAAATTCATTTGGAACGGAGGAAAAGATAAAATAAAAAGGTCAATAATAACAAAAAACTTCGCAGAAGGGAGGGTAAAAATGATTGATGTAGAATCCTATATAAAATCTATACATTTAAAATGGATTATAAAAATATTAGAATCAGAAAGTGCAAATTGGTCTGTATTATCAAAACTATACCTTAATAAATTTGGAAAAAACCTTCTTATTTTTAAGATGAATGTGAATAACACAAAATTGCTAGATAAAAACATATGGAACAGTACACCAACCTTCTATCAAGAGATGATAAAAACATGGATAAATGTAAATAATTGTGAAAACAATCATCATGATCAAGTCGATAATTATTTAGAAATCAGAAAACAAGTTATATGGGGAAACAAATTCATAAAATTTCAAGGAAAATGTCTGTTCTTTGATAACTGGATTGAAAGTAACATACTATATATAAATGACATAATAGATAAAAGAGGAAATATATCAGAAGAAATGATTATTTCAAAATTAAGAAATAAAAGGAATTGGATTTCTGAATTCTCAAAACTAAAAAAAATCCATACCAAAGGAATGGACCGACAAATTAAAATCAGAAGAATCAATCAAAACAAAAGTCCATATCAACCGAACAAAAACTAAACTTACAGATTGTAATGATGTTCTAACTATTAATGCTAAAAACATATACAACTTAGTATTAAGTGTGTCAAAAACAGAAATACCAGTAGGATTTTTGAAATGGGAAAGAGTCTTAAGCAAAGGGAGACTAATAAATGAATTTAAAGACTCTATTAAATTTAATTTTGAATATCTTAAAGATAATAAAATAAAAATGTTTAGGTGGAAATTAATGCACTTTATTTTGCCAAATGAGGTGTTGCTTTTTCAGTGGAAAATTTCACAAAACAATTTGTGTTCATATTGCAATGAAATAGATAATTATAATTATTTTGTCATTACATGTTCATATCATAAAACATTCTGGAAATCAATGAAAGTTTTACTTAAAAAAGTCTTCATAGGCGAACATGTGATAAGTCTTCATTCGTTGGTTATAGGATACAAAATTCATGACAATGTATACTATGCGCTAAATCATTTGCTTAGCTTAATGTTCTTTTCAGTCTATAAATCACATTATGTTTCCAATAAAAAAACCAAAGCAGTAGACACCTTAAAATTTTTTGAATATGAGGTAGAAAATACTGTAGAATTATATAGTATGACCAATACAGAGATCAGTAGTTTATTTACAAAGGTGTTTAATATTTTGAAGTATAAAAATGTAGTCATTTTATAGTTAACTTAAGCTACATGTATAGAAAAAAACCAGATGTTATAGATCTAGATTATGTGTGATTGCATGTGTGTTTTTTTTCTTCCTTTATTATAAATGTACTATGCAAGTAATTATCTGTAAGTGCTATGCCTAAGGTGTGAGTATGTTTGAAAGGTATGGAAAGAAATTTGTTTTTAAAATTTATCATGTGGCAATGAGCAAGAATGACTGTAAGCGCAGAAGTTTGTGTGTACAGTAATTATTACATCTTTATTACTATTACTATATTACTATAATGTATGAATGATAATGCGGGTTAATCAGATATATTAGTGTGTAGGTGTGTGTGTGTGTGTGTGTGTGTGTGTGTGTGTGTGTGTGTGTGTGTGTGTGTCTTAGTCAATATATAGGTACTTCGACATGTGTACACTAAATATGTGGGTATTGTTTACAAACTTATACAGGTAAACTAAAGGTCACGACACGATACTTATCTAGGTCAATCAATTACAAATTTAATAAAGATTGAAAGTGCAACTGTGAAAAATATATTTACACTCCAACTTACCTTTACGCAATATTATTCCAAGCTTTTAAAACCACATCGAAATTAATAATCCAAATTCACGAAACACTTCAAAAAATATTGTCCAAACACGAGGATAAGAAAAGTCGTGTGAGGTCACTTGACCGCAATTTATTTTTGATTAAATAATAAAAGAACCTAAAAAGTCATTCCGGACGAATGATCAAATTCCGTAAAACAATTATTGTGTAGATATTTTTTATATGAATATATCTGAAAATACTTTAAGTGATGTAGAAAAGACTATTTGTAACAAATATAATAATAGTTTAATGTGTGAATTAAAACAATGTAATTTATTAGTTAATTTTACTGAATATTACCCCTGGGTATTCAGTTGTAATCTAACAGGGAAACTTGATGAAATGCTGTACACCAAGTTTAATTGTTAAACAGCAATATGTGCAATAAAGAATCAATTAGAGTGTTAAAAAAAAAAATGTTTAAGTCAGTATATGACTTACACTGTTGGCAATTAAAACCCACGCAAATAGATTAATGTAACTGTATGGTTGAAATGATTAGATAAGAGGATTAGGAAATTTGTCAACTCCAGCCTGCAGCGATGTAAATGTTATATAATACACCAGCGTAGTCATGTGTAAAATGTTACTATCGGCCTAATGTTAAAAATTCTTCTAAATCTAGCGCTCCCTCTGGGAGCTGTAATGACCTTCTATCACGTCTCCATCAACTGGTAGGGTTGCAATATATAAGATCTATTCTTTTTTCACTGTTTTTTCTTATTTGTTTTTAAATGTTCAAGATATAATGCACTTGACAAAAGATGCATAAATAAATTTTCCAAATATGAAGCTGTAAAATATCTATTATCTCTCTACGATAAGTATGTTGTTCACGCGGATAAAGCTTCAAATAATATTGTCCTTGTATGTTAATCGTACTACATGTACTACGTGTGTCTTATACAACAGTTAGAAATAAATCAAGATTCAAGAAGCCAGATTATGTAATTCACATTCAGATATAATAATGAGGTTCTGTCTATTATAAATCCAACTTTTTTTCTGATTTGGTTCCATTAACATATCCACAAGTGAAAGGTTTAGCCTCCTATGAAATCAGGGTAAATTCTACGTTTTCACAATACTAAGAAAATGCCTGTCTAGTAGAAATATGACAGTTTTTACCTTTTCGTTTGATTTGTTTGATCTTTTGATTTGCCGATTGATTAGGGACTTTCTGTTTTAAATTTTTCTTGGAGTTTGGTATTTTTGTTACTTTACTTTTTTCGTATATAAATGTGAAACCTTAATCTTGTTACAATCAAATGAATACTTTTATTAAGGTCAAGGCTTGACCTTGATTACCTAATGGTTTTTCCACTTCTATTTGTTCTCTGAAAATATTTGTCCAAGCACGTGCTGTAAGACTTGTTGCCAAATAATCACAGGCATTTGAATGCAATAATAATTTGTCCTTATTCCTACAGTTTTCCCGTGTTTGATTCTGTGAAAGACTCCACAATTGTGACGTTGACTGTGTTCCATCTTCTGTTTGAAAATAATTTCAAAAACATTATGTAATATAAAAACCAATATTCAAGTTCACAAACAGAAATATTCAAATTAAGTTCAGAATATAAGTCTTATAAAACAAAATACATTTAGAAAAGGGTATTTCTTTTTCTCAAAATGTTTTAAATCCATACAGAAGTATTGATTATAGTCAACTATTCAAACCAGGTTAAAATTCATTAACAGTTGATTCTATAAAAATAAATAAAATAAAGGCAACAGTAGTAAATCGCTGTTCGAAATTCATAAATCGATAGAGAAAAAAAATCCGGGTTACAAACTAAAACTTACGAAAAAGCCATATTGAGTAATTTTCCATATCTATCTTAACAATGTTATCTTATAAAATTAATAAAAACATCTTATCAAAGATACAATGATTAATTTTGATGTCAAACGCTCGTAACACTTAATTAATCATACGTCTAAAATGTGTTAGAAAATTACCGTAATTATTCATGGCCAACAAAATCAAAAGTCATGATGTCTATACATGTAACTTGGTTTGAACTCTGTCTTGCGCATAGCTTTTTGCCATTTTAAGCTTTTGACTTTAAGGTTTCTGACGTTTTGCAGAATGACTCTTGGAGAAGTTTAATTTTATCGGAATAGTTCATATGTATATATAAAACACCTGTACGCTATTAGGAGCGTGTCATTTTCAAAAAGACGTCTAGTTAATGACTTTAATGCACCCACCTAACATACGGCTATATTGTATATCATTCGAAAGCGTATTATCTGTTCTTTCTGTTTTGCCCGATCGTCAATAATTCGTTCAGTGAAATGTTCGTTAATTCAAGGTTAAAGTCAAAAATTTTCCAAAATTTTGCTATAGTTACAAAATGCCCTTTTCTGGTAGCTGTAAGATATATTTTTTATCGAAAATTTGTATGAACTCTTATTCAACAAAAAACCATAATTCAAAATCAAATGCAAACTAGAATGTTAATTACGTTATATTTACAAAAAAAAATGCATTGCTTAAAAAAACTTCCAAAAACGATAAAACTGCACAAAAAGCTGAATTTTTCATGAGGTATCAGTATCTATATGTCAAAAATAAATTTCTCGCTATAGGCCGAGGGAATTTTTGCATCATTGTTAACTATGATTAATAAGATAAAGGTCAAGATACAGCCTTCTAATAAAACTTTTGCAGTTGCCCTATAAAAATACCACCTACAAATATGTATATTTTTTGCATTTCTTTTGCTAGATAATACAGTAAGTATCGGGTAAAAATGAATAACTAGATTTGAATAGGGGTAACGAAAGTGCTATAATGGATAAACAATGTATATAAAGTAAAATTGTGTTTCCGATGACAAAAACGAAGTTTAATCTCATTCAATAATCGAATTAATATTGTTTGCACAATGCACTTTTTAAAAAACAAATCCGACTGATACTTGATAAGGTTAGCTCATTAATACATATTTTATTAGTTGTTTTATTTAACATGACTGAAAATTAATGTTGTGGAAGATTGAATATCAATACTGAGCAATTTCCACTGGTTTTGAATATAACAAGTGCTACATTTCGTTGTAGTTTTGTAAGGAGTGTAGTTCGTTTGTCCGACTTTTTCGCTTTGTTCATGGTGTTATCTGTTTTTTCTTCAACTTTGATTTGAAACTGTATCATTGTTTTTTTATTTTATTTAAGACGAGGCAAATATGTAAGATATAAGTCATGTTTCCCTAAGTCCATTTGTTTTTAAAGAAACATATGGTAAATGTACCTGAAGGGATATTTGTCAGGGTAAACAAGTTGAGTTAAATTGTAAGCAATGCGAGGGAACATAACATCTCTGTTTGAAAGCTATATCATAATCTCAAAACAATCTAACTTTTATCATTGATTGTTTTATTATCAAATCAGGCGTTCGTTTTCTCGTTGAATTTGTGTTACACTTTTTATTTGGGGCCCGTTTGGCTAACAATACGGATGAATTTTGCTCATTATTATAGGCTGTATGATAAACTTTAGTTGTTAACTTCTATATCATTTTGTCTCCGCTGGAATGTTGTTCCATTGGAACTCATACATGTACAAAATCTTACGATTTCTGTGAGTTTAAATTACACTCAAAACACCCTCCGAAAACATTATTAGATTCCCTCAACTTCAAGTTTTTGTCAGAAACAGAACTTCCGTGTATGTCAGAAGCACAATTTAAATGTAAAAGATAACTTGATTAGATAATATCATCTATGGAAGTGATAACATAGCATTTGTAATACATACATATTTATCAAGACACTATGAAGTATTGGATACAAAAAGTACCCTTGATAAATGCAAATCTTGCGAGGCTTGCCGAGCTTTTTAAATAATTAAAATTTAACTGACAAAAGTGGACAAATATTGTAATACACGAGTTATAGTGTCGGAATCTGTTTCTTTGATGATTTTGTTCCTTCTTTTTCAAAGATTTTCAGAAACTTGTGTTTTTTATATGCGCCGTCATCAGGCATGGTCGCTTTTTTCATGACGTCACAATACAAAAATTCAAAAGAAAACCAAATTTTTAGACGTCATCATCAAATTTCGACTGATTATTTGCCGAGAACAGACATTTTACTAGTGAGGAGAAATATTTTTCTCACACTAATCAAGAAATATAAAAATAACACAAACATAAGAGAAAGTATCGTTAGACTTACCACATAAACCTTTAATAGTGCTAACTCCTTTACAGGGGGCTGCTTTCAGATATACGGCATGTGGAGCAGTGCATGTCAATGTCGTACAAAGTCCATATGGGGCCTCAGATGTTATTATTGCATCGGTATAAACTAAAATATTATAGGTGAAATAAAATGATTTACGGAATAATCATACATAATTTACTGTGGATTCATTTATTTTTGTTGGTATCAATTTTCGTAGAATGAGGATAACATATATTTTCGTGGATATTTAAACTCGTGCTTTTGCCAATCTTTTCATACAAACCTATCAAAAATGTATTATTCTTTGAACATTTGAATTCGTTGTTCACTTGTACATACGAAACCATGCAACGAAAGCTGGTATCCAACCAAAACAAATGAATCAACAGTATTTGGATTGATACACCACATGTTGAGTTAAATCATCGCTATCCACTGTTATCATGGTTATCAAATGATATGAACAAATATGTTCCAATACAATTAAAGCATCATGTGCAATACAGATGGTGTTGTCCTGTCGATATAAATCTTGAGTAAATGTTGCTTTTCGGATAAGACCAATAAGGGAGCTTATCCGAAAGTATGGCCTTATACAAGACGTCCACTTCCTATTTCAATTTTATAACGCCTGAAATAATTTTGGACTCAAACGTTATGCATAAAATGAATTTTATAATTTGAATGCGTATTTTTGAACTTAGTATAAAAAAAACAGTTTAAAATATATTGGGTGTTTTGTAACCGTCTTGAAACGGAAATATTTTTAAACCATTTCGAGGACGATCTTTTTTTACCGTTTCATTTCCGTTGATTAATCATCAGAACGCAGACGATTCTAGAACAAAAAAGGTTTAACTGTCTGATTCATTCGTCCCACCTTCTTTATATTTGCTAAAGCAAATTAAATGTATTAGCATAAGATTAAGCACGTGGACGAGAAATCAGAAATTACATCTGACAATGAATGTTGACAAAAGATCGACATCGTGCATTCGAAAAGACAAGTTCAGAAATAAATTTCTGTATCTTCTTCACGGTAAATTTGTTGGTTGAAACGCATATTTAGAATCATTGAATAAAACTGTTATGAAATGGCTGTTTCTGTATGATCCTTTTATTGATTCTCGATCTTCAGTAATCAATATGTGATATTAATTGCAACGGTTAAACATTTTTGAAACGTGTATTGAGTTCAGATCAAATATAAGACATATGGGATACTGTATAATAGAAGGGAAAATTGTAAGATGGTTAATCTAGATTAGTTACATATGTATCTTTAGTCTGTAAAGTTCTTAAACCATTTTTAACACAGTTTTCATCGATGGTACAAAGCAAAATCATTTTATCATTTCTGACAAACTCTGAATGATTCAACTGTGATGTCTAAATGTATTCATTGTATATTATTATACCTGGAGAATATTATAAACCATATTGTTGGTTAATACCAGGCTAATACATTATAGAAGAGGGACGAAAGATACCAAAGGGACTGTCATGACTTAGAATAATAAATTTAATTTTCATTTAGATTGAAGGAACCCTATTATTCACTGTTATAAAACCCGCGTCAAGTTGTTAGCACGACGTATCTACCCAAAACACCTTATGTGTTTGGCACCTGTAAACAAAATGGTGACGGCCAGGTAAGAAGCCCATCAAGTAACGAGGTAACAAGATTAAGCAAGGCGTTGAAATTCGTCTAGGGCAATCAAAATTATACAGAAAGAGTTTTCTAGTATATGTATTTGTTTAGGGGCCAGCTGAGGGACGCCTCCGGGTGTGGGAATTTCTCGCTGCATTGAAGACCTATTGGTTACCTTCTGCTATTGTTTGTTCTATCGTCGGGTTGTTGTCTCTTTTACACATTCCCCATTTCCATTCTCAATTTTATTCTGGAGTTGTACAAACTAGAAATTCCTAGACACAAAATAGTTTCTTACATTAGACGCTGTTTTGACAATATTTGACCATCATGTTTGTTTTTCCCCAATGGTTCAAAAGAACTTTCTACTGCTAGTTCGGTATAATAAAACCCCTATGGACTAATAGAAGTAATGGGTTTAAAATATTGTCAACCTCAAAGGTTTTTAAATCAGGCTGTGTCATTGATGGTTGACAATTACGGATATCACCTTTTCCAACCGACCATATATTGTATACTGTATTCTGTATATTGAAAGTTCCATGTAATACTTTGATTTACATTGCCGTTTGTTATCTTCTTCTCAAGGAACAAATCCCTCATGTTATAGATTGGAGCCTAAATATTTAATATTTTTGTATCTTGAAGATGTATATTATAATGTCCATCGAGTGCATTCCCAGAGACATTAAATATTGATCTGGTAAAGACACTAAACTTGGCATATAAGATAACCAAATTATTATATACGAGAGGCTGTGTCGTTGGTGGTATAAACATACCGTATGACATTTTCAACGCTTTGGTACTCACTAAGAACGCGTTGGTGTTTACTTTCAACGCGTTGGCTCGTAACGTATACAGTATGAATGACCAACATGTTTATTTTAAATTCTATACCGCTAGTTACTTTAAAAATCGGAGACAAAATTTGTTTCACCCATAATTTAACAATACGTTTTTTTTTAAGAATTTGATCCTGTCATTGTCGATGTTGATCAGATCATTGACAACGTTGAAAAGGTCACATTTTCGCAATATTTTGTTGTCATACATTTACACTGTTTATGTTTTAAATGATGTAATCAATCATGTTCAAAATCTGTGATAAATTCTTTGAGAAATAATAAAAAAAGTTATCGGAATCTCATATCTGGTCCTGTACTAGTCCTATTATCGGTCCAGACATTGATTTAACCGTTGTGTAGATAATACTTTGTAAGAAGGTTTTTAATTGGTTGACAAAAGTGCAAAACTAACGGTATGTTATGAAAACTTAGGGTCAAGAATTACGAATCATCGCGTTAGTTTTAACATTTTACGTGTTAAATGTTATAACCATCGCCTGGAAAAAACCTAACGCATAATGGAAAAAAAAAACAAGTTGAAAATTTTATATGGTTTGTTTATACCGCCAATGTCATCAAACGGCCACTCATAGTAATACTCTTATCATAATGAGTCTGATTCACCATTTCCAGGCAGGTGTTGTTGAATCAATTGTGTTGTACTAAAAACGTATGCAAACAAATTCATATGTCAGCTGAACTTTTATTCCATTGGTTTATAATTTGAAAGATAAATATAAAAGGGATTACATTAACCTTACTAATTTAAATATAGTGTTTAGAGTCAATATTGATGAAAGTCTTTATCATATAGTCGGTTTCATTGAATAATGTGTTTGCAGTGCAATCTATTGTTTGAATTGGTTAACAGAGACAACACATTTTTGAAGTGCTATTATGGTATTTTTATCAAAGAAAAAATATAGGCATACTTATTCTGAAAACTATTACAGTCCTATATAAAAAGAAACGAGTAAACCTTCAACTACCAGTCTTAAATTTATTCACAATTAGCATTTATCTAGCTAGCTATAAAACTGTGCTTTGTCAATCTCTTTCTACATAGAAAAAATGCATTTACCAAGTGAGTTTTAATTTTTGATTGCCAAATAATAAGGGACTTTCCGTTTTGAAATTTCCTTTGAAATTTGACGATTTTAGTTTTTTTTCTAATTGAAAGGGCAGTCAAGATATTATAACTTTGTGAAATTATCAGTAAAATATCCAATTTTAAAGAAATACTACCTATTTAAGAAATTAGGGATCCATATGCTGGTTAAAATATTTCTCACTAGATGTCAATACTGGTTTTGTATAACTTACTTTTTAGAAGTAAGCTAGATAAAAATCATACTTACTTTTATATATTAATACTGTTTTAGTAGAAGCTATAAGGCACGAAGAAAGGTTTGTACCATTGGTCAATTGTTTGTCGGTGATGTTTAAACAGGAACAGGCACTGTCAACTTTCTAAGAGGCAAAACAAATATGAATACTATTAGGCGGAATGAATAACATTTTTAAACATGCATGAGTGATTATTGTATGTCTTATACATGATATACCTAGCACTAGACAGCCTGTGTATCATTCCATAGCGTTCAGACCGTTGGAAACACCAGCACCTTAACTCTTCTGTATTCTGTTTGGCTTTGTAACTGATTCGACTTTCGAACTGTTTTAAGTAAAATGTCATTATTTAAGGCAAAATTTAAGCTTGAAATGTGTACTTATCAATTGTCTTGTATTTCTGTTGACTGTTTGTGTCAGCACTGTAGAACACCATACATAAACAAAACCTTATTATGAAACAATGATTTTACCTGATGCTATTGTTTACAATGTAATGTTTTACAAATATAATGAGATATAATATTTACATTATAAGTAAAATGTCCCTTTAAACATTCGTGCTGACATAATCCGACTGAAGGAACGACACTTGCAGTACTTAATGGCATTCTCAGCAGAAAACAACCTAAAATATAAATGATATCAGTTCCTAATATTACTTTAATATGTTTTGTTATCATCGTCAGAGATACACAGTTATTTAATTTTAATGATCAAATTCATAATCATAGATACATGTATGTTTTGTTGTATCATTTGACAATAATTCATGTTGAGTGATAAGTTAACACAATACGTTTGTTTCATATATCGATTTGTACTTAGAACATTAGACACAGACCACCAATGAATACTCATTGTGCCCCTCTACTGACCAAAATCAATGAAATTAGACAGTTATCTTTGAATTGTTTCTTGAAATGGAAGACTTCCAACTGCAGTGTATGGTATACACGATAATATCAGCGTTTGTCAACTTTGATGCTGAACACTAGGATATTTTGTTCTGATATTGTCCTTTTTGTTAAAGAATAAAAAGTTGTCATATTATGCATCAACACAATTTCATTGTCTTGTCATTTTGTATAATCACAAGTTTAACCACGAATATACATATAAAAGTCATGCAGCTAATACAAAAATGCTTACAATGTCTAGACATATAGTAACGGTTCAATAAGATAGCTTACCAACAGTTTCTATCCAAGGTGTTAACGGTGTATATATACCCAATCCTGTCCAAAATTCTTTACCATTTAATTCTGGTATTTGATTCAAAACTAAAGGATCATTTTCGAGACCAGCTGTTCCACACTGATCACTTGCATCTATCGCTGTTACTCCATCTGAATATCTCTTCAGTTTTAGTGCATGACAAACTTTATCTTTAAAAAATAAATGCTACCATCAAATCAAAGTATTTGAAATTCACTGATGAATTAATTAAATACTATGCATTTGTTTATACAAATGAACACATATAAAACGATGCCCAAATGAATAAAGGCAATATATCAATCACAATGATTTTTTTCGTGTAAAAGTAGCTAAGATAAACCATCCATATGAACACTTACTTTTTCTATATATCACATCGCCTCACATTCTCATTAAGAAAAAAATCGCACACCTTATAAAATGGGCATTTAAAAAGTCAGAATGTGAATATATATGTTCAAACTCGTTTAGGTAATTTTTTAGTAGCAATAATAAAAAAAACTATGTCAATTGGACATGCTTTGATACTATATCTGCCCTTGAATTTTTATTAGATAACATTTTTGTTCGCTTTGGAGATTCCGTATATCGTCAGGTTATCGGAATTCCAATGGGGAATAACTGTGCACCACTTATTGCGGACCTGTTTTTATATTGCTATAAGTTACAATGTATGACAAAAATCAGCAAAGACCCATCAAAACAACATCTGACACACAAAGTTAATGCTACTTTTAGATATTTGGATGATATGTTGGCTCTCAATAATGACAACTTCAGTATGTATACTAAAGAAATTTATTCTGTTAAACTGACTTTGAATAAAGCTAATACTAACAATGACCACTGCCCTTTCCTCGATCTTGATATCTATATCATTAACGGAAAGCTTAATACTAAAATTTATGATTTCAAATCCTATCGTCAATTATCCATTTTTAGATGGTGGCGTTCCCTTGTCACCATCTCATGGTGTTTGTAAATCTCAACTTGTACGATTCGCTCGTGTATGTAACAATGTTTTAGATTTTAACGGGAGAAATTTATGTATTACTGCAAAATTATTACACCATGGTTTTCGATATCACAAACTAGTAAAAAAAAAGTATTAATTTTATCATCGGTATAAGGACATCATTCGTTAATATAGCTCAACATGCAGACTTCTTATACTTTCAGGTATTTCACATCCAATATTTTATGGAATTATTCTTTATAAAGCACAAAAATGTCAGTATTCACCTCAGAAGCTAACAAAACCTTTAAGTAGATTTATTAAGAAGGGATATAGTTATAATACTGTTGTCAGGTCATTAAAGATTGCATATTTTGGCGTTAATATTGATTCACTTATATGGTCTTTGCATCGGAACTAAACACATTTATTTGAAAACCAGTTGTTGGCATGACCCGGGTTATGTTCTTCTCATATACGTTATGATGGTATGATACTAAACTCCTAACGGGAAGGATTGTGCCTGATATGCATATGATGAAGACATAATCTTTCAATCAGTTTAATTGAAGTCTTGAGCTGGCATGTCAGTTAATTGCTAGTAGTCTGTTGTTATTTATGTAATATTGTCATTTTGATTATTTTCTTTGGTTACATCTTCTGACGTCAGACTCTTGAACTAAATTTTAATGTGCGTATTCTTATTTGTTATGCGTTTACTTTTCTGCATTGGCTAGAGAAATAGGGCGAGGTTTGAGATCTAATAAACATGTTTAAGCCCGCCGCATGTTTGTGCTTGTTCCAAAGTTATTGTGAAACTGCCTATTCTAGAGGTGGCGTGAATCAGATGTGGATACTTAAAAATTCCAAAGATCTTTTAAAGTACATACAATCTAACTCTCTTTCATCTTGTAACAGTATTAAAACATTTGACTTCTCTACTCTTTACACAAGTATTCCACATTCCAAACAAAAAGACAAATTGAAACAGTTGGTATTACTTTTCTTCATAAAAAAGAATGGCCAACGTAGATACAAGTATCTTGTCTTAGGGAGGAATAAATCATACTTTGTAAAGAATCACTCTGATTCAAACAAAAAATTCTCTGAAACCGATATAATCAAGATGCTTGATTTCTTGATTGACAACATATTTGTAACGTTTGGAGGACGTGTTTTTCAACAGACTGTCGGCATCCCAATGGGAACAAACTGTGCCCCTCTACTTGCTGACTTGTTTCTTTATTATTATGAGGCTGACTTCATGCAGGAACTTCTTAGGAAGAAAGATAAGAAGTTAGCAATATCCTTTAACTCTACTTTCCGCTATATAGATGACGTTCTTTCACTAAACAATTCAAAATTTGGTGACTATGTGGAACGCATCTATCCCATCGAATTGGAGATAAAGGATACTACAGATACAGTTAAGTCGGCTTCATATCTTAACTTACATCTAGAAATTGACAATGAGGGTCGGTTGAAAACAAAACTTTACGACAAAAGAGATGATTTCAGCTTTCCAATTGTAAACTTTCCATTTCTAAGTAGCAACATTCCAGCAGCTACTGCATACGGGGTATATATCTCGCAATTGGTACGATATTCCCGTGCTTGCATTTCCTATCATGATTTTCTTGATAGAGGGTTACTGCTCACAAGGAAGCTATTAAACCAAGAGTTCCAAATAGTGAAGTTGAAATCATCCCTTCGTAAATTTTACGGATGCCATCACGAGTTGGTTGACCGTTATGGAATAACCGTTTCACAAATCATATCGGATATGTTCCTTACGTCGTAACTACAATCCCCTTCCCTTTCATGAATGTGACCTACCGAATTAGACTATTTACCGGATTTGTAATCACATAAGCAACACGACGGGTGCCACATGTGGAGCAGGATCTGCTTACCCTTCCGGAGCACCTGAGATCACCCCTAGTTTTTGGTGGGGTTCGTGTTGTTTATTCTTTAGTTTCCTATGTTGAGTCATGTGTACTATTGTTTTTCTGTTTGTCTTTTTTCATTTTTAGTTTGTCAGTTTGTTTTAGATTTATGAGTTTGACTGTCCCTTTGGTATCTTTCGTCCCTCTTTCCAAGTCAGGAGCCTCTGGTCTTTGTTGGTCTTGTATTATTTTTAATTTTAGTTTCTTGTGTACAATTTGGAGTTTAGTATGGCGTTCATTATCACTGAACTAGTATATATATTTGTTTAGTGGCCAGCTGAAGGACGCCTCTGGGTGCTGGAATTTCTCGCTGCATTAAAGACCTGATGGTGACCTTCTGCTGATGTCTGCTCTATGGTCGAGTTGTTGTCTGTTTGACACATTCCCCATTTCCATTCTCAATTTTATGAATGGGTTCAATAATGTCAATTACATTACAATTTCAATTTTAACAAAATGAAAGTGCACAATCATTCTGTCAAAAAATACAAATGTAACATGTCTGTTATTAAATGATTAGGTATCTGCATAGCATCCTTGATTTAAAAAATAAAACATATTCGATTTTTTTTCTTAATATATATTTATATATATATACTTTGATAAATAAAAAGTCAAGAAAATATAGTTTAAAAGTAAAAAACACAAAAACATCACATCATAAATCGAACGTTGTTTCTGTTAGCGCTTTCATATAATGTTCTGCGGTTCATCAGACATAATTGTTATCGTTAATAGTAACGAATTGTTACGTTACGTTATAGTAACGTCATGCGGTAATTGTATACATCTTACGGAATCTTATTAACGGACCGAATTAAACTTCCTATTTAATGTCGGCTGATACAGTTCAATAAAATAGTGTTCCTTGGCTTCACGCGGACTTTTATCTTCGTTACACATCTTTAAAAAGGAATATATTTTGACTTTTCCCTTTCCACATTGGTCAAAGTGTTCAGAACAGGGAAAATTTCTAATTGACGGGTCCTTTATCTGCTGTTTATGAACTTTCACTTTATCAATTAGTCTATTGGTTTGACCTATGTAGTTTTGTGGGACAGGTTGCACAATTGATGATATTTTCCGATTCACAGTTCATGCTTTTGTTCGGTTTGATTACTGTGCCGGAATTCAGAGTTTTACCCTTTCCCACTTCTAGCATTTCGCACGTTCCACATCTGGGATCCCCGCATTAGTATTTCTGATACCTAAGGTGTACTTAATTTTGCTAGTGTAAGAAGAGACAGTTACATTTTCTGATTTAAAACGCGAAGCTCGCGGAGCAGTTTGAATATTTAAAATTTAACTGTCGAGATTGGATAAATATCGTCATTAGGCATGGTTGTCTTTTGTCATGCTGTCGCAATAGGAAATTTAGAGAAAAGCAAGAACATTTGACGTCATAATCGGATTTTAACTGAGATCAAATTAACAACACGCTGATTACATGTTTTAATACAATGGGTGCAGAAAAGGATAAATTGACGAAGAACTAGAGAAATATGTAATTTTCTTATATAAATATATATAGAATGATCCGATGGATAAATCTGTTGTAGAGTTGTCACTGGTTCAGACGTACTTATAAATATGATTATTTCTGTGACTGTATCTTACATTAATTTGTAAGATATACTATAGAAATTTCAGCTTATCTGTAACTATGCTCCATGCCTTATTTATCATGTACTGTATTCCGACGCTAGATTAAAACTGACGAGGAAAGGTAACACCCGGCAACCGGAAGCTTTATTTTATAAAGCCAAGGTGGTCGAGTGGTCTAGCGCGCCGGATACAGTGTAGTCGATTTGGTGTCACGATATCTCAGTAGCATGAGTTTGAATTCCGGCGAGGGAAGAACAAAACATTTGTGAAAGCAAATTTATAGATCTAACATTGTTGGGTTGATGTTTAGACTAGTTGTTTAGACAGTAAACAGATAAAAAAAATTAAGTCATAAAAACATTTTATCTCCCAATGTCACCTCAATTCGTCCTACTTGTAATGGATAAGTATCCTTGTTTCAGTTCCTTCCTGGATGTGAAACAACGCAATGAGGTTATTATTAGGTTCATATTTTGAACTTGATAAAAGGGCTGTCTACTAACTGATTTTTCATTACATTGTAGAAGATTTTTTTTATTTCTGCTTTAGAAGAAATATCATCTAAGCCTTAATAACTAATTTTTGAATAAAATTATATACAGGTTAAAGCTTATTTGACAAATTGTTTACAACTATGGAATGAAACTTGTTTTGTCAAAGCTTTACACATAAGTTTACAAATGGTTTATGTATTTGCTCATATTTACAAAATAACAGGCTTAAACTACATTACCTTTTAAATACTTCCTTATATATATCCTGAACAATGTTAACAATTTACATTTTTCTACGATGGTTGATTATCTATATTTTAAAAGGACAAAGAAATACATTTGTTTAGTTAATATATTCAATAAAAGCTTACCTTTTATCAGCAATAGCCTAATAATAAAAAGTAGGTCGAAACATGTAAATTTCAATGTCATTTTTGATTGTCACTTTATGTGAAAGTTTCAACAATCAGGAAGTTACGATAGTTATCTATAACGTGTTTTTGTTATTACGTGTGTATTTATACCGTTCAATCCCCATGCAAACACTTCCCGGTATACATCAACCAAGAAAAAAGATTAATTTTCCTTAATTAGATTGTTTTTTCCTTAAATATTTCTTCGTTTAAGATGTTGTCGTATAGGATAATTATATCTGATTAACCTGCCTGTCTCTCTCAACCATCAATTCACTTGGGCTTTTTATTAAATCTATAAAATAGAAAGACATCTCTACACAGGGTCAATCAGTACGAAGTATAATATATAGACATCGGTGAACTACAATTCTGTCTTTCGTTATTTATTTATTTTTATATAAGGCTAAATGTTATTTTAGTGCATATTTCATTCAAACTTATAAAAACAGACTAGCAAACATTGACGAGCGTTACGTGATTAGGCATTACCATTAAAATCCAGATGAGTGTCAAATTAGTCGACAAATTGCTAGTGAATGAATCAAGCGCTCTTGCATATGTGTAGATTGTAATGACAGTTATGAAATGTAAGTGTTAAAGCAGGACATGGATATCTACGGTATTTATTAACACCACGTTAGAAGTGTCTTACTTGAACAGCGGTATACTACTGTTGCCTTTATTTATGACTCATATGGTAAATTGAGGTCGATTTAACTGTTGAATTACCATGTTATGCTAGCGGTCGAAATTTGTAAGGGTAATATCTATATCATTTAAAAGTGTATATAACTTAAGTAATTGTTGGGTTTTATATTTAATTGCTGGTATTTTTATACTTGGTTTTGGTGTGCGTGACGCATGTTGCAAAGAGCAAATCAGTGTTCTGTTGTTCCGTTGATTACCTTTTAAAGTTAATGCGTTTCCTTCGGTCTTGGATTGTTATCCGGATTTGTTTTCTCTCTATCAATAAATGACTTTTGAACAGAGGTATACTACTGTTGCCTTTATTTACCCTGTATAACTATTCTTTCTGTGTTTAATTTTTTTGGGCGATACGATGCAATAACAATGCTAGATAAAGGCAACAGTTGTATACCGCTGTCAGGCGCGGATCCAGGGGGGGGGGTTCCGGGGGTTGGAACCCCCCTTTTTTTTGGACGATCAATGCATTTGAATGGGGACATGTAATTGGAACCCCCCCCTTTGTCCTGGGTTAGGAACCCCCCCTTTTTAAAATGGCTGGATCCAAAATTCATAAATCGATAGAGAAAAACAAATCCGGGTTACAAACTAGAACTGAGGGAAACGTATCAAATATAAGAGAACTACGACACATCAGAGACAGAACACCAAAATTTAACACACACAGAAATGAACTATAATGTAACAATGGCCATTTTACTGACTTGGTACAGTGCATTTTATGAAAAAATGGTGGGTTGAACCTTGTTTTGTGGCATAGATATTAGTGCATTCAATATTAACGCGTTTTTTTCGGAACATTGATAAGATAAGTATTGCAAATTCGCAAGTATGTTTTGTACACATGCATGTGCGAATGTGAAAAACAAAAATGTAGTGTTTCATGTACTAAATGAACAAAATCCATACTAAAAATGATAAATACAATGCTAAACGAAGTTTCTGAGATAATTCTTGATTTGTTTAACCAGGTGGTTGGAATTTTGAAAATATCAGTAACAACCCTCTTTTAGCAAAGGTCAATAATGATATAACTTCTCCTTTCAGAAGGGCCGAGAACACAGTTATTTCGTAGTTTATTGCTTTTAAATTAAAAAAATCAAATCTGCTCAATCCCAAACAAATTTTTACATTGTGGTGTACTACTAATGGGACAAATAATATAAAAATTATAGAAAATTCTACTAGCTCTAACTCAAACTTTTGACAATTCTGTGTTAAGTTAGTCTAACATTCAGTTTGACAGCTTCAGACGTCATCAAATTTGACCTTTTTGAAATGGACCAAATCACTACTTAACATAAAGATTCAGTACCCAAATTTTTTAAACATGTAATTTCATCCCTATACATATATTTCATGCATTAAATATCAAGAAATAAATTGGGAAAGTGTGACAAATTGAAAATCCAAGTTATACAATGTTCACACTAGGGACTATATTCGTAGACAACGAAAACCATATCACGATAACTGTGTCCTTTAACCAGATGCGAATTTTGGTGCAAAGGGTATTTTTTTTAAATTTATATTAGCTGAAATGGAATGCTCTCTGATTGGTCAAAACTTATTTAATTTTTAATGCTTTATTCTGAAGTATCCCAATGGTGCATGTTGAATTATCATGTGTTTGATTAGGTACAAGTAGGGAAATACTTATGTATTCAAATATGACACTTACATTTTTGTTATACAAAGAAGTTTTAAATGATATTAACTCCTATATTGGTATCTCTGTATGCCTACTTAGAGCATAGATATATTGTCTCAGATTTAAAAAAATAACAAAAGGGCAGATAAACTCAATTAATGTAAGTAGTTTCTTATGAATTGAGATAAGAAACCTCATTGCAAGTGAATGAGAGAATGAAATAAAAAATATAAAACTCGTAGAAACAGTTATGGAGGTCTAACTGTGTTGCACATGCAAATATCAAACATTCTGTAATGCTATGAATAACAAAGAAGAAAATTGTATTCAGGTGTGTATATCACAACTTAGCAACTCATTAGATCATATTCAATTATGTAATAATGAAACTAACACCATTTAAAAGAATAATCTTTCTTTATACTTTGGTGACTCATTTATAAATTCTTAAACTGGATTAAAGTAATCTCATTATTTTAACAATGGATGATTTGGTTTCAAGCAATCATTGAATTGTGATATCTTACGGCGATACGATACCGTTGCAAAGACAGATATTAGAGCATCCTTTCATAAATTTGATATGATAATTATTAAAAATTTGCTGAAAAATCCCTAAAATCATCGATTGAAGATTTGAATTTGCAAAGGAAAACGAATATAAAATATTTCGGGTATACAATTTGAGGCACAAAAACTGTTTTTATTGTATATGACAGTTATTCGTATACTGTTCCAATCTACAACGTTACTCTCATACGAAAAACAGTGTTGCATTAATAATTTGCATGTTAAGCAAACCAATTAATAACCGAGAAAGGAACATGGGATTGCCAGTTATAAAGATATTTTATTTCTAACTACAATAACATTAACGGTACCAATTTTCCTGCATATGCGCATTCCGACAATCCATACAAAATAGAGCATATGAATACTCTTTTCCCCTTTGTTTTTATTTACTGTTGCTTGCAATCGACTATAAACTGCGCTAAGAATGCTATATCGAAAATCGTTGTAGGATAATATAAGTCTCCCTTTGTATTAGCACGCAAAGTGCGTTTTTACTTATTTCCAACAAATGAAATAAATGAAGATTACCAAATCATCTAGACTATACAAAACTCATGTTTACTCACACCATATCCTTTCCTGTGAAATATGTTTTTCAGTTGCCAGCACTGTGAGAATTGTAAGGTGCAGGACATATTTTTACTCTTACATCATTCTGTTTGTTTATCAAATTATGTTTAGAGTGTTTAAACAAATTTTATTTTACTGATTAATTGAGAATTGTATCCCTCAAACAAAATAAAATGCATCTTGATTGCTTATTTAGGAAATAAACAAACAATGTACACACACACACACACACACACTCTAATAATTCGACATATTATAGGAATATAGAAAAATAAATGATGGCTCTTCTGTCTTGTATATTTATATCCTGTTGTATTTTTTCTCATGTTAAGTTTAACGTGTACTCTCCGCTATTTGCAGACATTATAGAATACATATCTATATCACTATCATGGTTATTTGTCTTCCTTTCACTAAAGTTTGCACTATTATAAGTTGGATGATTTTCATTTCGTGTTCCTTCATTGATATCGTATAAATTCTTAGTCGCTAGAATTTTTCGCTTCTGAACTTCAGTTTTAGATTTTTACATTGAAAAATTATGCTTTAAATACTCTTTGCATGCAAATTGGCTATACATGGACATGCATTTAGTTTGTCACATAATAATTTGTATAAGTAGATACTGATGTATTTAATGAGTAATGACAAGATAAATCTTCTGTAACACTAATTGTCACATACAACGTTACAAATCTTAATCAGGCAATTTTAAATTAAAAATATTCTCCTTGGTATCATTGATAAGGTTTAGACCCAACATACATCATAAAACCAATAAGGAATACTAGGAACATCATATTGACTTAATATTTATGAAAGTTACCAGGCTGATAGTTTGTTACACAGGACGCGCGTTTCGTCTACATAAGACAAAAGTTAAAAAGCCAAACAAGTATATAGAAGAGCATTGATTACCATAAAATTACCAAAATGTTTTGCCAAGGTAATATATGCCTGGGTTAAGAAAAATCTTAGTATTTCGAATAATTTACACTTTTGCAAACAAACAGTGAATAAATAAAAATTACCATATAATTGATACTAATAGTACGACGGCTTCATGAATAATTGTGCAAATCCAAAGCTTTATCTAGTATTTCTCTTTGATTTCCGATAGGGAGGCAATCTAATAAAAGTATCACTCCAGGAAAAATTCAATATGACGGACATGATACTTGAATTAGCCAAATATTTAAGGCCAGTATGTAAAAAGGTGTTAAAATCATGCTACTATCATTATTTTCGGCACAATCCTTTGAAATGTTCTACTTTGGGATATATTTCATAGAATATATGACTTTAAAAACCCTACTTCCGGTTAATTCCAACATGGCGGACATTGTATTAAAACAAGCGTATTTTTTATGGAGGGTAATTGAAATGTGTTTTAACGTATTGCAACTATCATCGTATTGTGCAGGATATTTTCTGTGATGCTTCTCATTGATAAAATATAAAGGACATATGTCTTTAAAATCCCTTCTTTCGGTAATATTCAAAATGGCGGACATAGAAATATCAACTTTTAATTTTAGAATTAAACGTTTCTCAAAATGTAAAAAAGAGCTTTTTTTGTGACGGTTACTTACCTTTTGGATTGACGGAACTTCAAACTACTAAATTACTATAATTATGATTTAAATGTTTTAATATAAAGCAACACTTCCGGTAAAAAAAGAGATGTCGTAAATTTCAGAGATTAGTCCTCATCCTGTATCCTCAATATAGATTTGTGGATAGATTATCTAAAACAAAATAAAGTCACATAATACTTAAACGTGTTTTCCTACTATTTGGCTACAAATACATGTGTATATCACCATCACAAGCACATAAAGCAGTGCAAAGGAGACCTCATTTTCCACATTTACAAAGACCGTGACATCCTTTCTTACATCCATAATGTACAAGCTCCTGACAAGATTATGAGGCATCACAAAGAGTTGTTCAAATGGGTTTCCATGGATCATATTTGTTTCTTTGCCATTCATAAGAGTCTGGGCTATTTCGCATAGAAACCAATTCAAAGCGTGTTACTCATTCACATCGCCATGGTATATTTCATGTTTTACATGCTGGAAAAGACTAGACCGAGTCTATACTCACTGCATCAGATAATTGCACCATGATTCTAGTGTTAACTTCCTAATTTGAACATGGTGCTAAACTTTAAACATCGTTTTAGAGAGGGAAAATTTTAAGATATCCATATATCCATGACCTTTCAAATGCACTAGGCATTGAGAAGTTTAACAACACAAAGGTGTCATTTCATAAAAAATGAGTAAGTTGCTTTATATACCGTTTTATATATACTTTGATAGACAAAAAAAGTTCACTGCATTATAAACTGTACTCATAAAAACATACTAGGTTTAAACAATGATGAAAATGGTCAAATTACCATAAAATACATCTGAAACATTTTAAAAATGTAGCTGTAGCTTCTTAAATTGATAAATTACACTAGATAGATAAAAAAATAGGTCTAGGTTGGTTAAGACTTGGTCGAGGAAGGTTCAGACTAGGTCGAGTATACTTCAGACTAGGTCGAGCATACTTCAGACTAGATTGATCATGGTTCAAATGCGTCGAAAATCGTTAAGTTCTGGTCGAGTAAAGGTCGAGTACAATTACAGACTGTTAAGTATGGTTCAGACTACAGTCGAGTACTATCAAGTAAATTTCATACCAATTCAGAATGGTCGAGTAAAAATCTGTACAGTCGAGTACAGATATAGGCCATTTCAGACTTGTACTGGTTTGTAGTGAAAGAAACATTCAAACATTTCACCACAACTCCAAAAGAGGAACACGTTTGAAGGACTATTCATTAAGGACCAAAAAGGCAACATGAACAACATCGCATGCATGTAACATTATTTCGTAACAGGAACTAAAAGGGCAAAACTGTTTAAGGTATTCAAATGGTTTAACCCGAGGATTCCGAAAATCTGAAAAAAGTTCATATGAACTTGATAACGACTATTGACAACAGTAGTAGCAATATTTTGTCTATTTGCGCTTTGAAAAGATTTATATATGTTAATAGTGTTCATTACACAAAATCAATTTTCACATGAAAAAAGCAATACCATGAGAACATTTTTTATTCTCTTCAATTCAAACTCATAAGTGTGGCTAAAAACATGAACCAGTATCTCTCAGCTCATTGCTGATTGAAGACAAACCTTCCCACCAGTGTAAGAGATTTTATTTGATAGATATATCACACAGCAAATAAGAATAGTATATATATTAAACATATAGTTTTGTGCGTACTTTCCTAACGATATATATTTTATTAATTCAAAGCATTATTTACAAAAAGCCAATTGATATATACACGGAATAGTATTATATTGAAGAAAACATTTTATTTGTATTAAATTATCAAATACGTTATAAAACCAGAACTGATTACCTCCATTCGTTAACATTATACAATTTACTATAGTCTTGATTGAAGTACAAGGCGACATGTTCCTTGATTCCATGATGTAAGTCCAATGGTATGTCTAATACTTTCCAATAAGTTTCCATTTTTCGTAAAACCTTCGACATTTTCGTGTACTATGTCAGTCTATGCATATTGCTTGATCCTTCCCCACGGACGTAGATGGGTCCTTAGATTTATCATCGGTTTATATTTCATCAGATAGAATATTTCTATATGCTTTGCAAAAATGTTAATTGTACAATAATGATAAAAACAGTATGTGTTATTGTGCAATTTGTTAAGCTACAAGCCGTGCTAAATTGTCTATTCTTCATTAAAACACTCCTTTTTAAATATTTTTGTTTTTGTTTTCATGAGATTTAATTTTGGAGTAGAATATGAGAGGATAAGTTTTGATGAAAATGTAAGAAAAAAAAATTGTTTTGTAATAAGTTAAAATTTCATAAACTTACCTTTCTGAAAATTAACTATTAAAGTTATATTCTCCTTAAATGGCCATGTTTAGGAATAGATTTTTGTTTTTTTTTAAACGGTCGGAATAATGCAATAAATCACCTGTTTTCTTTAATCAAATAATAAAAAATAGTCTTTCTCATTAACTACAAAACTGTCTCCAAAATTACAGATTTATGCAAAGAACTAGATCGATCGATTGTAAACTGCCTTTTTAATAATCTGAGAAAGCTGTATACAGCTAGTAAATCTAGTTAATGACAAACGTGTGTTGGCTTTGAATTGGTTTTCAGTAACTGCAGTACTCCTTGATGGACAGTGTATGTGCTTTATGTTTTATACTTTGTAAGGGATATTTTGTTGTTTCATGCCGATCTGATAGACGAGTTAAGCCCTTTCCAAATGATTTTTCGAGTACCTAATAATTTGCTGATACACCACTGTCCTGTGTTTCGAAGAAAAAGAAGGGAGTGAATGATCACTAACATAACTAACTCCGCCAAATTATTTAAGTGCATGTCTTAAGTCAGGAACCTACAATTTAAGTGATTTCTATTGGTTGATTAACATCATTGTCTCATTTTCAAACACTACTAATTATTTCTATATAAATCAAATCCTGAAAAATTGAAAAAAATCAAACTATAACGGTGATTAAGATAGTAACTTAACAATGTTTAGTCATCTTTACAATTACATGAAAACTATTTACTATCCATGAATAACAGTTGTTTTAGGCAGAATTCTAACAATAACTGATATTATTGTTATGCAGATTTAAAAAAAAGAGTAAATGAATCCATATTTAACATGCTTAAATAGAAAGGCTATCGCTCCAGATTATATGGTTTCTTTTTGTAAAGTGAAAAATCTCTAAATAAAGTGCACAACATGAAACATAAATCAAATACACGGTTCTTATTGCGGTTAATGAGAGAAAAAAAATACAAAAATTAGAAATGGAAGTGCCGAAGAAGAACACTTACTATATGATCCGATACATTTTAAACTAAAATACAACATAATCAACACCACATTTCATCCAGTCCTAATATCAACCTGCGCTTTGTGAATATGTATATATTTTGTGAAAAGAAAAGCCAATGCGTATCATAATAAAATGACGTAAAAATCAGAACACACGTGTCAAAAACAGATGCACAGAATCAAAGATCTGTCTTTGCTCTTCATTTCAAACTTGCAGTAAGGCATTGAACATGATTTCAAACTTCCCACCTGACGGTAACTGTAAGACGTTCATTTCCACAAAAGAGAGTGGGATAATTTTATGCCATATGTCCATCACACTGTATAACATATATAATTTTGCTTAGATAGACATAAGAATTCAACAATTTAAAGAACATTTAACATATAAGCTGCGTCGGATAAATATCAACTTTATGCAAATAAATGTCAATACATCTATTCATTTAGTTTGGTGTAAACAAATCTCTCTAAAAAAATGTGTAACCACTTGATCATTTGGCTGTTAAAAGGAAATCTACAACACTGTTCAAACTGATCTTTCTTTTATTTCGTTTTTGTATATTCCGAAACAGATAAAAACCTTATAGAGATACGTGTATACGTGCATTTGAATAACTTCAAATTCCATCCGACGCCGCTCGTCAATAGTTAAATGTGAGCAAACCTATTGTATTCACATTCAATCGTCAAATAACATCAAAAACCAGCACTGATTTCCCCCATTCGTTGACAATATAGAGTTTACTGAAGTCTTTGTTGAAGCAAACAGCGACTGGTTCCTTGATTCCATGTTGTGAATCCAATGGTATGTCTAGTACTTTCCAATCCTTTTCTGTTTTATAATTAGCCCTTTCACGACTTGTCTTCTTCGACTCTACATCTTCTAGTCTGTGAATGTTATTCGATCCCTGTCCACTGACATAGATGTGGTCATAGTTGTCGGAACATATGTCAGTGGGTGTATCCATGGTTGCAATAATTGGAATGCTTCCCTGTTCATGCACTGACTTGTAATACTTTATATAATTCTGACCTCCTATGCAAGATAAGTAAATGTTGTTAGCTGTATAGAACTTTACAACAGGTGATCCAACATGTCCAATTTCACGTCCACTATTAGATATGAGATTGATGCTGCTGGAACTTAAAATAAAACCAATCAAATCATTAAATATTAATTAAGTATTCGTTCTGGTTTTTCCCAAAACAAAAAATTAACAAATTCCCTCAAGAAAACAAATAAATAAATTCGACTCTTCTTTGGAAGCCTTTAGCAAAAGGGACATAACATATTTATGTTTATAGAGATGTTAAATATGATACACTATTACTGATTGCTGGTTTGTGATTCATGCACACTATTAAGCTATTTTTTTATGTTCGTACACAAGTATTTAATGCATTTTTTGGAACTGAAAAGAAAAATCGTAAAAGGACAATAACTCCAATAAGATGTCAACAGAATATTCCACCAGTTTACTTTTTTATCTATCTAATTAAAAATCAATGCATTCGCATGAAAAGCTTAAAAGATTATTCCACAAAATCATACTTTATTTGTAAATTTGTTATACATGATTTGCATATTTCCATAAATTAAACAGTACAATTCAGATTGGTCTGCGATATGCATTTTCTTGTTTAATTTCTTAATTAAATGTGATACTGTTGTAAGTGTTCTGTTATTTTACTTTGTTTTGTCAGTTTTCGGTAAGTATATAACAATAAACTCTCAAGAGCCTGCTGCATCGCTCACCTTTACTGTTTTGCTTCAATCTTTTATCAATGCTTATTTTTGCCTTTTAATAAACACTATTGAGTGACCTTAAAACTTCATTTAAATATTCTTTGTACATGTATCTGTCATATTTTCATCAAAAGCCAAACCAAATTGCATTTTATCCCTAAGTTCCATTTTAGCCATAGTGGCTATGTTTTTAGACGTTCAAGAAAATTAAATAAAACAATGTAAACTAGATACTCTGAAACTCATCCAGCATAAGTTTTACTAAAATTGATTCAGCAGCTTCAAAGGAGAAGATTTTTAAAAGAAAGCAAACTAGAGGAACAAATTGTGACAAATTTCTTTCAAGGGCAACTACTCCTTAAGAGGTCAATTGACATTTTGGTCATATAAACTTATTTGTTAATCTTACTTCGATGAACATTTTTTTCAGTTAACATTTTATCTTTATCATTGATAATATTCGATATAATAACCAAATACCGCAACATTTCCTTAACATTACTAATGTAGTGGCAACAACCCAATAATTGGTTATTAGATTCATCAGAAAATATCATGGCTGATAAAACTTTACATAATGAATATTTTTATGTTTGAGATATGAGCCAAGAACAGCATTTTACCCCTATGTTCTATTTTTAGTTATGGCAGAAATGTTTTTTTGACGAAACAGAAAATAAAACACAAACTTAGTCCTAGATTCCCTTAGGATCAATCAGATACAGTTTGGTTGGAGTGAGTTCAGTCTTTAGCTAAAAAGACACCAAAATGACAAATCCAAAACAGTTCAAACGAGAAAACTAACTGCCAAATATATGTAAAAAAAAGAACGAAAAACAAATAAGTAACACAACAACAAACGACCACTGATTAACATTAGACGTGGCTTGAATCTCGTCAATGGGTTAATGTGATATGATGGTTTTTTTTTATATTGTATGGTTTGCATGGTCTGCATGCAGATTTGAAAAAAAATCAAACTTACATTTTCTTGTAATTTACACCACCTGCATACACACATCCATCGTTGATCACGCCAAAATAAAGACAATTGTGAGGTGCTGAAACACACAACACAGAAGTGTTTAGATCAATGCAAGTTGATTTGAAGAGTAAAACCATTCTGTCAGGGTCAATTTGTAGAACAGTTCTGGAGTTCGGTTGTGTAATAAAGCCTATATTTTGACTGGTGATAGCCACATCATATGGTTCACTGTCTACGTCAAGCTTCTTTAAATAATTTCCAAGAGGATCAACTAAGATCAGATTCTTTTTATCATAGTCACATAACAAAATGTTTCCCTTTATTGTAGCTGCTATCCCAGTAATTCGACCGAAGTCGTGGTTGAATTGGCCTATATAGGAAAATCCATGTCTAACATCACCTGGTACTGCCAAAACCTGTGCCATCTATAATATTTGGAAAGAAACATTAGTTTTGTAACTGTGTTATCATTATCTCGAACGATACGTACACAAGATAATGGTATGACTGGATTAAATATAACCACACATATTTCCTGCTAGAGATTACCACATTGCAAGATAAACAAAAAGTCAATTATAATAAGTTACACCCAGCCAAGTTCTTTTTAAGGGCATACGATACAGTTTTGATCCCGTATTTACAAGTTGATGAAAATTTGCATAGAGGCTATTTTTTACCCGATTAAATCAAATATGTAATAAAAAATATACCTTCATGTGCGACTTTTTGAGTTAAATGAGGTCGAAATTTTGTATATTTGCTCAAAATTCGGATTTGTGGCCGTATTTTCCCTTTCGAAAGAAAGACATAACTTTTTTGTTTTAAAAGTTAAACACGATCTGTTTTTTGATAAATTATTTGTAATTTATGTGTTGTATAAATATTGCATAAATTTGTACATTTTATGTTCAGAAATAACTCATATTTATCAAATAGTTAAGAATTGAGAAAAAAAACGTCATTTTTTGCTGTATATTTTTCAAAATTAAAAAAAATGCACTATTTACAGTTTTATCAAATTTGATCCACATAATCTCCCTGCAAAATGAAACAAAATGTCGTTTTAAAAAATGGGGGTCCATGTACTCGTTTTCAAATTAAAACAGTTTGAATGATAAAAATCCGTCGACAAATGGATCTTTTTCCGATATGTCACAGTTTAACGTCGCGAAAATAACATTTTACGTTAGCAACGTCATTACCTCACCTGTAACTGTATCCTATGCCCTTAAAATTGAAAGATAAGTTAATATACGAGGTAATTTTTCAACCTCCGGCAGTCAGATTTGAACACGTTATATGTCCGCTATCATTTAGATCAGCATACAACTACACCACCGGCATCCTAAGTAATATGTTGAAACTTGGGTACGAAAATCGACTGTTCAAGGCTTAAGATTTATTTTTTTAAGAAGATCCTCATCTAACCTGTTTAATTTTAGAAAAACTTTATGTGCAAAGGTGATATTTTTTGTTGTCAATGCATTGATCTACGCAAATATCATGAATATAGAAAGAATCATGTCCTTAGTATGGCATTTTTATTTTGCCATAATAATGTTCCATCATCTAAATTATCATACCCCAGCACTTACAATTCCCTTTTTTTTTATACATGCTTCATGGATTTCAACTTCCGTTAAAAAAGTTCAGGTTAGTTTAGTGGTTTTTGTCTCTTTTTGAATAAATTTATTAAGAATTGACTTAGAATTTTTTGGCGCATTTCAAGCTTTCGATTTTGCTAGTGAAATATATGTTCAACTAGTTAGAACTATTATTTCAGTATTATTCTTCAACAACTCACGGCATATCTATTAAAAAAATCATGAGTTCCTCTAAAACAACAGTTGTCTATGCACAAATTTGTAAAAATATTTCTGTTAAAAAAAGATGGTGTTTACAAAAAAAGAATACATGTCAGTAAGAGGAAAATACCAATTATCAGATAATGATAGAAGCTTTATGCTCATTAACTCACATTATTGGTTTTCTGAGGATTAATTTGAGCTAATAACCACATCTCTACATCAGCGAATGACGATAACACAGGACTAAATGTCATTTGTTCGCTACTTTTTTACTGTCATACTTGTTTTCATTTGATACAATCTTTCCAGGTTTTGTATGATTTGCATGAATAAGGCTTGAATATGAACACATTGATATCGCCATGGTATCCAACATCAACATAAAAATACCTTTAACCGTACCTATCTAATACTATAACGTTGCTTTGTTCAGGTAAATCGATACATGAATAAAGTATCATAAATAAAATTCATTTTTTGTCAATTATGCAGTTACTGTTTAATTTTAAAAATAAATTTTTGACGAATTTTAAACTTAACCTTTGTTTAAGATCAAAGAGTGAACCAACAGTGTTCCACCTCTGTTTTAAATGAGGAGAACTTTTAATAGGAGCTTCTCAGATAGAAAAAAAGACTTGTCTGATGAATTTGTTGAGTATGTAAAATTAATAACATGGATCTCTATATGCTCCCTTATTATTGTAATGGCTGTAAAGTTTTGGATGGTGTTTGCATAAAGATTATAAAGAAGAAAAAAAGTGGATCGGTTTTTGCAAGGCAAGGCATCTTGCACTGTTTTCGATGAGAAACTTTGAAAAAAAACCCACAAAAAACCGTAAGTAGAATTCATTAAATTTAAAGAATTGCCTTAGCCTTGTGATATGACTTCTGTTATCAACTATTTCGGGCTTTTATCAACTGCTTCCGGTGATTATTGCATGCCTTTCTGTCATGTTATCGCATGGTATTTTGACGTCATTCGGCAATTCCGAGGAATACTGACCAATAGTTCGTTTTAAGTGAATAACATAACAAAGTGGGATATACAAAATTATTAGCAATCTTGAAAATATATAATTAAAAAATGCAATACAAGTAATACAACAAAAGTATTTTTTCAAAGTTTAAAAATAGTTATTGTCTTCTGCTGACGTATACGATAAAAAGAACATAACATGTCATTTTTCACATCAGACCCCTTATCAGCCTGTCGGCTCTCGAGCTGATATTTTGACCTAGGTAAGAGGTCTGATATGAAAAATGCCATGTTATATTCTATATTTATGGCATCACTTCCACAAACTATGAAGAAGTTATACAGAATAAACACGATATTAACATTTGAATGTTTCCATGTACATATACAGCAGAGTGGACAACCAAAAACCTGACGAACAGCTTTAACAATAAGAAGTGTGTTGTCAAACATAATAAAAACTAACGACTTTTTATAATATAAATATTCAACGAAAAAAAATACTTTAACATTTAAAAAAGAATTGAAGTCCAAACTGAGAAAAGGACCATACCATAACACCATATATGTTTTTTAATATTCTTATCTGAACCAAACTTTTGATAATTTAAAGTTAAAAGAGGGGATGAGCTTTACTTCTTGTATTTCCATTTTGCAATATGAAGGGTTGGGGATTATTGTCTTTAAGAGACAAAATATATGTTCTTTTTCGTGACAATTGATAATATATTGTATACCTTATTTTTGGGATTATCAAAATGATTAAATCTTTAAATATATATATTTCACAATAAATGACAAGAGAGAGCTAGGAATACGCCTGGGGAATGTTACCTTATGGATAAAGACTATGATAAAGTACACACGGCATATGATTTATTGTTAGAATATGGGGCTTGATCCCCAACACCTAACTCTTAGTTGTATAACTTTGAACTGAGGTTTGCATTACTACAATTTTGAGGTTTAAAATGTAACAATCTATTCTGATAACCCCCTCCCCCAATCAAACAAAAAAAAAATTAAGAAAAAAAAAAAAAAAACAGAAACCAACAACTTGCAAAACATGATGTAAAAAATTGAACCAGAATATTACTTCAATTATACAGAAAAATAGGATATTAAAGCTTTTGACCCTTATAAGCTAGAAACTTGCTTATCATGGTGCAGTGTGAAAACACGGCGATACAGTTTTATATGGCGTGACTGTTAATAAAGCAAAAAAAAAAAAAAAAAGAATCGGTTCTTTAAAAACACAGCATTCAGATTCTAATTCTTTTTTCTCAGCTGTGCATCTGGCATGCGCACTATTTTTGAAAAGAAACTTTAAATTCAAAAGAAAAACCTATAAACAGCTATTATTGGAGATGGGAACAATATTTGCAAACCGATATGAAATGTTTTCAAAATTAAATAATGAGTAGGATAAACCCAACATAACACGATATTTTTTTTCACACAATGATTTATTTGCCGAAAAAGGAGACAAGGCACATACTGTTTGCAGGGAAGTTTCATGCAATTTATGTGATAAAATTGAGAATGAAATGTTGAGTATGTCAAAGAGGCAACAACCCGGTCAAACAGCTTGCAACAGCCGAAGGCCACTAATGGGTCTTCAACGCAGCGAGCAAATCCTACACATGAAGGCTGTCATTAGCTGGCCCCTTAATGAAATTGTGTACTAATTAAGTGGAAATGGAAGTCACACTTAACCATTTCTAAACTCCAAGACAGATGCGTACTTAGAAAGATACAACAAATGCCTACTAGGAGTGTTTTCATAAACTGCATTATTATGAAAAGGAGTTAATCCTGAAAAAAAGATGAAGTGGTTAGAGTAAGACGTTTATATGTTTGAACCTGTTCAAAAGGGGATTGATGCTTCATATACTGAAATAAATATCGTTAAATAGATAACAGATTTTAAAAATTGAATTTAACAGAACAGCTGATGTGAAACTACTTATAAAAGATGCCGAATCTCGACCTGGAAAAGAACATACGGAAATATCCCTGCCTCATATACAAATTTCCATTACATTTAGTACTGTTGATACTCTCCACAGTAAATGACATGCATTTATATCCCAAAATATTAATTTTAAGTTATATTAACATACCTTTATTGTCGTGCTACGGATCGCGTGACTTCCTTGATTACTGTAACTACTAGTATCAATGTTTATCGAGGCCTCGTTTTGAAATAGATAAAACTATGTATATAAACAAAGGTCATAGTAATCGTCGTACTGTCATCAAATCGTTAACGGAAACACCCATTATTTATTGTTCGATTTATCTATTTAGGCAATTCTACTAACAGGATGGATGCAGCTTATGTATCAGAGTTAGAAAAACAGTATGACTGTTGACACTTGTCGACGTCAGTGTTTTATTTGCAGTAGGACATATCTGTTTTCTTACTAACCGTGCTAAATGAAAGCTAAATTTGTGACAGTAAACAAGTTGCAAACATTACGTTAATTTTATCATATAATAACACTCAGCAAACTTCAGTTATATGTAGAGTAATAGGTTTGTCATAGCTTTATCTGAAATGACACGTGTGTACACATATCTACGCTAATTTGGAAGATGGATTCACTTACTTAAATGTTTCGATAAGGTCTCTTTTTGTCCTTAAAGTCAAAATAAATAATTGTGTTGTTAATAGCTAGTACGAGAACAAGAGTGAACATTTATACTTACCATACCTTAAAAAAATAGAGAGATGACATAAAACACTAAGTAAGTTCACATTAAGTATCAAAAAAGCATTAGAATAAGTGCCATAATTTAATACACTGTTCATACAAATTAAATGTTGAATATAGAAGATTCATAAAAAGAGCAAGAAATGAAAGATTATGCATGTTATGTAATCATGGTGATATTTCAGATGAGTAACGTTTCATTTTAAAAGGTCCAAAATAAGACAATATAAGAAATTGTTTATTAAAAGTAATATTATACAAACGCATCTGTTTTAAATAAGTTCAGTTATGGTCAACAAACAATGTATTGGAATTGTGTAATTTCACAAAATATTTGAGATACGCCACATATATAAAAATTTCATGATAACCCTTTTAATGATTATACTATGTAGTCATGCCTCTGATTGAATTAAAATGTTCTGTTATGACTTAATTGTGTATATCCATGATATGCATATAGGCTGTATTGTTTCTGGTTTAAAATTAACAATTATACAATATTAAAAAAATAGTTAACTTTAAGTTCTATTGAATGAAACTTATGTTAGAGGGACAAAAAAAACCACAGGCATTCAGTTTCATATTTTATTGTTTCTGACAATTATAAATCAACGTAATTTCGTTCACAACAGAGCTGATATTTCTTGATAAACATATCAAAATTTTAAAATTCTCATCGACATTTTCTAAAACAGTGTTATCTTAATTTTGTTGATATGTCATTTTCTTACAAACTATAACATCACGAATGACGTTACACATGTATTTTGTTTATTTACTGTGTTTCTTTAAATATGTAACGCTTACTTTGAGATAAAAAAAAAACCAGTTACTTTAAGAGTACAGGGCGCAAGTTCAGCCAAATATGTTTCTGGTAATGTAGTTTTTTAAATTTTTCATTGGAGATCATTTTTTTTATTTTAATACATTATTTTTCAAAGGAGACAGACAAATCTGTGGTAGGGCGGGTTTGTCATATATTACATATGATCTATTTTCGACCGTAACATATATACATGTATCAAGAATCTTAAGAATGTTTTGGAGTCTGTTATACCTGATATTAATAGTATTCTTCGAGGAATTTGTTATAAAATCAGTCTCTATGAATAAGTTATAATTCCCAATAAATTAACAAACTGTATCCATGATAACAAATGTTTGAAATGAAGTGACAAAGTCAGGACTCACACGATTGATACTGTTTACAAAAAGCCAAATGTAACCTAACAAACTGTGATCTTCAAGACTGTAATTCAAACCAGTACACCTAGACAAGGTTTTTCCGAATTGGTCACGTGGTTTTACCTCATCAAGTAATGTGATAACCACATTAAAGAATGATAGGACTTCATCAAAGAATGACCAGACCAAATCATATAATGAAACAAACACATTAAGTAGTGTAAAATCGTCAAATTTTGAAACATCATTACGTAATGTTAAAACAATATAAAGAATAGACAAATCATTACAAAATAACAAAACCACATTATGTAATTAAACAACTACAATACGTTAAGTCACATACACATGAAGTAATGTTAAAACCACATTGACTAATGACACAACCATATTACATAATGGTGAAACCACATGGAGTAATGACAAAACCATATTGAGTAATGACAAAACTATATCAAGTCAATACGAAACCATATCGTGTAATATCGAAATATCATTAAGTAATGACTATTCAATATTAAATTATATCAAAACATCACTACGTAGTGTCAAAACCCTATTAAGAAAAGACAAATATCTTTAAGTAATAATAAAACAACATAAAGTAATATCAGAGTTCCACATAAGACAGCTGTGTCGTTCCATAATAAAAGGCCCCGATATGACAATGTTAAACAATTCAAAGAGAAAACTAACTGCCTTATTTCTATAAAAAAATTAACGAAAAACAAATATGTAACACATAAACAAACGACAACCACTGAATTACAGGCTCCTGACTTTGGACAGGCACATTTATGAATAATGTGGCGGGGTTAAACATATTAGCGGGGTCCAAACCCTCCACCTTACCTTGGACAATGGTATAAAAGTACAAAATAAGAACGAACTATAAAAATCAGTTGAAAAAGGCTTAACTCATCATATAGACAAACGAACAAGTGGACGTGGCCGGGTACTTGTACATCCCGACAACAAAAAGACACTAGTAACATATCTGAGATTACTCGCACGCAGTTATCTGACAGCTTGTTCAAAGCCACTAACAACTAATAAAAAACATGCATCTAAGACTAAACTATTAATCCGTACACATCCAACATCCAATGGCTTTAGTGTAAAGACGTGATAAACAGTCAGAGAAAAACATGACCTTGTGCAATGCCAAATTACAGGTATCAACTGATTGTAGATCAATGAATGTGTATATGTTTATAACATACTAGTAATATTTAATTTGCTTTTAATTTACTGATAACGAAATCGTTATTTATACCAATAAAACAATATCCAATGATCTTATTACAGTGTTGAATTGGTAACCTTTTAGAATAATTTTATTTTTAAGAAGCGATAAAGTTCAAAACCAAATCTTTATATCTATGGAACAATTTAGTAAAGGTTTTCCGTAATAACATTAACGGTACCAATTTTTCTGCACCAGATGCGCGTTTCGACAAAACATGTCATGTCAGTGAAGGCCAAAATATTTGAAATCCAAAGTTTGTATAAAAGATGAAGAGCTATAATCCAAAAGCCAAATCCGTGAAAGGAATCAGAGCTTTGCATGAGGTAGATACATTCTTGAATTTATAATAATTTCTAACAATTTGTAACAGCAAATACTTATCATATGGTTACCATAAATCCTGATATCCCTGTTCTAATAACATTTTTTTTTATTTTTCTTCATCTCAAGCTTAAAACTTAGGACTTAAACATGAATCAAATAATTTATGGTAACGATATCCCTGTTCTAATAATTTACCAGTAATACATAGATTGCGTTCGTTAAAACAAAATTACACAACAACAACGGGCATAGCGAATATATATACTTGGTAAAGACAATAGCTTCATGCATAATTAACGAAAATTTGTTTCTCTGGGTCATTCATCGGTCTTGTTTTGTTTGAAGAGATACTCTTTAATTTATCCAAATAAACACCATACACTTAGGGTTATAGTATAATTAACTGGTGAGAATTGAGAGTTTTGTCAAACTAAAATGTATATGGCGTTTGATTCAAATTTTGAATTTTTCATTATATTTAAACGTCAAAATTATTCAATCGTGTAATGGAATGAACTATTTGTGGATTCTTATAAATTCTATATAACTTTTGGACTATTCTCGGTCTATTTCTGATATTAATTCTTACATATTTTGATTTTTTAACCCTGTATGCTAAATTGCCCATGTGGAATTTTTTCAAATTTTTAAATTGTTTTATATACATTGAACGACAAATTTATGTGACGTATAACATTTTCTGACGTCAGACACGCGAATCAATGAATGTGTTTGTATATATATGTTTTTTGTGTTCTGTTAAAGTGTTCCTTTTAAAATTGTTACAAGATGATGACTGTTGTACCCATAATTTGACTATTTTATCTATTATGTATGTTTAGTTCACGCATCATTGTAAATATAACGGAATTTGATGAGACTGTCATCAAAGTGACAGGTTTAGCGCTTTAAAACCAGGTTAAATCCACCATTTTCTACATTTGAAAATGCCTGTACTAAGTCAGGAATATGACAGTTCTTGTCCATTCGTTTTTTATGTTTTTGTTATTTGATTTTGCCATGTATGGACTTTCCGATTGGATTTCCTCTGAGTTCAGTATTTTTGTGATTTTACTTTTTTCGTTTCATCCTCGACCTTTTTTCAAATGTTTGTAAGACGTTGAACGACCGCTTCTTATATCTACACGAAAAAGCTTTTAAACCATTTTGAGTCCTTGGGTCATCGTTTTCATTTTTCAAGTTCATATTTTTTTCTGAACATTCTATTCACGTCATTTAAAATTTTTATGGAACTCTTTAAACAAATTGAGGTCGTTGTATAGTTATTTGATTGGAAATCGTTATATATATACTTTTTGCGAAGGATGACGTCTTCATGTAGAATACTGAATGAAGATAACAACTTACATTTGATCATGATGGACAGCAAATGCAGAAGACAAACCACGCATCTTAACACCAAGAAAACATGAAACTTGCCCAGAAAAATCACGCCCAGTTCTTGGGATTGCTGCAACACAAAACACGGTTGTGCTTAGGTCGTTACATGTTGATTGGAAGAGTTCCACCACTCTGTCAGGGTCAACTTGTATAAGAGTTTTAGGTTGTGTAATATAGCCTATAATTTGACTCGTTATAGCCACATCGTATGGTTCACTGTCTACGTTAAGCTTCTTTAAATAATTTCCAAGAGGATCAACTAATATTAGATTCTTTTTATCACAGTCACAAAACAAAATGTTCCCCTTTATTGTAGCTGCTATCCCAGTAATTCGGCCGAAGTCGTGGTTGAATTGGCCTACATAGGAAAATCCATGTCTCACATGTCCCGGTACTACCAACACCTGTGCCATATCTATAATGTTATGAAATTTCAGAACTAAATTCGTTATTTTTGCACCACAAATAACCAAAAAATAATCAACGAAGCTTTTTAACCCTTTTCAAGATTTATTTGTATTAAGCATTTGCAAATTTTGATTGAATAATGATACTATATATTCCCCAAAAACACTGAACAATAAACGTATTATTTTACACTTTTGGCATTTAACTGAATTTTGTCTCCGAATGACATAAGTTCTGCTCCGAAAAACCTTTTGACGTCAATAACGCCATTTTTATTTAAATTGTGAGTTCAAAGTTTACGGAAACTTGTGTAATTTTTCGTAATGGCGGACAACTGTGCATACAAGTGTAAATACGTCTATTTAAAACTATGTTGAGGACCACCCTTTTTCAGTTCTATTTTATTCCATTATCATAAATGCAACATAAACCACTACCGTTTGTGCTATCAGTGCATGGGATACGTACATCAGTAACTTAATAACACGCACTAAAATTTACCTAACTAGAAACAAAAGAACATTCTGAATCAAGTTATCCATTCCTACCTTATTTGTTGTGCTACCGATCGTGTGAATTACTTCCTTGTTAGTAATCCATACTTATGGGTATTGAGGCTGAACTTATTCGTGATATAAATAGAACTTAATTTATGACAACCGATAAAGAACATAATAATCGTGCATGGAATGCATTGTACGGATCTAAAATGTCACATTAAGTGTCTTGTTTGATATTTTAAAGTTTTTGTGTCGAAACTCCACAAATGATGTGTCCAATTTGATATTTTGCAGTTTTTGTGTCGAAACTCTACAAATGATTGATGGTCATATGTTTTAGCTTAAAAATATCTTGTAAATCGAAATATTGAGTTTGTTGTTCAAGACATCAAATTGAAGCTGTCTCTCATTGTTATTGTGTGTACCGTATTCGAGGAGAAAAAACAAATCAATAAGCTATGATAAATCTTTTGCGGAGGACAACAATGAACATACTATGACTTCAGAATTGCTTTTATTTAAATACAAATGCTCCAACAGTAAAATGATGGCAGTTAAAATTTAACATAGTGGAAAACAATATGAATTTTATAATCATAACAGAATGATACCAGTTTGCCAATATTGGGGTAAAACGTGAGAAAATATACATAATGGAACCTATTCAAGGGAGGGACGAACGATACAAGAGGGACAGTCAAACTCATAATTCGAAAATAAACTGAATACGCCATGGCTAAAAATGAAAAGAACAAACAGACAAACAATAGTAGACATAACACAACAAGAAAAACTATAGAATAAACACAAGAACCCCACCAAAAACTAAGTGTGATCTCAGGTGCTCCGGAAGGGTAAGCAGATCCTGCTCCTGCACCCGTCGTGTTGCTTATGAAATAATAAATCCGGTAAATATTCCTAATTCGGTAGGTCACATTTATGAAGGTAAGGGGATTGTAGTTACGACGTAAGGAACATATTCGATATCATTTGTGAAACGGTTATTCCATAACGGTCAACCAACTGGTGATGGCGTCCGTAAAATGTACGAAGAGATGATTTCAACTTCCCCGATTGAAACTCTTGATTTAACACCTTCCTTGTGAGCAACAACCCTCTATCACTAAAAACCTTATAGGAATTCCAAGCATGGAGATATCGTATCAATTGGAAAAGATATACACCGTATGCAGGTGCTGCTGGAATGTTGCTACTTACAAATGGAAAGTTCACAATTGAAAAGCTGTAATCATCTCTTTTGTCGTAAAGTTTTGTTTTCAATCGACCTTCATTGTCCATTTCTAGATTTAAGTCAAGATATGATGCCGACTTAACTGTATCTGTTGTATCCTTTATCTCTAGTTCAATGGGATAGATGCGTTTGACAAAGTCACAACATTTTGAATTATTTAGTGAAAGAAGAAAAGAGGAATGATGCAAAAGCTGCTAATATAAATCTGGGATGTTTGAAAGAAATCAATGTTAGATGTCAGATGTCAGATGTAAGAAAATACGATCGTTATGTAAAATTTCTGGAACAACACGAAAAAGAATGACTTCTGTCAGTTTGATATTCACATGGCAGACCCATCAGTTAGGCATCAATCCCATGGTCATAATTCTTGGTTATTATACACAATTATTTTGTTCTCTAGAGTGACACATGCTATTTTGCAATTACGTGTTATTTATAATCTGCGTAATAGACACATGTTATTATAACATTCAAAAGAATAACACACTGAGGAGAGTTTACAGATGCAATAGATATATAAAAATTATTCAAAGAAGTTCATTTATTTACACTCATAAGGGAGAGATGGATAAACTAATGTTTTCAAGTTTTGTATAGGTTCAATGGCAATACTATTCAAACGTATTGAACAAATGCAGCCAATTAAAAGAGATGAATCTGTTCCAATTTTTAGTTCTGAAGGAAAACAAGTATAGAATACATATTTAAACAAATACTGAAAAAGGTTACTTCTTCTGCCAACAACAATCGTAAACAACTTGCATGTTTTTCTGTCACCAATTATCACGTACGAACTCTTTCAAGTATATCAATTAGCTGACCCTTGTTTGAGAACGCAGACATATCAATCGATGCAATATTCATACATATCTTGAATGTATTGCAACTTGATGTTGATTGTGCTGCTAACCCTCAACGACATTACACCTGGAGTCTTTGGATTAGACCATGTTTTTGGAAAATTCTGTAAATATCCATTCCAGAAACCAACGAATTTGCTAATGGCGTAATAAAAAACAGACGCTCAATTTTAATCAGACACAGAGCATCTTTACAGAAATATACTGAAGTCGGCAAAGAATAGGTAGCAACTATTACAACCACTTTTCCGGAACTTCTTTATATGCGCTTTTAAAAGAAATATGATTTATTCTCTCACCTGTACAAACTGTGTAGATGCTTCATACATTGGATTCTTTTATTTTCGTTGGAACCAATTTTCGAGAATTCAGGAAACCACCTATATTCGTTTATATTTGATTTCGGGGTTTTGCGGGAGTCTTGATAAAAGCCTATAGAACATTCGTCATTTATTGAACATCTAAATTTGTGGTTCAGCGATACAAACGAAATCATCAAAAATAAGTATCCGACGAATTATAACATGTATAATGAATCTACATTAGAATAAACAGGCGAGGAACTTTTTGAACTCGTCCGTAAACATAAACAGCAGATTTAGTTAACTAAAAACAAGACACAATACTTATGGCGATCATTTAGAAGTATATTAACAAAGTAACTAACAGATACCTTTTTTAAGTGTATAAATGACACAGACTTCAAAACAAAAGAAATACAAAAATGTTTTAAAATGCTCACATATGAAAACTGATAAGAAAACAAGGACATGACATCACATACGTGTTTGGTGACGTCACCTAGTGCAAAGCAAAATCACAAAAACACTGAACTTCGAGGAAAATTCAAAACTGAAAGTCCTTTATCAAATGGCAAAATTAACAGCTCAAACAGATCAAACTAAAGGATCACAACTGTCATAATCCTGACTTGGTACAGACATTTTCTTATATAGGAAATGGTGGCTTGAACCTGCTTTTATAGGTAGCTAAATCTTTCACTTGTATGACAGTCGCATCAAAGTCCATTATATTGACAAAGATGCGTGAAAAACACAAACAGACATACTAGGTGAAAATGTCAACTGCAGTTAACATTGTTTCATAATCCTAATCACAAAAAACAACTAAAAAAACAGATATGTAACAAAGAAGCGGGATGAACAGAGTCACGTCATTTAATTGATCATGTTGATACATCAGTCATGTAAAGATTGCAAGCGCTGGAAATAAGAATGTTTTTTTCTGATAGTTTCATTTAAACAATAGACTAAATAAGGATACCAAAGTGACTTTTAAACTCACACGTCCAAAAATAAACTGACAACCCCATGGCTACATACAGGGAAACAAAAATAAACCAACTGTACACCAATGTTATAGTGTGTTCTTCTGATTTGTTGTAACATCGCTCTCAAGGGATTGTTAGAATTTTTATCTGTTATACTTTCAAATGATGTAACTAGTTGTATCAATAAAGGCCAAATGATACAAATGTGAATAATATAGGGTCATCGTATCACATTCACAATGATTAAAACTATACTGTAAAGGACATTATATAAAGCTTTTTGCTGAATAAAGATAAAAAAATAATATGTTGGATTTTGTAATGTTTGTGAATGATCATACCTCTATATTAATTGTGTAAGAGTATAACATAACCCGACACGAAAATAATCTTTTTAAAATGAACTGAAAAAGTCATGACTCGATTGTTACTCATTACAAAAAAAAATGTAACCTAACAAATAAAATGGGTTCTTTAAGACTGCAATTCAACTGTGTTCACTTAGACAGCTTGTTGGTAAAAAATACAATAAAAAACGTGGTCTTTTGCAAAAAAACAAGTATTGTGACGAACTTAGATGACAACTGCTTATCATAAGCACACGTCAAACTATACTTTTTTTTATTTAATGTCAACACAAAAAACAAATATTTTAACATCTCACAACAGTTTTAAAAGAGTAATCATTTGGAAGAGGCATTACTTAAGTACCAGAAAAGGCATAACCTTAATGTTGCGTAACAAAAGTGATGTAAAGATGAGAAACCGTGCACTCATTGTTACGGTAACCGGTTAATGAGATTTTGATATCGGTAAACTACTGTCGTCTTAATTTTTACTTTTAAAGAACTGATTTGAACTTCAATTGAATGTCTTTCACTGTTGGAGGTGTTATTTAAAAGACTATTATACGACCCTTAACTCTGTAAAAATAGTAATATTTGTCAATCCTTAACGAATATAATACATATAAATAAATCTAACATACTTGACCTGTATACTTATTCCGAACTAAATGTCATGTTAATTAAAATTAATGTAAAGAAATGCTAATAATAAACATATTATAGATATGCCGAACCATTTTAGTTTATAAAACTGCATAATCAACACTACATTTATATCATCCAATCCTGATTTAGTGCAATTTGTCAATAAAAAATAACGATTTCTGTGTAATTACGATAATTTGCGGCAATTAAGAGCAATGGTTTGTCTATTTGCGTTTTGTAAAAAATTAAATATTATGAAAGGTTTCATGACACAAAATCACTTTTCACTTGAAAAAAGTAATACCATGATAAGGCTTACAAGTTGGGCCTTAAAAAATGAATCCATATAGCTCATTTTACTGCAAGTTGAAAATTAACCTTATCACAGATTTGAAAGATTTTATTTGATCGATATCAATTTCACAGCAAATAGTATTGTTGATACATAAACTACTACTATACGGGTACTATCATACTGACATTTTTTTTTCAATTCAAAGTATAATTAACAAATAGCCAATTCATAAATACTAGGCATACTATTATATTGTACAACAAAATAGCATTTGTTTTCAATCATAAAACAACATCAAAAATCAAAAACTATTTCCCCCAATCGTTGACAATATACAGTTTACAGTAATCATAGTTGAAGCACATGGCGACAGCTTCCTTAATTCCATGACGTGAATCTAATGGTATGTCTAATACTTTTCAATTCCGGTCAAATCTAGGTGTAATCATCTTATCAGGCAACTCCTTTACTAGTCGGTGTATTGTGTTCGATCCCTGTCCACTTACGTAGATGTGGCCGTTGTCATCAGAGCATATGTCAGTGGGTGTATCTATGGTGGCAATGTGAACATTTTTACTTGAATATCAATATTTTTCATCATATTTGATATAGTTTTGACCACCAATAATAGATAAGTAAGAATCCTCATCAAAAGCATGGAACTTTACAACACGTGAACCGATGCCGCCATTACTTCCTGGAACTTTTGTTAGGCTAGTAAAAACAAATTTGAAACATTTAACTTTTAAGTTTTGATTTGTATAACTGTAATTTTATTCACTTAGAGACTGTGTTTCAAGAAAATGCTCAAACAATAATTTAAAGCTTAAAAAACTTTGATGAAATATTTTCTAGCAACAGTAGACCGCATCATTCGTTTTCTTACGATCACCGTGAGATGTTTTAAAAGCCCTTTTAATGAGACAATTATTCTTTATTGATAATTATCACCGATGTAGATATTTCAATAATGTCTATATCGGTACTTGCATTTATTATTTGTTGAATTGAATAAAATATATAGGAAAACAAATTGGTATTCAGTTTAGAACTTTATTTTTACATTCGTTGTAGTTGACATTGCACAAAGACATTATTTTCTCAGACTTTAAATGCCATCCATACAATAAATCAGTTAAAAGTGTAAGATTAATACACACATGTGTATGTAGTAGTCTTAATAGAGCTTTCTTACAAATTGACGAAAGGTACGAACGAACGGAAAGGGAGCACGTATTTCATTTCTACAACAACAGTTAAAAGAGTCTTTGTTTTATCCAGTAAAACAGCATTCTTTTCTAAATCAAGTTTCTTTAAAAAAAAAATATCGCAAATAATACACGATTTTAATATAATCAAACAGAGAAAAATAGTGTCAAATACACTTACGTCCGATACGTTACTTACGTAAACCACGAGTACACACATTTCCGCGGGAATTTTTCAAGCACGAGTTTCACGATTAACATTTCAATAACATTATTGAAGTACGTTAGTCTAAATTTAACAACAAGATTCATATTTATTTTTATTTGTTACAGTACACTTTCAGCAAATTGTCAAAGTGTAATATCGAGATTTGCTAAAAACTGATGCTACAATGTTTTTAAAAAGTAATGTTGGATAAATCTAGAAAAAAAACTTTGTATATCAAGAAAATAAATCTACAATTTTGGACCATATATATTGTGGATTTTATAATGACGATGTTTGGAAGATAGACGCGAAGTTGTCATTTATCGTCCAGTGGCTAAAATTTCACGAATGTTCAGGACTATAGGCAAAACACAGTTATTCGCTAAAATAACCGTTCCGTTGCTCCGGTGTATCATATATACACATTTAGGGGGGCAATGAATTTTACCAGGGCAGAGGCGATGATTCAATAGTTATGAAATGAGCACCAGCATATGGCATAGTATGAAGATCATCTTTTTTTCTTCATTTTCATTTTATTATTTTGAGCGTTGCAAATTTTGAATCAAGGAAGTATTTATGTTTCTGTTAGGCAAGAAGACAATGTATTTGCTTTATCATTTTCTTAGGTCAAACAGTGCAATATCGTAATTTTGAAGAGTGGGGGAGGGGCCGGGTTTTAGTCTTCAGGGGGCATTTTTTCCGTATGACTAATCTATATTTAGAATATTTTGTAGCGTTATCTCCTCCAACCTGGTGGTATTAATAATCATATTCTAACCTATCGTACGTCTCGAAATCCTAAATATATCTCAAGAAAAATCCAATTTAATAAGTGTCGTTGCATGTACGATAATTGTCCGAAGTTTCACAACTCAGTATTATTTAAATATGTCAAAATAAAGGATCCCTAAAACGAGTCGTACGTATGATTCGTCAAGCATACGTACCTTTCGTCAATTTGTAAGAAAGCTCTAATATACGGTTCATTACGGATGCCATCACGAGTCGGTTGACCGTTATGGAATAATTGTCTCACAGGTGATATCGGATTATATATATATTTCTTACGTCGTTACTACAATCCCCTTCCCTTTCATGAATGTGACCAACGACTTAGACTATTAACTGAATTTGTAATAACATGAGCAACACGACGGGTGCCCATGTGCAGCAGGGAGATCACCTCTAGATTGTGGTGGGGTTTGTGTTACTCAATCTTTTTTTCTATGGTGTCTCGAGCGTACTATTACTTGTCTGTTTGTCTTTATATTATTAGCCATGGCGTTGTCAGTTCATTTTCGATTTATGATTTATGAGTTTGACTGTTCCTCTGGTATCTTTCGCCCTTCTTTAAAGTGGGCTTTAAATTTTCGTTAAATCTATTTTGCAATATTTAGTTTGTGTGCTCCGAATATATGACAAATCAGGTCTTTTAAACTGATACACAACATATGAGTATTGAGCGTTTACCAAACTGATAAACCCGTCATATTAAATATGTGCCTGTCCCATAGATGAAGCATGTTGTCAATACTTTCAGGTCGTTGATTGCTATTTGATATATTTTCTCCGTTCACTGGTTTAACGCGAATACAACTGTTGTTTATTTTTGCAAAATATAACATGCTGTGGTTTTCTGCTAATTCAGGAAACGGCATAGGTTTACTGATCGTTAACGGTGTTACTCGGACTTATAGCTTGGTAAATTTAAAAAGTTACGGTAAATGTTCTAGGTTATTGATATAAGACCATACCGGCAATCTAAATACATAGATCAACATGGCTTTATGCAAAGGATTACCTTTCAAAATTATGATTTTATCACTTTGTTTAAATAGCAATGCCGTTTAAAAAATTATGAAAAATCCATTGTCATAATTCGTCTTCAGTTAAGTATTTAATATTCTACTCAATCGTAGTAAAATTAGGATCCCAGACATTTGTGTTTCTTTTCATTCTCAGCGAAACGTTGCATTACTTGTTCATAGCTTAACATCGAAATAAAACTAAATTCGTGTTTTCATTGCTTGATGTTTACTTCAAAGTTCTATCCTATTCATGTTTTTCTTTCAATTGAAGAACATTGTATACTTATTCCTGTATATTCATTAAACGCTTAAATATCATGTGTTGTTTAGTAACATGATTGAAAATTTGAAAAAACATGGCGTACTTATATATGTAATATTGTTTGCGAAGAATGAGGTATATACGTTAAGCAGATAAATACTTACATGCTGTTGAAATGTACTGCAGCTGTAAGCAACATTCCATTTTTGTTAACGCCAAGAAAACATGGAATCTTTCCAGAATAATCCCTTCCTGTATTTGGGACTGCTGATTTACACGTCACGGTACTGTGTAGATCATGGCATGTTACTTTGGAGAGTAAAACCATTCGGTCAGGGTCAATGTGTAGGACCGTTCTGGAGTTAGGTTGGGTGACATAGCCTATATTTTGACTCGTTACAGACACATCATATGGTTCACTGTCTACGTTAAGCTTGTTTAAGTAATTTCCTAAAGGGACAACTAAAATCATGTTTTTTTCAACATAATCACACAATAAAATGATCCCCTTCATTGTAGCTGCTATTCCAGTAACCCTACCGAAGTCAAGGTTGAATTGACCTATATTAGAAAATCCATGTCTAACAGCTCCTGGTACTGCCAATACTTGTGCCATATCTAAAGTATTTAGAACGAAATACTTATGTTGAAACTTTTTTTCTTTTATCATAACAGATATTATCTCAGAACGATGTTTATCAAAAGAAAATGTTCTCATTTAATAAAATATTGCCATACATAAAATTATAGTTGTTTGAATAAGCTTTAGATTGTTGATTAGTCAATTCTAAAATCTTTTTTAATAAGTAAACACCTTGTTAAAAATTATATGATAATCCTTACACATAAACATCGTCACAATTTTGAAGTCATGATCATTCCTACGAAAGTTTTATGATCGGCATCATGGTTTTATGAAAACAAAGATTTATTATTAAACAGACCATTTTAGGTTCCAAATTGTGAACTTTCCATTTTTATATAGCAACATTCCAGCAGCGCCTGAATACGGAATATATATCTTCCAATTGATACGATATGCCAGGACTTGTATACAAGTTCCGAATGGTGAAGTTGATATCGAGAATTTTACGGGCAACATTACAAGATGGTAGACCGCTATGTAATATCCTTATCACAAATGATAGCGGATATGTTCCTAATGTTGTAACTGCAATCCCGTCCCCTTTTCACGAATGTGATCTACCGAATGAATAGTTTTTACCGAGTTTGTACTAACACGATGAACAAGACGGTTAATGCAGGATCTGATAACTATTCAAAAGCACAAAAGATCTATACCAGAATATGGTTTGGTATGTTTTGCTCAGTCTATAATGTTCTTTGTTGTCTGTCGTGCATAATGTTTTTCTGTTTGCCATTTTCATTTTTAGCCATGGCGAAGTCAGTTTGTTTTTCGACTTTTGTTTTTTAATATCCATCCTGTATCTCCTTTGGTTTTACTTTATGAATTATCATTTTCACATATGAAAGAATATGGTCTGCATTTCCTCAACCTGTAGAGCTTGCATCTAGAAATGAAGGGCGGTTGAAAACAAACTTTAACGACACAACAAGAGATGACTTTCACAATTGAACATTGGGGCCCGTATAACTTGAACTATATAAATGTCTAAAAGGTATTTTGTTTTCACAAAGACCAAAATAATTGTGCATATTGTGGTTTCTGAAACAAAAAATGCACATTGAATCCCATCAGAAGGTTAGTCAATTTAAACGTATCATTCACCATAGCCGATTGTATAAGACTAGGAATACTGTTACTAGTTTTTAACTTGCCAATGTGCATGTGTTACTAGTATTTATAAGTCGGAATTATCCGATTCCTAAATAAAAAAAAAATCAGTAGCAAAAAGAAAAATAAATTAAAGTCAATAATTATAAAGCACAAACTACTAATTTTTAAATTATTTGTTGTTGTTATTACTCCGACGTGACACATTTTAAATTTATCACATTCTTTTATTAAAAAAGCCCTATGTTTTAGAACAGTGGGACGAAAGAAGCCAGAGGGACAGTCAAACTCATACATTGAAAATGAACTAACCAGGCCATGACTAAAAATAAAAAGACAAATAGACAAATGATAGTACACATGACACAACATAGCAAACTTAAGACTAAGCATCAGGAACCACACCAAGGGGAGATTTTAGAATTTGCCATGTTGTAGAAAAAAAAACATATTTAATTCTGTATTTTGGTTTTGTAGACTCATGGTTTATTCTTTGGAGATATATGACAAGATTTTCCAATCATAATTAAAGCATAGAATCATATAACTTCGGTAGTTATGGTGTTCTGTCTTTTATAGTATATTTTTCTTATCCAATGTACATAGAACCACTTCATTGCTGAGTTTTACCTACCTTGTGCTAAATCACGAAGGCTGCAAAACATGTTTAAACCAGCTACATTCTGTACATACCTGTTCCAAGTCAAGCACTATAACTTCAAATGTCGTCCTTGTTTGATGTCTGTTACATTTGATTTTCGTTTGTATATTTATTGTAAATCAGACCATTGGATTTACTGTTGTGTTTTTCATATGTTGTTATGTTTAGCTATTTATTGTCTACTGTAAAGTATGGTCAGAGACATATACTCATATGGTATTATATGTCTCTGGTATGGATAAGACTTATTAATGAATGCAATACAAAAGTCTAGTATTGCTAACATATAGTCATTTAGTGTATGGCTCATTTTTATTTCATTGTGAGTCTTACCTCATCTCCTTATATTCATATAAATAGTGAATTGCAAAGGAAAGCTTTAATATGTTTAAACATTTAATAATAATTATTGATTTGATGATTGACAAAACATAATTCTACATAGCTTAATACTATTGCGTGCTGACTTATAATATACAATTGTACAAGTACGTCATACATTGATTACCTTTTTCTCCTTACTACTTATCAATGTGTATGTCGTGTTTAGTTATACCAACAAGCGGATAGTAAAAAAAAGATAATCTATATACAAACTAAAATTTTATGTTCCGGCAGTACACACATCAAAGGCAGTGCAATTAGACAGTCATTTCCCTTTGCTTCGGGTATATGAATGTTTGAGTATTTCATCTTTTAATGATTTTCAACTAAATTTTGAATATCGAACCGACTACCAGCAGCCGGTTAGATATTGAATTTCGAATATCGCATAACCAACCGGCTGCTTACTTCACATAAATAACAGCATAGTGTATTTGACAAACGCAAAACAAAGGAGTTAAATCTTTTTTGGGGGGAAGGGAGAGGGGGTTTGTGTCAAGTTCACAACATCATAGTGAATTGCACAAAAGCAAACAATTGAATATAAATTCATATTATATAACTTCTTGTTCAGTTATTCTGTGTCAGAAACCTATTATGTGTCAAAAAATTAATTACCATCCGAATTCAGACCTGTATCAAGCGTGTATATTGTGTCAATTTTTGGCCCCAATTTTTCAGTGTTGGACATCTACCGTCTTATCCAGCTGTGCTCAGAGAAGCAATTTATTTTATAGTTCACTTTGTTTTAGAAATTTATTTAATACTTTGTTTTAAACATATGTTCTCCGGAATTGCAGTTTTAAATTTGTAAATGTTAGAATTTATTGCTCCAGTTTGCTTAAATTTTACAATATAAAAGGACTAATTTATGTCAAATTATACCATACATATTTTTTGGGGAGACACATACAAACTTAGTGACAAAATAAGATTTTAAATTTGTAATATAAACAATATTAAGGAATATGATTTATATAGCTGATGATGGTCATAACTTTGTAGATCATGCTTAATATATGCTAAAAATTATTTTGTTAGATAACATGCGATTTTCCACTAGAAATGAGGAAAACACTTTGTGATGAGTATATGAAATTCCTTTTTCTAATGTTTTCACACATTTGATTAACTAACTACGTGGGTTTTCATAATCTTGAGCATTATTTTCTAACAATGCACATAAATTGTATTTATTTTTTTGTGAACGCACGGTCATTAAAAGTATGGATGCCTTATTTAAATGATGAAGTTATTATCCATTGCACATTTGTTCATTTTGCTTGGACTGTCTCAAAATGTCTATTATAACTTACATTGTATATTATTATTAGAGAGATGTATGAAATCAAAATGAAATATTTCAGAATTTTAAATGTTTTCTCTATATTTGTTATATTACATATTTGTCTTTTTTAAGTAGTTTGGTTAGTATTCTTTAAAAACTCAAGATTATGATTTGAATGAAAACAAAATTATATCTATAAGTGGACAACTTGAAAAAAGAATGTCACATTTTGAAACAGTCCACAACACTAACATAGCTAGTTCTAAATAGTGATACTTGTTAAATATAAATGTGAAATGCAGTTATAATGTTTTTATTCTGTAGAATAAATGTTCATGATGTTATTATTTTAAGTTATCACATGACTTTTTATAAAGGTCACATGGGTTGTTTTTGCTGATTTGTTGAGTGTTTGTAATGAATGTGATATGTTTTCATGTTAAAAAGCACCTCAGTGAGAAAGTTGTTTTGTTTTTAGATATTTATTAATCTTTGTGTACGTTTATTAACTTGTAGTTCTTACTTCAAGAATTAATATACATATTAAAATCTTGATAACATCACTAAACAAATGTTCTAGTTAATTATTATATATGATCCCAGATAATTTGTTGATAAGAAACTTAGAGAGTATGTCCCACACTCAATTCATTTAGAAAGTATGTCCCACACTCAATTCATTTAAAGTGTATGTCCCACACTTAATTCATTTAGAGAGTATCTCCCACACTTAATTCATTTAGAGAGTATCTCCCACCATCAATTTATTTAGAGAGTATCTCCCACCATCAATTAATTTAGAGAGTATGTCCCACACTCAATTTATTTAGAGAGTATCTTCCATACTCAATTCATTTAGAGAGAATCTCCCACCATCAATTATCGCCCACCATCAATTCATTTAGAGAGTATCTCCCACCATCAATTCATTTAGAGAGTATCTTCCACACTCAATTCATTTAGAGAGTATCTCCCACACTCAATTCATTTAGAGAGTATCTTCCACACTCAATTTATTTAGAGAGTATATCCAACCATCAATTTATTTAGAGAGTATCTCCCACCATCAATTCATTTAGATTGTATCTTCCACACTCAATTCATTTAGAGAGTATCTTCAACACTCAATACATTTAGAGAGTATCTCCCACCATCAATTCATTTAGAGAGTATCTTCCACACTCAATTCGTTTAGAGAGTATCTCCCACCACCAATTCATTTAGAGGGTATCTCCCACCATCAATTTATTTAGAGAGTATCTCCCACACTCAATTCATTTAGAGAGTATCTCCCACCATCAATTCATTTAGAAAGTATCTCCCACACTCAATTCATTTAGAGAATATCTCACACCATCACTTCATTTAGAGAGTATCTCCCACCATCAATTCAATAAGAGAGTATCTCCCACACTCAATTCATTTAGAGAGTATCTTCCACACTCAATACATTTAGAGAGTATCTCCCACCACCAATTAATTTAGAGGGTATCTCCCACCATCAATTCATTTAGAGAGTATCTTCCACACTCAATTCATTTAGAGAGTATCTCCCACCATCAATTCATTTAGAAAGTATCTCCCACACTCAATGCATTTAGAGAATATCTCCCACCATCAATTCATTTAGAGAGTATCTCCAACCATTAATTCAATAAGAGAGTATCTCCCACACTCAATTCATTTGGAGAATATATCCCACACTCAATTTATTTAGAGAGTATCTCCCACCATCAAGTCATTTAGAGAGTATCTCCCACCATCAATTCATTTAGAGAGTATCTCCCACCATCGCTTCATTTAGAGAGTATCTTCCACACTCAATTCATTTAGAGAGTATCTCCCACCACCAATTCATTTAGAAGGTATCTCCCACCATCAATTCATTTAGAGAGTATCTTCAACACTCAATGCATTTAGAGAGTATCTCCCACCACCAATTCATTTAGAGGGTATATCCCACCATCAATTTATTTAGAGAGTATCTCCCACACTCAATTCATTTAGAGAGTATCTCCCACCATCAATTCATTTAGAAAGTATCTCCCACACTCAATTCATTTAGAGAATATCTCCCACCATCAATTCATTTAGAGAGTATCTCCCACCATCAATTCAATAAGAGAGTATCTCCCACACTCAATTCATTTGGAGAATATCTCCCACACTCAATGTATTTAGAGAGTATCTCCCACCATCATTTTATTTAGAGAGTATCTCCCACCATCAATTCATTTAGGGAGTATCTCCCACCATTGCTTCATTTAGAGAGTATCTTCCACACTCAATTTATTTAGAGAGTATCTCCCACCACCAATTCATTTAGAGGGTATCTCCCACAATCAATTCATTTAGAGAGTATCTTCCACACTCAATTCATTTAGAGAGTATCTCCCACCACCAATTCATTTAGAGGGTATCTCCCACCATCAATGTATTTAGAGAGTATCTCCCACACTCAATTCATTTACAGAAGATCTCCCACCATCAATTCATTTAAAAAGTAACTCCCACACTCAATTCATTTAGAGAGTATCTCCCACCATCAATTCATTTAGAGAGTATCTCCCACCATCAATTCAATAAGAGAGTATCTCCCACACTCAATTCATTTGGAGAATATCTCCCACACTCAATTTATTTAGAGAGTATCTCCCACCATCAATTCATTTAGAGAGTATCTCCCACCATCACTTCATTTAGAGAGTATCTCCCACACTCAATTCATTTAGAGAGTATCTTCCACACTCAATTCATTCAGAGAGTATATCCAACCATCAATTTATTTAGAGAGTATCTCCCACCATCAATTCATTTAGATTGTATCTTCCACACTCAATTCATTTAGAGAGTATCTTCCACACTCAATTCATTTAGAGAGTATCTTCCACACTCAATATATTTAGAGAGTATCTCCCACCATCAATTCATTTAGAGAGTATCTCCCACCATCAATTTATTTAGAGAGTATCTCCCACACTCAATTCATTTAGAGAGTATCTTCCACACTCAATTCATTTAGAGAGTATATCCAACCATCAATTTATTTAGAGAGTATCTCCCACCATCAATTCATTTAGATTGTATCTTCCACACTCAATTCATTTAGAGAGTATCTTCCACACTCAATTCATTTAGAGAGTATCTCCCACCATCAATTCATTTAGCATGTTTAGAGAGTATCTCCCACCATCACTTCATTTAGAGAGTATCTTCCACACTCAATTCAGTTAGAGAGTATCTTCCACACTTAATTCATTTAGAGAGTATCTCCCACACTCAATTTATTTAGAGAGTATCTCCCACCATCAATTCATTTAGAGAGTATCTCCCACACTCAATTCATTTAGAGAGTATCTCCCACATTCAATTTATTTAGAGAGTATCTCTCACCATCAATTCATTTAGAAAGTATCTCCCACTATCAATTTATTTAGAGAGTATTTCCCACCATCAATCCATTTAGAGAGTGTCTCCCACACTCAATTTATTTAGAGAGTATCTCCCACCATCAATTCATTTAGAGAGTATCTCCCACCATCAATTGATTTAGAGAGTATCCCCACCATCAATTCATTTAGAGAGTATCTCCCACCATCAATTCATTTAGAGAGTATCTCCCACCATCAATTCATTTAGAGAGTATCTCCCACACTCAATTCATTTAGAATTGAAAGGTAAATAACCAGTTAAATCTCTTGTAGGGTTATTTTCAATCGGAATTAAATACCTTTCTTAGATTTTTTTTTAAAAGATCCCTCATATGACAACCTGCAAGAGATGGTAAAATTCATCAAAGCTTACAACATGCATGAATGAGGGATAAAAGATACCAGAGGGACAGTTAATCGCACAAATAAAAAACAAACCGACTATGCCATAGCTAAAAATGAAAATACGAACAGACAAACAATAGTAAACATGGCACAACATAGAAAACTTTTTAAGATGACAACAATTGAATCAGTTTTTTGATTTTTAAGAAAAAAGTAAAGCATTATACTTCTTAAGCACTATCACAATGTAAAACAATAACGAGAAGAAACTGACTAAAAAAGAAGTTGCCTAACAACATTGAAAAAATGGAATGATTATTGATTTATGATGTGTTTGGTCATTAGTCGTCTTAGTAAAAATGACAAAATTACCAAACACTGTAGTAAATTAAGTTACAGGTACAATTATATATACTATTTTACTTCAACTAGCCCATAGGTCTGTCAAATCATTATTGGAGTTATTACTCTTTAATGATGAGGTTTACCATTCTTTTTTGCGTTTTACTTTATATGATAAAAGTTATACATTATAAACAGATGCCTTAAATCACAACAATGATCAGCAAGTCAAAATTTTACTATATACATGACTGTCACTCTGTATAGAAGTGATTGTCCTTAAAAGGGGATTTGTACGCTATTGTGTTCTAAGCAAGTAAAAGAAGATAGAGAGAAACAAAACAGACTTAATGATCTGCAATACAAGGTCAACAAAAGAGATTTTTGTTTTAATTCTATTCTAGTTAACAATGGTTGGGAGTGTCTTTTAAATCTGGTCGGCCATTTCATGTAAATCTCCGCGCTAGTGAATACAACAGGGAATGTAATCGTAGACTCGTATATTATTTTTACATTCGTAACTAATCAGATCCTTACCCAGCCCTGTCTTCCGGCAATAAGTCTCCAATGTAACAATAATTTTATTTTTATGGCCCCGTAACGAAGTTCCGGATGTACTCATAAGTAGATACACTCATCATAGATACCAGGAGTGAAATCTTGTATGTCAGACACACGTTTCATCTAGAAGTTATTCATCAGTGCACTGGAATAATAGAAAGCCAAAGAAAAGATGTAGCTGTAGTGGATTTGGAATTAATAATTAACTGACAACTGACATACCTAGTTGATGATCGTTGGGGAATCTGCTACTTCACATACTTTTTCCTCGTGTTTAAAATTTGAACTCCATATTCAATTAACTAATAGTATATACGCTAAATATGATTCATTATGTATGATATTAGATATTGAGATACAAATAAGAAACTCGTATAAACCATTTGTAAACTACATTAATCTGATGTTAGTAAAACAAAACATAGGAAATAAATTGCACATATTTAAAATGTTAAAGTTTTGCTGGCTATATTTATTTGGATTGCAATCAACACAAAATAATATTATATTGAACAGAAAAAAGGCATTGTTGAGTTTGGAAATTCATTTATTTTAATTCCAACGTTTATACCAAAGTTTGAATGCAAGTCTAAGAAAATTTATACTTTGTTTAAGATTCAGATTTTTTGGGTTAAGTATATATACCAACGAAAATTACAAATATTACTACCTCACACATAAAACTAAATCCAAAGTATTTTTAATCAATCATCTAATTACATCAAAAATCAAAACTGAGTTCCCCCAATCGTTGACGATATACAGTTTACTGTAATCTTGGTTGAATCACAAGGCAACAGGTTCCTTGATCCCATGCCGTGAATCCAATGGTATGTCTAACACTTTCCAATCATGTACCTTTTATATATATATATCATATATGTTGTTTTAGCTAACTGTATGTCTTGCAATTCAAATCAATGTGATTTGTCTTCCAGTCATCGCAATGAAGCCGTCTCTCTTTCTTGTGTTGTGTACCGTATTCGTGGAGAGAGAAATCAATAAACAAAAAGAAATCTTTTGCAGATGAAAACAATTAGTTTGACATTTGTATGGCTCTTATTAAAAGAAACAGGTAAATAATGTCAGGTAAAATACAACATAAAGGGCAACAAAATGAATTAAATTATTTTAACATAATGATTGAGAGACAGGGCAGATACGAGTTTGCCAAAGCAAATAAAAGTGGTTTGCATTATGTATGACGGTGCCTTATGAGTCGGCTATCAAAATTTAAGGTATTTTGTTTTTGAATTACTATTCCACATTTTTTAAGGAGGTTATTCTTATAAAATAGATTCCGATCGTCCAAAATAAATAAAGATCAAAGTAGTTAGAAAGCTATAACAAGTACAAAGTTAAAGAGCCAAATACCATATTTCGAACAATTCACACTTTTGAAAACAGTAAATTTATAAAAATGACCATAAAATTGATATGCATGTCAACACCGAAGTTCAGACTACTGGGTTTGTGATACGCTCAAGAACGAAACGTCCATCAGCAGTGGCATCGACCCAGTGGTGTAAATAGTTTTCGTAACAAGAGTGATGCATACATAAATCATGTTTATAGACACGTCTAATTCTAAAGAAGAGATAATAGCGTGCACTATTTGTATTTGATTAAAGATATTTAAAAATGGTTAAACTACTGCCGTCTTAATATATGATTTTTGAAGGACAGATTTCCATCTCAATTAATTGCCCTTTTCTATAAATGGTGTTTATGAAAAGGACAATTATAAGACCCTTGAGAAGGTTATTATGGCCTGGTTTTGGCACAAGAAAATAAAATGTTTGATAACTATTTCAAATAGGCACACAATGATTAGAAATGTATAGGGTCAAGAAATATAAACAAAAAACATGAAGATTTTTTATCTGATGATGTCACAGTTACGTGAAAATATGTACTGTGTTTCACAAAAATTAATTTATGCAGTGTTCTTTCTTTATTTCCATTAATTTTGTGGAAACAGCATGCGCAGCAAAGAAACAACAAAATAATTTTACAAAAGCTTTATTATAACTTTTGACAAAATCCCACCATATATAAAGTTGTTTCATGGGTGTTCAATTTAAAATATACTTTAAAAAACAAGGAAAATCACAAATTTTTAGAAATTATGCAAATTAAGTCATGATTTGTTGCAATGGAAACTTGTTCAAAGACAAACTTGTTTTGTTTTTCTGAAAATCTTGTACCTTAATCAAGTTTTCAGTAATCAAGGAATAAGTATGATAAATTTTGAATTTGCATTAATTTTTGGCCCATGCAAACAGTTATCAAAATATGATACAAATTTAACATATGTTAACATTATACTAATGCTGAATATAATGTCCAATTTATTACTTTATTATATCTTTTGCTTGAATTTTTATATATAAGAAACACAAATTAACAACTAGATGTCAAAATGTCAATTGAGAACTTATTACACATCTTCCGAACCATTTTATTATCGAATACAACCTAATCAACATAATATCCAGGGCTGATTGAGTGTGATTTGTTAACACATGATTTCTGGTTACTTTCGACAACTCTCAGCAATTCAGAGAAAGTTTTTATCTATTTGCGCTTTGTAAAGAATACACCAGCCATGCATGATGACAATGTTTCTTCAGCTAAAAGTTGGGCTTAAACATGAATAAATATCTCTCATCTCACTGCTAGTTGAAGATCAACCTTCTCAACGGTTTGCTATATTTTATTTGGTAGATAGTGTTCACACAGCAAATACGCATTGCTGATATATTGAACATATAGCATGCATAGCTTTGCGGGTACTAACATTGCAATATTTTTTTTAAAATTCAAAGCATAATTTACAAATAACCAATTGATATATACATGATATAGTATTATATTGAACAGAAAATTTATATTATTTATATTCGATCATCAAATTACATCAAAGATCAAAACTGTTTTCCCCCAATCGTTGACAATATACAGTTTGCTATAGTCTTGGTTGAAGCACAAGGCAACAGGTTCCTTGATTCCATGGTCTGTATCTAATGGTATGTCTAAAACTTTCCATTTAGTCGTTCGAATATCGCTCCACTGACTCTCCTCTATATAACTTTCTATTCTGTGTATATTGTTGGATCCCTGACCACTGACGTAGAAGTGGCCGTAGTCGTCAGAGCATATGTCAGTTGGTGAAGCCATCGTGGCAATATAATCAATTTTCTTTGGCTGTTTATATATTTCGTTGTACGTTATATAATTTTGACCTCCTATGCATGATAAAGAGGACGTTTCATCAATTTTATGAAATTTTACCACACACGAACCAAGTGTGTGTCCAGTATTTCGCAAGTCTGTAAGGCTTCTGAAATTATAAGAAAAAGTAAAAAGACTATCATTATCAATTATATGCTGTTATATATTACGCTTAAAGTAGTCATTTAGGGTCTTCTTAACTATACGTTTTGTTTAAATGTTTGATAGTGTCAGGAGAGACCTTCTAACAAACAGGATATCAAATCCTAATTGTAACGGTGGTTTAGGGAAAACATTCCGTTAAGTAAGATACGATCTTTGATTTTTTATTGATCATTATGTTCTGATGGTTGTCAATTGAATACTGTAGAAGATAGTTGGGTATGGTCTGAACTGACATAGATTATTAGTTTCATAAAAATAAATCAAAACATAAAGTATTATTACTATTCAGTAATTGAGTCGATACTGAAGTTATGTCATACCACAGTGCCACGCAAATGATTTTCCATGTATGTTTACAGATTATGCTGATAATAAATATTGTAATATACACATGGAAAAAAGTATTGCAACACCTTGATTTTTTAAAACTTGAAAACTCAGCTTCTTATTTTTGATGGAATATGATAAAATATTTGAAAAAAATATTGAAACATAGTTTATGATAACATTGTCATTTAAACGAACAAAAAATGTTTGAAAAAAAAATGATTTATCTAACCACTATTTTAATAACAAAATGAAGTGCTTTTTGTACAAAAAAATGCATTTTACAACTTTTACTGTAGTCGAACTTGACAATGTCAGACATTTCAAAATTAATCTTAAGATGATTGTTCACATCTTGGTTAATCGTTATACGCCAAAAACGTAGTACTTTGTGCGCAGCCTCCTTTCAAACGGATAACCGCCTCTTTACGTCTTCTGATTCCTGCCATAAATCGACCAATTTGTAGCTAAGGTAGCAGCAACCATTTCTGATGAAGGGCATTGTTTATTTCGTAACATGGTTGAACTGGGATGTCCTTTCGCGCACTTTACGCCAAAAAGTGTCCCATATATGCTCGATATGGTTCCAATCCGGGCTACGATCGGGCCAAGAAAGGTGAACCGAATTCCATTGGAACAATGGATCTTCCTCAACGATGCTAATTTCCAATTTGGCGAGCTATGCACTACATTGGAAACGGACAACTGTGTGTCTGTTCGTAAACAAATGTCCCTGAAATGGTCTTATCGCACGATAACCAGTAGCGATGTGTCGATCTGGAACAGTTCTTGTGAAAAGGCTACTGTATGCCCACCACTCTCTTTTTAGGATTGTATTGTATGCAATGGGTTTCCTTCTGACCAACCTTCATTATGCTTGAATTTTCCTAGCAGATGGTATAGGGTTCTTCGTGATCTCGGAAGGTCTTTAACATCGTTTATTGCCTGTTATTCTCAAAACGACTTGTAGTGGAATGGTGATAAACAACAATACGTGCAGTTGTCACAGCGATATTTCTGCTTCTCTCATGCTGATAATCTGCCATCTTGCTGCAGTTTAGGGGTGGAGGACCCATTACAAGGTGTCAATCACATAACTTTATAAACTTGGTTATTTAAAGGGTTGAAAACAATAAAGATAAAAATATTTATTGATTAAACTTACGTGATATTTACATAATGTTTGACAAGTTCTATTTTAACAAATTATATCACCAAAAAAAAGAGTGCTTTTTAAATTTCAATTTCAATTTGGTGATACTTTTTTCCAAGTGTATATAATTTTTAAAATAAAACAATGAGAAGATAGGTTTTGACCGAGACACATGTCTCTGGTTTTGATGAATAGTTTAAGAAAAAAAATGAAATATGTTAAGAGACTTCAACCCGACAAAATGTGGACAATAGCCAATGGCCACCAATGGGTCTTCAACGCAGCGACGAAGTCCCGCATTTGCAGGTGGTCATCAGCTGGCACCATAATATAATTTTGTACTAGTTCAGTGAAAATGGACGTCACACTTAACTCCAAAACATAAATAAACTAAAAAAAAAAAAAAAGACTTACAAAAGCCAGAGGCTCTTAAATGCTCCGTGGTTAAACATGGTGTCACCGAACTTGTTTAAAAATGTTTTTTTTTAGAGTCATCTCATCTTACTAGGCTAAGTTGTAAAAAAATTTTCAACAAAACAAATATTTAGTATTTGTTTACACAGTCTGAATAACACATTTTCTTTTCTTTATTGCAATAGTTATAAATAGAAAAATTTACAGATTTATGCAAATAACTAGACAGATTGTGTACTGTTGAGATTTCGGTATCTAGTTAATCTACGTAATCCAAAACTTGTAATGAGTTTTGAATTAGATTTTAATAACTGCGAGTTCTCATTGATGGGCACTGATCGGCTTTGTGATTTTTCTTTATTCATTTTTCTTTTTTAGCTAATGTTTTATGCAATCATTTCATGCATTTCCGACTGAGTGTTTGAGGCAGTTTCTAATACTTTGCTGATACACCACTGTCCTCTGTTAGGTAGGGAGTGAGTGCTCACTAAGTTAATTAACCCTGTCACATTATTTACGTATGTGTCACAGGTCAGAAACCTGTTATTCATTGAATGTTCATTGGTTGATTACATCCTTGTCTTGTTGGTACACAAACTTTTTTATTTCTAAACATATTAGATCTTGAAATCTTGATTAAATCAAACTAAAACTGCACTTCATATTAACACTCAACAAATATTGACAGCTTTAGATCAGTTGACTCAAAATGATCTTCCTCGATTTTAACAGCTCATATATATATCATATATATATCAAATGTTCATTCAATTATTCATATTAATGACTATCCTCCAGATGATTACATCGGGAAGGGAAGCTGTTTGAGTTGACCCTTTTAATCAATACAAGAGACCCCATAACATTAGGGTTCTGACAGTGTATATCCAAATAGGGTAACAAGTGAGTGTTGAAACCATTTTGAGTCCTTAAGTACATCATGTTTATTTAACAAGTTTATGTTTTTGTTTTAACCGCTTATGCAGATTTCTTTCAAATCATTTTAAATTTTATATTAAACCCTTTAAAAGAGGGACGAAAGATACAAGAGGGAAAGCCAAACTCATAAATCGAAAATAAACTGACAACGTCATGGCTAAAAATTAAAAGGACAAACAGACAAACAATAGTACACACGACACAACATAATAAACAAAACGAATCTCACCAAAAACTAAGGGGTGATCTCAGGTATTCAGGTGAAATTAGATTTTTGTTTAGTTTTAAAATTGGAAAAAAAAGTTAAATACAAAATTGTTTGAGAAGAATGACGTCTACATGTAGAATACTTTAGAATAATTTACCAGATAATATTAAAGAAATAGATAATTTAGATATATTTAAGACCAACTGTTCAAACTATTTTCTAACTGAACAGAATAAAGATGCACGAAACTAATGCATATTTTTCTTCTACTGAATTCATATATGTGCTTATTCAATATTTAAGCTGCTATATTTAACTGTATTATGTATTTTATTTTGTATGTATTTTTGTCCGTTTTCTATTTGTATTAACAGTTTTTGAAGGCCTCATGGAAGATTAACATGTAATTGTTAAATGTGTAACCTTCGTTAAATAAAGAATTTTATTTATTTATTTACTTACATTTGATCGTTACTGATACCCATAGCATAAGACAAACCATGTTCTTTAACGCCTAGAAAGCAAGAAACATTCCCTGAAAAATCCCGCTCAGTACTTTGGATTGCTGAAACACAAAAGACGGTAGTGCTTAGGTCGTTGCATGTTGCACCATTCTGTCAGGGTCAATTTGTATGACAGATCTTGATTTAGGTTGGGTAATATAGCCTGTATTCTGACTCGTTATATCAATATCGTATGGTTCACTGTCTACGTTAAGCTTCTTTAAATAATTTCCAAGAGGATCAACTAATATCAGATTCTTTTTATCATAGTCACACAACATAATGTTCCCCTTTATTGTAGCTGCTATCCCAGTAATCCGGCCGAAGTCGTGGTTGAATTGGCCTATGTAAGAAAAGCTATGTCTGACATGTCCCGGTACTGCCAACACCTGTGCCATATCTATAATTTTATGAAATTTTATAAACGAATTTATGTCTTGTTATTTTTGCACCACAAACAACAAAAAAGTAATAAACAAATCTTTTTAACCTTCCTATTTTCAAGATGTATGTATTTTAAGCATTTGCAAATTTTGATTGAATAATGATACTATATATTCCCCAAAACACTGAGAAATAAACGTATTACTTTACACTTTTGGTATTTAGCTGAATTTTGTCTCCGAATGACATAAGTTCTGCTCCGAATAACCTTTTGTCGTCATTAACGCCATTTTTATTAAAATTGTGAGTTCAAAATTTACGAAAACTTATGCAATTTTACGTAATGGCGGACAACTTTGCATGCAAGTGTAAATTCGTCTATTTAAAACTATGTTGATGACCACCCTTTTTCAGTTATATTTTATTCCATTATCATAAATGCAACATTAACCACTACCATTACTACCGTTAGTTCTTTGAGTGCATGGGATACGTACTTAAGTAACTTAGTTACACGCACTAAATCTTACCTGACTAGAAACAGAAGAACATTCAAGAACAATCAAGTTATCCATTCCTACCTTATTTGTTGTGTTACCGATCATGTGAACTACTTCCTTGTTAGTAATACATACTTAAACATACAATGTGTATTGAGGCTTAACTTATTTGTGATATAAATAGAACTTATTTTATGCCAACCGATAAAGAACATAATAATCGTGCATGGGATGCATTGTACGGATCGAAAACGTCACATAAAGTGTCCCGTTTGATATTTTACAGTTTCTGTGTCGAAACTCTACAAAGGATGTGTCCTGTTTGATATTTTACAGTTTTTGTATCGAAACTCTATAAATGATTGATGGTCATATGTTTTAGCTTAAAATATATCTTGCAAATCAAAATATTGAGTTTATTGTTCTTGACATCAAATTGAAGCTGAAAAAAAAGCAATAAGCTAAGATAAAACTTAGCGGATGACAACAATGAACAAACAATGACTTCAGAATTGCTTTTATTTAAGAAAAATGCTTCAACAGTAAAATGATGGGAGTTAAATTACAACATAGTGGGAAACAAAATGAATGATATTATCATAACAAAATGATACCAGTTTGCTAATATCAGGGTAAAACGTGAGAAAATATACATAATGGAACCTATTCAAGGGAGGGACGAAAGATACACGAGGGACAGTCAAACTCATCAATCGAAAAAAAAAACTGACAACGCCATGGCTAGAAATGAAAAGGACAAACAGACAAACAATAGTACACATAACACAACATGGAAAACTAAAGAATAAACAACACGAACCCCACCAAAAACAAGGGGTGATCTGAGGTGCTCCGGACGGGTAAGTAGATCCTGCTTCACATGTGGCACCCGTCGTGTTGCGTATGAGATAAGAAATCCGGTAAATAGTCTTAATTCGGTAGGTCACATTTATGAAAGGGAAGGGGATTGTAGTTACGACGTAAAGAACATATCCGATATCATTTGTGAAATTTATTCCATTACGGTCAACTAACTGATTGCGTCCGTAAAATTAACAAAGAGATGATTTAAACTTCATCATTTAGAACTCTCGATTTAATAGCTTCCTTGTATGGCTATGCTGCTGGAATGTTGCTACTTAGAAATGGAAAATTCGCAATTGGAAAGCTGGAATTATCTCTTTGTCGCAAAGTTTTCAATCAACCTTTATTGTCTAGATTTAAGTCAAAATATGAGGCAGACTTAACTGTATCTGTTGTATCCTGTATCTCTAGTTCAATGGGATAGGTGCGTTCTACAGAGTCACCAAATTTTGAATTATTTAGTGAAAGAATAAAAGAGGAATGATGCAAAAGATGCTGATATAAATCTGGGATGTTTGAAAGAAATCAATGTCAGATGTCAGATGTCAGATGTAAGAAAACACGAAAAAGATTACTTCTGTCAGTGTGATTTTCACATTAAAGACCAAACAGTGAGGGATCGATCCCATGGTCATAATTCCTGGTTATAATACACAATATTTTTTTTCTCCAGGGTGAAACATTCTATTTTGCATTGAAGCGTTATTTACAATATCGGTAATAGACACAATTTATTTAAAATTTGAAAAAATAACACAACGAGGAGAGTTTACAGATGCAATATATATAAAAAATATTTTTCAAAGAAGTTCATTTATTTACACTCATAAGGGAGAGATGGATAAACTAATGCTTTCAAGTTTTGTATAGGTTCAAGGGAAATACTATTCAAACGTATTGAACAAATGCAGCCAATTAAAAGAGATTAATCTGTTTAGTGCTGATGGAAAAGAAGTATGCGATACATATTTTAGATAAATATTGAAATAGGTTTCATCTTCTGCCAACAACAATCGTGGACAACTTGAATGTTCTATTCTGTCATTGATTATCACATACGAACCATCACTAGTAAGTCGATTATCTGACCCTCTTTTGTAAACTCAGCCTGATCAACCGATGCAACATTCACACAGGTCTTGAATGTACTACAACATGCTGTGCTGCAAACCTTCACGATGTTATACCTGAAAGTATTTAGTATGACCATGTTCAGGAAAAATTCTGGAAATATCCAGAAACCAGCTCATGTACGAATGCCACAATATCAAGCAGACCCTCACTTTATACAATCCAAGATCATCTTAACAGAAATATACTGAAGTCGGATGAATAGCTTAAACGTAGCAATTATTGCAACCACTTTTCCGCAACTTCTTCTTAAGAGACTTTACATTTATTCATGTTATTTTCCTCCTTGAAAGTCATATGAATTATACAAGCGCTCGAAATAATCAAAAGGATCAATTTATTATGATGATATCTTCATCTCTGTAAAACTCGTTATTGTTGGAAATATACAAATCTTGCAAATCTTAAAATATGTTTTGCACAAATGATGAAAAAAAAGACTGGGAAATGTCTATGATGAACTACACATGTCATATAAAGTCAACTAATGATAAGACTGTATGCAGTTTAGTTGTTTTTGCAACCATTTGTAAGAATGTCAACAGTATTTATATGTTGCATTTAAATGTTTTTTTGTGACGTCAAACACACTGGTATTAAAGAGATAATCGTAACTTGAATTACGACTATCCCAATATGGCGACAGCAGATATAGGTAAAATATTTGCAGTCTTTTTTCTCAAATGTAGCATGTTTTTTGTCAATAGTTACTCAGCTGCAAGGATTTTCTATACCATTACAACATATTTGAATCGTAAAGGTGCACTGGAATTGTCTAAGCGCTTTAAAAAAAAATTGCCGTTGGAAAATTCGGAATGATAATCGTAACTCTATGGCATTTTTCTTCTTTGATAATCGTAATTTCTTTAGCAGGTAGAAGTAACTTAAACATAATAAATGCGTCTTTCAGCATTTCAATGGTATTTTGTGTGTTCAAAATGCAAATGTCCAGTTTAACGATTACATAAACGCATATAAAAATGAATGAAGAAACTTACAGGTAAATATCTACGACAAATTTGATTACATATCTCTATTTATAACTGACAAGAATTTTCCTAACCTTTTAATATGTACATGTAAAAGATATGGAAAATGAAGCAGCTGTCGAGTCAGTTATTGTGGTAAGTAGATAAACCGGTATAGGAGATTTTTTTTTATAGGCAACGATCACAAAGCAAATACGCATTGTTGATATATCAAACACAACGTTTTACGGGTACTTTTATTACGAAAGTTTTTTTTAATTCAAAGCATAATTCACAAAAATCCAATTGATATATACATAGTATAGCATTATATCTACAGACAATTTGTATTTGTATTCGATATTCAAATAACATTAAAACCCAAAACTGATTTCCCCCATTCGTTTACAATGTACAATCTACTAAAGTCTTGGGTGAAGCACAAAGAGACAAGTTCCTTGATTCCATATTGTGAGTCCAATGGTATATCTAATACTTTCCAATCAGTTTCAAATTTATTTGTAAAATTCGAATATTTTTTGTCCTTTGTGAGTCTGTGTATATAGTTCGATCCCTGTGCACTGACGTAGATGTGTCCGTTGTCATCAGAGCATATATCAGTGGGTGTATCTGTAGTAACAAAATTACAAATCTTGTTTTCAGTAATTTTGTGCATGTTGACGTTATATCCGGATATGTAGGTATACGTGAGATAATTTTGACCGCCTATACAAGATAAGAAAGACTGAATTAACTGTATGAAACTTCAAAACACGTGAACCAATCTTATGTCCGTACTGAGACATGCCTGTAATGTTGTTGGAACTAAAAAACAAACACTATCAAAGTTAAGTATTTTAACACAGTTGTTTATAAACGTTTAAGTATTTATTTTTCTCGTTTTAATTGTTTGACATTGTCATTTTTGGGTATCCTATAGCTACCCATGTAGTATTGGCTTTGCTCATTGTTGCAGGCGTAAGGTGACATAGATATGTTAATTTCTGTTCAATTTTGGTCTGTTGTGGAGAGTTGTCTCATTGGTAATCATACCACATTTTCCTTTTTATAAGTGTTATGTCATGGATTCCGTTAAAACAAATTGATATAAATGATTACCACATTCTTAATTTAATATATAAGTTCAGAAGGACGTGATTTGTGTATACATTGTTATGGGCTATTAACCAAATTTTGGTAACTACGTTAACTACATGAATAATGTGCCACAGTTTAATATGCATGTTTCAAGTCTATTATTTAAAGGTTGTCATTGCTTGGTGTCAAATACACTACTGAAACATGAAATCCTTAATATTTTGTTCATTGAAATGTAAATACGTAAAATCTAAACTTTGAATATTTCCCTCTATCATTTTAATGCTGGACATGTACCTGTTTAAATTCCTTGTAAACGTGCCATAGAAGGACTGCTTCATAAACTTAAATGGACAAATAAGCAATTCGAATTCGTGTAAACATCATTTTTATATTTTAGAATGTTTACTTTATTCTGTCTAGTGGATCATATTGTATTCTTGCATTTATTACTTACTTTATAAATATAAATGACTGTTGAGTTAGCCGATTAGAAATTTGAAAATATGACTATTTTTATGTGTCGTTATGTTTGAGTAGAAATAGAAAGTCATTCTACGGCCGTGTTCACACCAACCAGTAAACTTGTGTACAATTACTTTGATGTAATTTACACAGGTTTTTCATTAAATTTGTTCACATTTATACACCTGGTTTAATTACCTGTACATGAGATTTGCGCACGCTTGCATACTATATTTCATTTTAATGCTCATTATATAGAATCGAATCAAAATATTTTCGAAAAACTTTTCAAGCAGTTAGGGAACGACGATTTGACTTAAAAAAGGGGGGTTATGGTTTTTTCCTTGTTCTAGCAGTTATGAATTCAAAGCCATTTTGACAATTTTCAGTTCTTTTAAGGTACTAAAGATGTCTCGATTAAGCAATTAAAAAAGGATGTCTGCAACAGTGTGCTTAGGGATCAACCACTTAACTCTAGGTGAGGGTTGGGGGTTATGGTTATTTAGTCTGAGTGATATTTTATTTTCAACGCAATCAATCAATTTTTTTCCAATACTAGTTCCATTGCTACCATGCAAATACTTATTAATAACTAAATACTAGCTAACCAATACGATTAACCGCACACTTTTAGAAATCCATTTATAAGTGCATTTAGTAAAGACCAATGTCAAGTATTTGATGCATATTTCAAACAATGTACTAATGATATTAATAAGGTGATCTTATGAAGTTCGTTACCGAAGTGTTCTCTCCAGGAAAAATACTGTACTTGCTTTCATCCAGTTGCTGATAAAAAGGAACAGTCGATTCGGGAAGCATCTTCAAATTAAGTATGTGTTAGGCAATGATGATCGATGCTTTAAGTCTTGATCAGGGGTTAATAAAGCTACGTAAAGTTTTGTTTTTTAAATTTACAAGGTAAATATCATGTTCTAACTACCTTGTTTTGTGTACACAAGGCCTACGTTGACTATCGAGTGCATGTACACAAAACATGATTTAAACTACATGTACACATTGAGTGTTATCCACGGGAACGTAATTAGGTCTTTCCACTTTTCCGTGGAAAGACCTATTGGATTTCTTCTGATTATTATTTTTTTTTCTTCCGCCTAATTTTTTTCCTTCGCTGTTTTTTTGTTTCACAAGATGTCGCTTAGATTTTTGGAATATGATACCGAACAGTTTATACGCTTTTGAAACCAACTCTGCTTAACCGAATACTTTCCCAAATAAGAGTTATCTCCCCGAACACTGTTTTTCTTGTTATCTCTAAGGCTTCGCAACCGTATAAGAAACCGACAAATTTATTTTTCCAAATTGCTCGTTATATCCTCAGGATGTTCTGTTTTATTTTGACCGAAGCCGTATGTAGATTCTATATGAGAGTTATCCCCCCTTTTATGATTGATATCAGAATATGCATTTCTAACTGGTAAATCATAAGTGATAGAGACCTAGGGTCTTTTGATTTGAGATCCTTGGTCCAAAAAAATGAAAATAAGGTCAAGGTCATATTATAAATTTTGATTTTGGTTTATTTTCACTTATTTTCAAAAGCCGTATAACTTATCGACAAATTATTTTTACTAAATTGTTAATTGCGGAGTACGTAGACATTTGAGCAAGTTTTGCCCCCTTTTATATCTAATATTAGTTGTAAGGTAATACAACTCATTAACAATATATAGTAGAGGCCTAGAGTCTTTTGATTTGAGGTCCTTGGTTGATGACCTCGAAATTGAGCTCACGGTCATAGGTAAATGTAACGTTCTAGATTTTGACCTCTGCTTTGACCTCATATGTATATATGATCAAGGCATGAGACTTTTTAAATTAGGTTGCAAGCAATGTGATCTAGAAAAGACAACCGGAAGTGACCTTTTGTAAACCGGAAGTAGCTATATTTTGTACCTAATTAATGAAAAAGTATATAGAACCATATATTTTTGGAATCAGTGTCAAGTAAACAATAAAAAATTACCGGAAGTAGCATATCTTAAACCGGAAGTAAACAATGATTTCCCTTATTTATATCTTTTTGTATAGAAACCATATATTTTTGGAATAAGCGTTCAATAAGCTGTCATTTGACGCTAAAATTGACATTTAAAACCAAATTTTAATATTTTCATATAAAAAAAGGTCTTAACTGGTGGAAAGACCATCAATGGTTCACTGAACAATTGGTTTTTAATTGTGTTTAGTTTACGTGTGAATTACACTAACACAACACCGAATTTAGGTTAATGTGAACACGGCCTATCTCATGTATGTGTAGAGTATGAAATGCATATTAAAACTTACATTTCTTCAAAATGAACACCACCTGCATAAAAACAACCATCTTTGTTCACGCCAAGAAAACATGGCACTGTTTCTTCGAAATCCCTTCCAGTATTAAGGAGTGATGAAACACAAGACACGGTAGTGTTTAGTTCGTTGCAAGTTGCTTTGAAGATTACAATCATCCTGTCGGGGTCAATTTGTAGGATACTTCTCGAGTTAGGAAGTGTAATATAGCCTATATTTTGACTCGTGATAGCCACGTCATATGGTTCACTGTGCACTTCAAGCTTCTGTAAAAAGATTCCAAGGGAATCAACTAATATGATATTCTTTTTAACATAGTCACATAATAAAATGTTCCACTTTATTGAAGCTGATATCCCAGTTATTCGTCCGAAGTCGTGGTTGAATTGGCTTATGTAAGAAAAGCCATGCCTAACATCACCTGGTACTACCAACACCTGTGCCATCTAAAATAATTCATAACATTTAAGAAACAGTTTTGTTTTATTTGTTGCTACTAGACAGAGACATTTGACACCTTGAGTTGCACAGAAGTTTCGTTTTTCTATATTTACATCTACTAGACTTACGTCCACCTTTCTTACACTGACAATGCACAAAAAATTGCCCTCCACTTTCACAATCATTTCTAACATTCATCATCACGCCTTTAATGTTTCTCTCATCGGCAGGACCCATATTAATGGACGGCATAGAAATGATGACGTTATCATTCCCGGAGAGAACAGATAATGTAGTTTCTGATTTTTTTGTCAGGGCATCAGCTTTGACTGCTGGCAAGAAAGGGTCCTATTTCGTGCACGCTTGATGTTAATACTTGAAATTTCAGACACATCTTCACAATTTTGACAGCAAGAATATCACTACCAGAAATCCCCGTCTTACGAGGAAGTATACCAGTAGATGTCATTCTGAAACTTGCCTTATCAGCCATGTTAGCATCACTTTTATTTCAATTAACATTGTTTCTGTTTTTAACTCAAAGATTTGTTCATTGTTGTCTACTGAATCATGACCATTCAATTTACACTCAGTTTTATTTTTTGTGCCTGTATAACAGAACTTGCTTCACAAATTGCTTCTAAGTGTTCTTATGTTTGAATAACAGGTGAGAATACTAAATAATGTTTATAGACTAAATGTGTATTTTAAAAGTCTTTAAGGTACTTAGAAATTATAAAAAACTATTTATCTGATCATTAACTTATCCAAAAGGTATCAAACAAACATGAATGGACAATAAAAAAAAAATGATGAAAATATTTTTGAGGTTAATGTGTTGTAATAAAAGAAACATATTTTTATTTTTAAATTAAGTTCAAACTTTTTTTATGCAACATTTTGTACACTTTATAACATGTATGCTCTACATTTCTACATAACTTGTATATTTGCATTGTTCAAATTTAAACATATACATGATATTCATACATGTCATACATGTTATAACCTGTACAAAATCACAACTTGTACACGACAACGTGTTGATAAATATGGTGATGATGATTACATTATGTTTATTGCGAAATGTTAGTCCTTGTTGAGAACAGTTCCCAAATTGATGTAATACAAAATATATACACAAAATAATACAAGTTCGAACTACAGTCGAATGTCAAGTAAATTTCAGACCTATTCCGACTGATCGAGTAATGATCATTTATTTTATTTTTTTTATTTTGAATTATAGTTAGTCGTGATCATATCTCAAACTCAAATTGATAGAGTAAGTCTATGCATTCGTGTAACTGTTTAAAAGTTAAGTGATGCCTCATATACTTAAATAAATGTTGTTAAATATACAACAGGTATTGACGATTGGGAGTTAACAGATTCGGCTGATGTGACACTTTTTATAAAAAAATGCCCAATCTCGATATAAAAAAAGAACATACGGAAATATCCTTGCCTTACAAACACATTTTTCTCAAATCCCTTTGCAAAGTCTAAGAGATGTTTTACTGATATCTTTTTTAAATCACCTTTAACTAAATACTAATTCAGCATCACATAATTTCAATTCCATTCAGCACTTGTGATACTTTCTACAGTAAATTATATGAATTTATATCAAAAATATTAACATACCTTTGTTGTCGTGTTACGGATCGCGTGACTTCATTGATATCTATAATTATCAATGTTGATCGAGACCTTTGTGATTTAGATAAAACTATATCTAAACAAGGCCAGGATAATCGTCTTACTGTTAACTCGTTGCATTATTGTTTTTTTTTTCTGGTGAATTCTTCTACATTTTATCATGACGGGGCTTTCAAAATATGTATCGCCATAAGTTTTTCTTATAGTTGAGTACCGTAACCGTGTAATATATGATTGATAACGTTTACATTTTTTTTTTGTGTTTGAAAATCATACTACATCTTCTAATTTCAGAATGTCTGAATAGTCTGGTGTACTTTGAATTATTGTTAAGATTTGGTGATCATATTCATATCCATTTGCCATTTTCACAGATATAAGAAGAACTGACAAACCACATATTTTACCATGTTTTAATAACAAGCAAAAAGTTGTTAACAGATGCTCCCAGCACCACATATTACATGTATTATGTGTTGAAAGAAAGCAAAAATATAAATCTGTTTTGTTTTTCCAGGTTGCAAAGAGTTATTTTCTAAGAACAGAAAAAATCATTTGCCTAAATGTTATATACTCGAATGCACCAGTTACAGCATTTCAAAAAGATAAGCACTTATTTTTTACCCAACTACTTGATTTAAGCCACTATTAAGGTGGTTTGGGTGTCTTCCTCCATCTTGGATTTTGAAGAAGCAAATAACTTTGGTCTAGATATTTGATGAAATGTACAAATTTTGAGAGATGCATGTAATTTATGTAAAAGACTTTTCATATAAATATAGAAAATTGTGTGTTTTATCATAGTTACAGTTGTAATAACTCAAATACACCGTTTGTGTTTCATTCAATTTTTAAAACTTTGCCATATAAGGGGAGATAACTCAGATAAGGTAAACTTTATAATAGAGAGTGTTATGCATTTACTTGTTTTGATATGTAGCAAGAAAATAAAAACGGTGACCCTATTTTTTCTTTTTCATATGTGAAAGCATGTTATAAGAGTAATCTTCTTCCATTTTATCTTAAAGTTCTAATGGTACGTTTTCTTTTTATTACACAAAATTTGATTTTCGATGCATAATCTACACAAAATCTGACGATTTTGCACAACCTTATTTATAAAAAAAGTCAGGTGACTCATACTTTTTAATACAGTTTAAAAAAAAAACAAGATAAAAACATCATTTCGACAATTCTATCAATTTTAATTAAGACGCCCTGGCCACCTTAAATGACATGTGCTTAAACACCAACCTGTGTAATGCCATTATGTTACTCTGGTTCAAACGCCAACCCCAGTATTTTAACACATTGCAATCGTTTAGGTTAATACATTAATAGTGCATGGAATGTGTTTTGTGAAATTGAGGTGGTACTGTACCAATTTTTATCTTTGATATGCATTTAAGCATTTAGGTAGATCGAAGCCTTTTCTCAATATTTTGAACTAAAAAATCAAAATATATCGTTAACGCATTCTTTATCTTTTAACACAAATCTTATTGTTATTGTAACGAACTTCTGATAGTATTGCAATATTAATAGAATATCACCTGAATTAGAATTGACCATGCAAATCGTTTAACAAAGTTCTTTTTCAGTTCACATGGTATTCTCTATGTTAAATTCTGCAATTTCAAGCAATAATGGCTAATAATCGCAAATTGAATTAAAGTGGCAGTCATTTCATGTCAAAATTATATCTTATCCTGACTTGTGCTGACAAATTCAACATACTTTAAGTTACATATTAGAGTGACCTGGTTCCTGGAAGTTTTATAATATAAAATCGGGTACTTCTGATCTGAACAACATGGCAAATGTATCCTCCTATTATAATTGTATATTTCTCTTTTCTATCATTTATAACAAACATTCAACAAGGTTCTATAGTGATCCTGAGTCATCAAGCTTTCATTTGATACCAAAACGACCCAAATAGTTCACATACTGACAAAGCTACAGCTATGCGTAGGAACTATTTTGTTTAAAATATGTACTGCATTCTTGTATGTTCAATCCGACCGGGCCCAAATTAGTGTATCTATACCTTATAGAATAATCTTCTTCATAATGTTCATGTTCCGTATGTGTCTTTTTATTGGTCACAGTGCAGGCAGTCTTATATATTTGGGGTCATTTCAGTTGGTTAAAACGTATCGATACTTTGTAATTTTGTTAATAAACCTGTCCGATATGGTATGAAATATTATCATAAGTCAACTGTTTATTTAAAAATTTGACAAGAAGCCATAAACAATAGATATAGAAAGATGTGGTGTGAGTGCCAATGAGACAAATCTCCTTCCAAATAACAATTTTAAAAAAGTAAACCATTATAGGTCAATGTACGGCCTTTAACACGGAGCCTTGGCTCACACCGAACAACAAGCTATTAAAAAATTACATGTGTAAAACCATTCAAACGGGAAAACCAACGGTGTAATCTATATAAAATAAAAAAACGAGAAACGAGAAACACGTATAAATTACATAAACAAACGACAACTACCGTACATCAGATTCCTGACTTAGGACAGGTGCAAACATTTGCAGCGGGATTAAACGTTTTTATGGATCCAAACCTTCTCCCTTTTTCTAAAAAAACAATAGCATAACCTCACAAAATAGAAAAACACACGATAAAATATCAATTGGCAGGCTTAACCCAATCAAAAAACGTACATTGATACACTATAAACGAATAAATTTGATCTGCGATATCTGAATGCAAATGCATATTTAATAAAATATTAGGGACAAACATTCAAAGCCAAAAAGCAAACAAACAAGTCCAAACAAATCCATGTCAAGACACCACTGCGAAATATTTAACCCTTCGAAAATATTCACTTTAGAAAAAAAACCGGTTTTAAAAAAATACAGGTAAATCCGGAAGTTTATACAAATGTAGTAAGAAGAAGTGATATTCCAAATAATCAAAGCTGGAATATAGACAAGATCCATATAAATATAACACAACAAAAAAGCATTATAAACATTATCAAAAGGTCGAATTAACAAGAAAATACGATTTGAGAGTACTTGCAGTTACTGACAGCTAGTTAAAAGCCAAAAACAATTAATTATAAAAAAAATCGTGCATCAGAGACTAAAATCAACTAAAACACATCCCAGGGATTTAGTATTTTAACGTCATGAACAGTCAGAGAAGACATGACTTGTGCAATTCCAAAAATAAATGTATCGACAGGTAGGAGGATAGTCAAGAGCGACTTCTATAGAGATAAAAATTAACGTGTCTGTGTCTCTATACGTCCCGCCTCAAAAGAAGATACAATTTAGTTATGTTTTAATTTGCTAATGACAAAATCGATATGAGGGCCAATGTTAACTAAATTCAGAGATCTAATTACAATATTGGTACGATAACCCTTACTTATAAGTTTGTTTAAAGGTTAAGCATTCTAAAAGACGCAAATAATACATGATCTTCAAATAACTGGTTTTGGGGGAAAAAAATGACAGATGACACCCTTTTCTTAAATGAACCAGTTAACCCATGACAGGTCATTCATATCGTCGAAATTAAAATATCGTGTATTGGTTCGTATAAGAACACAATCAACAAAACTTGTTGGAATATATGACACATATTCATATATAGTTTTCATTTAGGTATATTAAGTAAAATTTAGGATATTTTGATTGATTGATATACCAGCTCCTCAGAGTCTGTAATATGTTTCGGTTTTGTAATGTTATTGTCTTTGATCATCCCAAGGAACTTTTGTTGTAGGAATCTGCATCTGGTACAGTAGAATTGGGACTGTTTATTTTCTTTTTTTCTGGTAGTAAAACGAAAAAACGTACAGGGCTAATCAATAGGCGACAAGGATAACGATTAAGCAATACAAAAGTAAATACATTAATATACATTAAAATGAAGAGACAGAATTCTTTCAAATAGTGATATGAACTTTTTTTCGAGGTAAAAATTGCATTTTGTGTATACACGATTAAATCCCGTTTTGATTTCGGCCATAAGATAAAAGCCAGGATAACACGCTTGCTGTGTGGGAAGGAACATCAAATGGTCTGCGATAACTTTAATTTGAGGTTAATGATGTATGTAGTCTTCTCTATCATTGATCAGTTCAAATACATAACAGTTGTTCGTACAATGTATCAGGTCTAGGTGTACGAAATGAAAATCGGCACGTTGATGTGGCATTGAGAACACGTTGCAACGTAGTTTGGTCTTTCAATGAATTTTTTTCTGCCTGCATTTGAATAAAAACAGACGAAATACCAATATACAATAAAATAAATCATCAGCAAAAAAAAAGAACAAAAAAACAACATATACACACCATGGTTTTAAATTAGGGACAACAATACATATATACTTAAGATAAAGGAACACATACCGCACAAACAAAAAAGTTTTGTTTACTAAGGTGTTCATTTGAGTAAACCATCCCGGCCCGTGTAAATTATCAACTGCATATCTCATACACCGAAATAATAATGCTAACCCTTTACTATTCATTTAACTGTTTTGCAAGTGTAACTCTAGACGACATTTTAAGATATTTGAAGAATATTTAAAAGTTTTTTGGACGACCAATCAATGACAGTATTGAACCTGACATAAAACTTCACTTTTTAACAACCAGCATTTCTGTTCATTCATTTTTGATTAAAAGAGTCGTTAAAGTCCCTCACCATTATTATTAAGAATTGAATGCTTCTTTTTTGTAAATGCATTGGGGTGTAAAAGTGTTGAACAAAGTGCATTTAGTATGAAGCGAGGTCAACGTTTTAACAGCCCTATGAAATTACTAAAAGAATATTAAATACTTCTAATAATATTTTTTTCTTTGATCATGAAAACACGATTACAATTAAGGTTTTCTTTTATCTACCTGTAACCATTTTTGCAGAAAGGCATGCGTCATCATGAATGTACAATTCTGTTTAAAATTAATGTTAATGACAGAATGACTCGGGATTGCTGTCAGCCAATAAAAAAAAACCCGTATAACAATAAAACATATATCTACTGCGATTATTTCCGTATGAAAAACTTATTAAAATGTCATAATTTAAGAAAAGTAATCAGTTTGTCCGTTTATAAACATACTGGAAAAGCAATGACATTAACTTCTGACACGTGTAAAAATTCTGGGCCTTGAGTGATAGTCAGTTTGACATAACGACCATCTGTGTACCGACTGCGCTGGAATACAAGATGCTCTTTATCTGCAGCAGGTCCTTTGTAATGGGCAAATATCGACATATCATCAAGGTGGGTTCCAACAGCTATGTCAAGATCATGAAGTCTGGAGCCTGTGAAAAAATAATATTTAATATGTGTTAAATGCACAATAAACAAGCCAACTACATATAAAATAAAAAAAAAACATCCTTGGCAAAATGTGATTATACATACACAGCCATAAAAAAACGATCGAGAACGAGCACCATTATTATAAGAGGTGTACAATAGTAACGGTTATGAAGTGTAATGCATTCTGGATAATATTTACAGAAGCTTATAGCTTTTATTTGCTAAAAAAGTCTATATCAACAGAGAGTTAATCAATGTTTGGACGTTATTTGTATTTTGGTGTACGAAATTACCCATTATCTTTTAGCTTGATTATATCTTAAAACGGTCAACAACTTTTAATCATGTTGATTAATATTGCGTTAGTTTGTGTGGGTTTTTTGCTAGATCAATATCGATGTAATTTGAAAAAAAAAAAACATTTGTTTTTATGTTGAACTGTTAAAATTGCGAATGGAAGTGGAAATTACATCACTTTCCAAGTTTAGAGGAGAGTTTGGATCTCGCTAACATGTTTAACGCCGCAACGTTCTCTATGTATGTTCCTTTCTCAAGTCAGGATCCTGTTATATCGTGGTCGTCGTTTGTTGCTGTGTTACATATATATTTCCCGTTAAATACTAAATTAAGTTGTTAGTTTTCTAGGTAGTGGTTAATTTCTGTGTCATTTGGTCTCTTGTAAAGAGTTGTCTCATCATTAATAATACCTCATCTTCTGCATGGATTACTTATTATTCTTACATTTCCATCAATGAAAGTTAATGAACTGGCTGCCTTACTTTATTGCAGTATATTACTAGTGTGATATATTTTGTTTATTGTATTTGCTTGACCACTATCGGTGTAATTAGTAAATAAAGTTAATATAATAGAGGTGTAGAGGTTAGATAAAATAATGAAAACGGTTTTCTTTCACATGTTGGCTATCCTAATGCAATCATAGAAATGTTGATTTTTCAAAATAATCTATGGACAAATAAAGTTACAGGAAATATTCTGCTTTTCATAAATCTAGAATGCTAATATTTGAATCACATCGCGTATCAATTTCAGTCTTATAAGCTTTAAGTGTTGTCTTAAACTATATTCAGATAAATATAAAAATCGTACCGCAGGTGATCCTGTTGATAACTTCGATTCTAATGATATTGTAGATGTTTCCTAGATCTACCCACCAATATGGAGACTGGTCATGTTGCGTATGAGAGGCCGTATTAGTTAATCCATCGACAGCGTATTCTGCATGTATATTATTATGTGTTGAGTTTTGTCCGCACATCTTTCCAAGCGCAACATTTTGAAATGCTTCGGTCGGTGTTTTACATTCTAGAAAAAAATATCCATTATAATTATACCTTTTAATGTCATAAATTCTAAAATTTGAATTTTAGTCGTTTTTGATAAATTGTTTTTATCTGCATTTGGAAAAGATCGGACCGTGTTTACTTAACTATAACGGTTAATGAAATAAAGGTGGCTTTTCAATGGAAACAAATTCATTATACGTATACCGCTGTTCAATGTTCATAACAACATAAATTGATTAAGCGAAAACAATTCCGAGTTACAAACCAAAACCGAAAGTAGAGTTGAGATTTAATCTTCGAGAGGCTTGATAGCTTTTGTTTGTGACACCGCGTCATGGTGATGAATGATATTCATGATAATGATATCAATGAATAGAAAGTTGTTATCGCAGACTTGTGTGTATCTGTGAGGCCTAAATACAATATAGAAAACATCGCAATAAATCGCTGTGTCTGTCTTGGTTGGTTTATATTGAAGTGTTGTTATGTTTGTTAAACGCTAATTTAGTCTTATGTTGGAAACACTAAATATAATGCTGTTTATTTTATAACCTTCATCCCTCCATTTATTTAATTTCTTGTTTATTTATTTTAGTAATTGGTTCTGATATTAACAATCACACAGAGGTAAGTGAACTTATCATACTGATATTCTTATAAAGTTTTTATACTAACCGTCCAATATACACATGACTTTTTTATTCTTTAGGCTTTCACACACTTCACCATCGTCGCATTGGTTTCCAACACATGGGTCAAAAAGTGGATCCTGTAAAAGGAATGGTGATCAAAATACCACATGCGTTATACATATCATAATTCATTTTCAGAAGTATGCCCCCACCCTCATTAAACACACACTAACACTTTCCAGTGTAAAGGTATATACCATTGAAAGAGTTCAAAACACTCGACTACAAGAAAAAAACACCTCCAAACTGAGCAATACGAACCCCATCAATAAACAAAAAAACTCGGGCTTATCGCATGTGCTCAGAAACGGTAAATCTTCTCAACTATAACTATGCTTTAACATAACATTTTTAAATAATCAATTTCGATCTTGACGTATAACATGTTACATGTAAACAGCACAGAAAACTCTATTCATGGGGAAAAAAAGTAGAAATCGCAAAAATACTGAACTCCAAGAGAAATTCAAAACGGAAATTCATTAATCAAATGGAAAAAATCAAAAACTCAAACACATCAAACGAATGGATAACCAATATCATGTTTCTGACTTGCCGTGCGAATTATTGTAAAGAGTGAGTTTGCTTCAAAATTAAAGAGATTCCCCTGATATACATCTGAATATAAATCGCAGTACGGCAAGTTGTAAATCTTTGGTTTTTAAGTTGGATCAGATTGATACGTTTTTTGTTTTTAATGAGTCTCTGGCTTATAATTTAGCTTGATTTTCCTAATAAGCAGGGTTTTGTGACAAAAAAAAAACACTTAAAACACATCATTTTAATGTTTCTTTAGCTCATATATCGCCATTAATAATCTGCCTCATTGGTTTTTCATGTTTATATTGGCATCAGTATGTTTTATTGTGTCAAACTGAATTCACAATAAGATGAAATTATGTAAAATAAAATGCCCTACATTTATAAGACAGAACGCTAGTTTATACAGAGTCTGCTATTAATAAATTGTCTTCTTCATATATAACATATAGAAGGCACTTAAGAAACATAATTTTAGTAGCCATTAGCGTTATTAAGTAATTAATACGGTGTTCATATACGTTTCCGTTCATTTCACCAATACTTTTTATACATATTGTGTTTATTTACTGTTGTTGGAAGATTGAATGATTAGAGTAAGTGTGAATTGTCCAAGTAAAGACCGACAAGTCAAATTACTGAAGTCTAAAATACAAAAAAAAGTAAGACAAATAGGGAACCCGTGCCCCTAGAAACTGTGTGGACATTTGCAACTTTTGTTTTTTTTTTGGTCTCTTTTCTTGATTCCCGGATTTGCGCAGAACGCAGAAATCTACTTTCTTTTTCCAGGCTCGTTGTCATTATACTTTGAGTAGTCTAGTAAAATATAGGAACTCAAGGAACACAATACCAATTTCATTTTTAATTATTCTTTGTCTTTGGTATGAATAAACGTTACCTGATGTTGCACAAAAAGCTATTTTATTTCATTTTTAAATTTTACATCTTAGCTTGAGTTAAGAATCTAAATTCTAACATAAACCGTATTATTACCGTCTAAAATGTAAAACACAAAAATACTGAACTCCGAGGAATATCAAATCGGAAAGTCCCTAATCACATGGCAAAATCAAATGACAAAACACATAAAAACAAATGGAAAAGAGCTGTCGTATTCCTGACTTGGTACAGGCATTTTCAATTAAAAAAAATGGTGGATTAAACCTGGTTTTATAGCGCTAAACCTCTCACTTTGTTGACAGTCTCATCAAATCCCGTTATATTTACAATGATGCGTGAACTAAACAGACATAATACATAAAATAGTCAAAATATGGGTATAACAGTCATCATCGAGTAACAATTTTAAAAGGAACAATTTAACAGAATACAAAAACATTTATCTACAAACACATTCATTACTTCGCGTGTCTGACGTCAGAAAATTTTAAACGTCACATATTTTTGTCGTTCAATGTTTATACACTCCATTTTAAAATTTCACATAGGTAATGTTTGCATAAAGGGTTAACAAATCAAAAGTATGTATGAATTAGTTACAGAAATAGACCGAGATTTAAAATAGTCCAAAAATAATTACACCTTTACTATATATCAATGTGAAATGAAAAAAAAAAAAAACAAACATAAACAAAACCAAACACGTCGTTTTTTGTTTTGTTTTAAGGCACCAACATTGAAAAAAAAACATGTATATAACTGTTTCGTCTTTTGTTTATATATATATAAGGTATTACCCTAAGTTATGAATAATTTTTTTCAAAAGGACCGTAAAGGAGGAAATCCTGTTAGTGGGAATGTTAATATCCTTTTTGACATCTAATTATGCTTGAAGTAAAATTTCTTTGATAATATTACAAAAGATTGTATCGTCATTTGAAGTATTTTTTGTTGATTGCATATCTTCGGTGAGATAACGTTGAGTTGTATGAAACTGTTTACGTTTCGTACGATAAAAAAACATTATACATGGTTTAAAACTGTGCGTTGAAATCAACATATATCTTTTAAAATTATTTTTCTTTTTGAGTTTAAGTCTGGTTGACGTTAAATCGAAATATTCTTTTACTAATTTTTTTAGGATGTCACAATTTTCGTTTACCAAAACATATCAAATGTTACCATGGAACTTTGTATTTTAAACGTTTAACCGTTAACTTAAAGACTTTCAACTTTGAATCAGATATTGAAATTTGTAAAACAAAATATATAAAATAAAGTAATGGCATTCATTTTATTTGCCTTTATTCGAAATTTTTAACTCACCTCTCTGTAATGATGAACGTCAACGTAGACATAACCAACCATATTTTGAAAATAGCCTTCCGAAATATACATTGGTTTCAAATTAAGTTCACATGTAAGGGAAGCTCTGTTATAGTTGTAAGAATGACATCGTGTTCGCCGGATACATTTTTTAAAGCATGTCCTTGGTGATATGTTTTCAAATGTACGATAAGTAAATCCACGTAATTTAACATCTCGTTTATCTGGATTTATCTGGAAAGTTTCTGATGAACATTGCTCTGCAGATGTTTGGAGGAGTTTATAAAATAACAAAAGTCCTTGGTAAATACAGAGATGCATTGTTTACAGTCACATTTCTAGTCGAGTCCTCTCAAATCTTCAAATGTTAAATCTGTGTCTGAATATGCATATATATATATTTCAAGTGATGGTATGTGATATAAAATCATTAATTGTAAATCAAGTTATGATATGCAGTTACAATCATAATTTCTTTTCAGTATTAGTGAAACAATATCCAAAAGAATATTTAATAACATGGAACCCATTTTGATTTTGTTTAAAATAATTACCAAATCAGATAGCTTTGACGTTCTATAACTATATAGGATATGCTTAATTATGCGCTAAACTAATTATAACATGACAAAAGCAGCCGACAATTAAGCACACTTCTGCGAAAGTATTTAATTGATTTAAACATCTTTATTGTTTAGTCGATTTAAAAGCATTTTTAAAACGTAAATAAATATCTTATCATACGAAGCATCAGTTAAAAATTGCACTTCAAACGAGTTAATTAACAATCAGATATATCTTAATAACTAATCAATTTACTTTTATAAATATTTAAATACACATTAATCTAATGTATCTTAAAATGTAAAATCACAAAATTACTGAACTCCGAGGAAATTACAAAACGGAAAGTTATTAATCAAATTGCAAAATTAAAAGCTCAAACAAATCAAACAATACTAATTCAAAACCGAGCGAAAATAAATAAAATATCAAACATATATTAATGTGGGTTTCATATTTATCATCCGGACATTGTTTTGAAATAAAAGACTTAAAATATTTTGTATAATTCAAAATTTGTTCTTCCTTACTTTTTTACAGTAGAGTTATGGATTAAGGAATTACATTTTGAAGTTAGTAAGGTATTGAATTTCCATGGAACTGAATCTACGATGGTTTGAAAGACAATGTTTGAAAATTGAAAAGATGATAAAACAGATGTATATAGATAGAGACTCTCTGTATTTCTATCAAATCCGTAAGACCCGAAAAAAAATATTTGTTAAAAAAATACATTTTTTATTTGAAGTGTTAACATGTAATTTAAAGATACCTAAACATAACAGAATACATGCACATTAATAAGAGGGTCACGACAGTCATACAAATCATACGTTATGCCGGGTATTTAAATGATCAAGATTCAAAATTGAAACACAAAAACGTTTTTTGCTCTTCGATTATCATAATGATTTTCCACTTCGTACTTTTTTGACATTTTTAACTATTTTTTTTATTCAAGCGTCACTGACGATTTCTTTGTAGACGAAATGCGCGTCTGGCCTAAATATTAAAATACTTCTGTTCCATCATAGACAAACAGTATTGACTTTTACCATTACCTCGCATGATACAACTGTTTGTCGTCCTATGTGTTGAATTAGCTTGTCGAAGACACGTTGTTGGCGTTCGGGTGTTTTCTACTCTTTTGTCTGATTGTATTCTCTGTCAAAGAACGAATAAACAAGATTTGATACTGTCAATTTAAAAAAATCATAAGTAAACGGTTTTAAGATGATCCTGGTATTAAATATATTTGTAATGATTTTTCTGCACCTTTGTTTTAATTATATAAATCAACACGATACATCTACTTAACTTGCATTGTTAGTACCTATTCTGATACGTGCATACAATGTTTCATTTGTTGCCTACTCGATCGTTGACTGTTTATCTGGAAAATGTAAATATCCTACATTTTATATAAGTCGCTGCCGCGTTATTTTGCCAATTAGTCAAGGATTTGCACCCGTTCCATCACCGATAAGGATTTATATGTATAAGTAGTAAAGTTACGAGTATAATTAATGCTTCTTATTCAACAGACCCATGCTAACTGAACATGGCTGCGTATATATTTTACCCAGCAGAGCCAACATGACCCTTTTGAACAAGTGTTTTATCGCATGAGTTCGATATCAAGAGAAAGTAATATGACTTTCGTTCAGTAACTACAGACTTTTCTAATAGAAAAAGTACAATCAAGCTTATTCTAATTTTTATATACTATGATGGTTTTAGAGGAGTGATTGTTTTGGTTTAATGTATGTAGTATGTGATCACATCAAATATAATATATATAAATATAAAATGTTTGCCAATAAGACAGTTACACCACAGACCAAACAACTTCGAAATTAACTATAAGTCATCGTATGCCCCCCAACAATGTGCAATATATATATTTATACAGTATAGTCAGCTATAAACGGCCCCGAAACACATAAAACGGGTCAAACAGAAATAGGCATGGACTGATTTATTGAGACCAAAATATAAAAATTACCCACAAACAACCAAATTTATTATATACAGCAAAACGCAACAACCACTAAATTGATTACATGATCGGTTGTTCAGTAAAAAATATTTCATGCATGTTCAGAACGAGAAAAAATTAACCAATAATACAGTAGACCTTAGGGTCTATTTGAACTACCAGTGACAAAAGAGAGTCAACAGTTTTAGGACAGCTTTTTACCTTGCAACATACACCTATAGACAAATAAAAGAGTTGAAGCAGAGCCCTAATGAAAAGACCGTGGTACTCCCTCTCTCTCTCTTTTAAAATGCACAGAAGTTTACATTTCCATTCTGATCGAGCGTTGAATGGTACGGTTTTGCGTTGGTTTTAATTTTGTCTAACAAATGTTTGCTGTCACCAAATACTTCCCATAACACGGACAGTTGTGTATCAATACATTATAAGCACAAACTGTAAAAATCAGTTGAAAATGAATCATCTCAAGGTCACTGTGTAGCATCATATCCGTATATAGTAACTACGAATATAGTAACCCGAAAGCAAACTTTAAGAAATAATATTATCTTTTATTTTTTCCGTATAGTAAACAACTTTTTTACCGTTCAATTCATTCGCTATTTTAACATGAATAACACAATAGTTTATTGCGACATTCAGTGTTGTTCAAGCTGAATTGTTATACACTTATACACGTTAAATAAATCGTTGAAGGTGTTATAAACAAGTTTAACTTAAATGTATCACATAGTTCGATTCTGACAATTTAAACAAAGAGATAGCCAATTTAGGATCTTAGTTATCATAATAACTTGTATTATTAGGAATCAGCATCACAAAAACGTACTTTGCAGCATATCGGAATTTTATAAAAAAAAAGTACCTCAATTAGAATATTGAATTTTTTCAACCGCTGCCGAGGTACTTAGGATGTGGGAGGGGGGGGGGGGGTATGCTACACAGTAAAGATATAAATACCATCAACCCAAAAGCATAGAAACAGTTATAACGGAACTGAAATTACTCACAGTTACGAAAAGAAATTCAATATCACTTACACCTGATATCTAAATGTATCTTATATCATGTAGCCTACAGTACTATTTAAATTTTATTTCGTTGATTTTCCTTACTGAATGAACTGTTGAAAGACCATATTGGAATTAAATTATTCGGGATATTTTTTTGAGAATTTACTTAATATGTTTATATAAGTGTGCAAATCGGGCATGGTGTCCTATCAAAACATATATTATTGTTTCAATCAAAAAAAAAAAATACCGTATATGTAAATAAAAAAAACACTTATCGGATTTTTCTCTTTTTCTATAAAATAAGGAGAGGTGGAATGAATTCCATTGAGACAACTATCACTAACGTTAAAATGAATTTGATGTAAGAAAGTAAAGGCAACTATATGACCGTCACGAATGAAAAAGATCCGTGTAGTTGGCTACAAAAAGAAAAAATCAAAGAATTTGATTGAGAAAACCAACGGCTTCTTTGAAAATTTACGAAAAAAATATGATAGACGTGAACTAACAAAAACCAATGAATTACAAACTCCTTGAGTTGGGACAGGCATAACACAAATGTGGCGAGGTTAAATAGCTTGTGGGCACTCAACCTTCCCTAGACCTAGGATAGTGGTGTAACAGCCTAACTGAAGAACAAACAAAAAAATCAGTAAAGGAAGGTTTAACCTATCTGATCAATGCAAACAAAACTGTAAAAAGTTGGAATATATATATATTAATGGTAATTGGAAGGCCATATAATTTACCCTCAATTTAAGATAAACTCTATATCCCTTTCCGAAAAAAGTATGTTTAAAGGTTTGGTATGCTTTGGATGTGAATGCCGACATGCTTGTGCCTTGTTAAAGATTATTACTATACAAATTGGATGTTAAATACCTAAATGTATAAGATATGCGCATGTTGATTCATATTTCCGAATAGTGTCCTTGTATCGATGATAGAATATAGTAAATCTTTTACTTGTTTGTAATATCGAAAACACTGATGTGATTTTTTTAATTTCATTTCACATGTTCAAATCAATTGCGTTGTTTCATACAAGGGCGAATCGATCAAGTTGAGATATATAAACAACATAAGGGACAAAGGAACGTCACCATCTAAGTATGAATAACAATAGGAAAGGAAAAATCGTCTATTTTATCAAAATTGAGGTATTAAGTTTCCCATTAAAGACATAGATCCACGAAAGTGCAGTGTTCATTGTTAGTACGAGCTTTATTTAAAGTCAGTTGGGTAGGATGAATCTGTTTAAATAATATGAAAATAAGTTGAACATGTTGAATCAAAACTGACAGTAACAATTATTATCGCTATTTTGTGCATTTTTCCTTTGATCTTTTTTTGTGATAATTTTCATATCATGATACTCGCTTGAGATGGAAAATTATCGATAGAAACTTAGCATGCACGTGGCGTTGCTAACGAAATTGACATGAAATTGACATGAAATTGACAACGTCGTCATAGGTAAAATAGCGATAAAAAGATTATCATTGTTCATCTCAACTCGATTGCCTTTCCCGCTTTCGCCGTCCCGGCTCAAGCGAGAAAATCAATCTCGTTGAGAGGATCACCGATAATCTATAAATATAATAATGTTTTTAATATGCATATTCATATCAGATGATTGATATTTTAATCAGAACTCATCATCGATAAACTATTGTCATCCAATAGTTATGACCCAAAGAAGTAGGAACAGTTGATACTTAACGCGCATGTCTATCAAATCTAACGTATCTAACAAAAAATCAAGAGTCTTAAAGAGCATAATAATAATGTGCTGTCTAAGCTGTCACTTTTTATTCAAAAGGTAGAAAAGATGCTTGTCTGATTTAAAATTGCAATAAACAAAGATTTATTTCTGAAGATGTATAAATTATAAATGTCGTACACACATAGTATTGCTTACATTTTATGTATAGATAAATGTGGAATATGAACCTAATAAAAAAAAATAATACATTCAATACAGATACGCCTTTAACCATGATCAACACATGTTAACCGCTTCAAATATACATATATATTCTCACAACCTGATGGGTAAATATAGAAAATTATCTGTTTCGTACGTATTGTGAAAAAGAATTGCGTACTTTTAATTATAAGCATATCATAATAATGCAACCAAAAAATATCTATTCATTGACTAACCACATACACGTGTGATGGGTTATGGACGGCTAAGTGTCGTATTGCCTTTTCATATTAACCTGAGCTAATGTTGACTGACTTGATTTTGTCATTATCTTATTATTCTGATAAGCAAATTTTGTTTTCTTCAGTTTATCAAATATCATATTTCGCTTGCATTTAGTCAGACAACAGACAGTGTATCAGTAACCATTGCTTACATCACTACGGACATATTCTTATTTTGATACAGTATTTCCAGGATTCTCAATTTTGATTAACTTCTTCATATACCGGTGCACTCGAATCACTAATGTCACAAGCCTGGTTTGTTGTTGCTGTTAAATTCGTATTCTTTGCATTGTCAAGGTCCTCGTATGTTGCCGTTGAAAAGTTCACACGGCTGGTGTCTTCATAATTATGAGTATTCGAATCTGTAAAAATCCCCTTTGATCTGTAAGTTAAAAGCACAAAACCATGATAAAGGTACAACATAGAACTTAATGGCCTGATTAATACAAATGAAGATTATGTTGAATCTAAAAACTTGTATTGCTTGTAACGTGTTGTCAATTTTTTTTTTTGAATCCTTTATTATGCCTTTGAGTGTGAACTGCACGGCGATTTAAATTTGAAATTTGTAACTTGATGTAGTAAAATCGGAAATGACCCAATTTTGGTGGTTTTTTTTCTAAAAGCTTACGTGGCGAAAAAAATAGCTCACGAACAAATTGGTAAATAATAACATATATAAATATACTATAGAATAACTTAAGAATGTATCTCAATCACTGGCAAACATTTTCTGTACAATTTGACAAGTTTTATATTTTTTTAGTAAATACAAAAGTCAACTTTGATGTAAGTACAGCCCGAAACAATGTTAAGTTATCAGTGAAATCATTTTTGCTAGACTCTTGCTCAAATGACTGGATCATATTATAGGAAATTTGAACAAACGTTCAGCCCAATAAAACAAATTCATCATAACCAGCTGTTTGTGTAAATAGAGAATTGAAATGGGAAATGTGTCAAAGATATAAAAACCTGATCAAAGAGTTAAAAGACATCATAAGGCCGCCACTGGGTTTTCAACACGGTGAGAAAATCAAAATTCCAGAGGCGAACCTAGCTAGCCCCTAAACAAATTTGTGTTCTAGTTCAGTGCAAATGGACGTTATACTTAATTCTAAACATATACACTAACTTAAATTAAAAAAAAAATACATGACTAACAAAGTCCAGAAGCTCCGAACTTAGTGAAGGCGCAAACATTCATCAGGGGTGAACATCTTTAGTGATATCTCAATCCTCCTCATATACTTCAAGCAAATCGAGATTAAGCAAACACACTTCGATACGTAGAATAAAACTCAAATGTTCGAGTCAGATGTCAGTATAGGTAACAAAAGAAAATAAGCAAGTTACTGACGTTCAAGCTAAAATGTCCTAGCTCCGCGTTAAAATCAAATTAGTTATTATATACACGAGCGAACTGAACAAATTGAGATAACCAAACACCACCTGAGTACAAGGGAACGTCACCATCTATAACTGGACATTCTAACATGACCTTCATTCTTATATGCCAATTAATAGTGCATTTATTTATGGGAACAGCAAATATTTGCCTCCACCTAGAGCGCTCCGATCCCAAAAAAATTGCCGTATTTGTCCTATACTTTTGGTATAAAGGTTCCCGTTAAAGATATAGATATTAAGATTTAAGTAAGAGAAGTGGTAATTGTAAGTATTAACTTTATTTAATGTCAGTTCAAAAGAATATATCTTTTTTGTAATACTAAAGCCGTCATTATTTAGAGCCAATATATTATCTAAATCTTTAAAGGTTTTATTAAAGTGTATCAGGTGTTAATTTGTTGGGTCTTTGTTGGTGTAAGTCATAAATTGTAACTCTTAACAATACCGAAACAGGTCAACAATAAGTGGTGCACGGTAAGTTCCAATCGGCATTCAGATAACTTGACAATATACGGAATCTTATGTCTGTACTGTTCCGTGAACAGCAAGATAACTACAGAACTATACCATATAGTATACACATGAGGGTCTCTTAAGTTTAGTAGAACAATATGTACTAGAGAGTTGCCCTTTGCCAAACATATTATATTTCTTATATACATTTACTATTTGAAAACAAAATACTTGCGATATACAACTGCACTTACATATAATCTTTACAGTCAGCAAAAAATGTATATATTACAGTGACTTGACTGTTAGTGTTGCTATTCACCAATTGCAACTCATTCAAAATTTTGACCCAATTGCAATTTGTTTTATTAAATCAAATTGTTCAACTGGTCAAAAATTTGAACAAACTGTTCAGCCAAAATGTGAAAGTGCAAAGTGATAAAATAAATCATACTTACAATCCTATAAGTCTGTAACTCCACTGTATTGATGTAGTTCCTAAATCAGTCTATCAATCTGTATAGTTATATTACAGCCATTACCATACTAAAGGTGAACTGTTTTATTTTGAATTGCTATAAAAATGTCAAAACTAAGCTTGTATAGAGTTTTTCTTTCGAAAAGTATTCTATATTTATAAGTATCACGCATTATGTGAATAAAAACATTTCATATTCAGTAAAATATGTATGAAATAACAATATGCTTCCTTGGGGAGATAACCTAAAATACTATTCTTTTGAATAAAGACTTTTTGAAACCAAAAAGCGATTATCTCCCCTTCCTACAAACATATTGCAATTTCAAATATTTTACTGAATATGAAATGTTTTTATTCACATAGTGTGTGATTCTTATAAATATAGAATACTTTTCGAAAGAAAAACTCTATAAAAGCTTAGTTTTGACATTTTTATAGCAATTCAAAATAAAACAGTTCACCTTTAGTATGGTAATGGCAATAATATAACTATACAGATTGATAGACTGATTTAGGAAATACATCAATACAGTGGAGTTACAGACTAATAGGATTGTAAGTATGATTTATTTTATCACTTTGCACTTTCACATTTTGGCTGAACAGTTTGTTCAAATTTTTGACCAGTTGAACAATTTGATTTAATAAAACAAATTGCAATTGGGTCAAAATTTTGAATGAGTTGCAATTGGTGAATAGCAACACTAACAGTCAAGTCACTGTAAGTTCTACGGAGGATTTGAATCAAAATTGATTAAGACCCATTTTTTTCTTTTAATCATTTGAAAGATTTCATCTTAAAAAAGTCAGTTTAATAAGAAACATTGAAAGAAGTCATATTGTTACAGAAAGGTGTCACTCACCTAATTTTGCATACAATCAGCACAGCTAACACAATAATCATAGAACATGCACCTAGTATTCCACCAATCACTGCCCCTGTTAATTTTAATAAAATTTTATCATTTAATATATGGCGGGAAAAGGAAAAAGAAATTAAATATATCAATCACTAATGTTAAAATAAAATGGCAACATCATGGCAAAAAAAAAAATAACAAAAAACAAAAGACCAACAACAGTTTTCAAAATATACGTAGAAATCCAAAGACCAAACAGCGTAGTAAAATAAGTTGCTTTTGAAGGGTAAGCAGATCTTGTAACATATGTGACACCTGTTTTTTGCTAAAAAATTTGCACCAAAGAGGCAATCAATGATTTCTATTTGACTATGATACTTTTTTTATAGAAATATCTATACAATCATACCAGTTTTGATTATCTTGGCTAGTGACAATGTCGTTGCTTTATATCCCACACACAGATATACAATCGTTTGGCTTATAATCAAGCTTTATGCTTTGTAAATAATGAAATAATTTTGTAAATCTATATTTTTATATTCCTACTTAAAATAGCATTCCACACTTTTACAGAATATGATGTATATGCCATGTAAGAGTTGCGATTTTGTACAGGTTATAACATGTACAAAAATGTTGTACATGTTATAACTTGTTAGTGCAAAAATACAAGTTATAACATGTACAAAAGTACCTCGTACATGTTATAACCTGTACAAAATATTGCTTAAAATGGTTTTAACTTGTACAAAATTTAAGATAAATCTTAATGAAGTAAAATATACATTTAAACTCACCAATGCATAAAGAACAACAATAAACAGGCCAGAACGTGTCTTTTTCTGTAGAGGACAATGGTCACAAAGTGTCAGATATATATGTTTCATGACTTATGCATACAAAGACTAAAACAATGTTCCATATGCTTACTCTGTAAAAGCAAGAGAGAGCTGAAATAGTTTTCATTGGACTACGCTTCATTATCAATATCTTTGTATCTACTCTTCAAGATTTTTGGCCTTCAGCATGACGTTTTACTCTTGCCTTTAAAGTGAACATTCGCATTTATAATTCATTAAATAAAGAGATGTGCATAGATAGTGATAAGAGGATCATAAGACATGTTCTAAGAAATATCTTATGACAGGTCTTAAGAATACTTCGTAATACCGACCCCTGGACATCAAAAAGATCAAAATACACTAACATGAAGGAATAATAAAAAGTTAAGAAAATATTATTGAGGTTGATAACATATGTTGCAATAACAGAGTCATATCCTAAATTTTCGATTTTGTACAAGTTAAAACCATTTTTAAGCAATCTTATGTACAGGTGATAACATGTACAACATGTACAAGGTACTTTTGTACATGATTTAACTTGTATTTTTGCATTATACAAGTTATAACATGTACATTTTTTTTGTACATGTTATAACCTGAATAAAATTGTTATTTGTACTCGACATATATATGAAAAAGAAGATGTGTTATGATTGTTAATTAGACAACTCTCCACAAGAGACCAAATGACAAATAAATTAACAACTGTAGGTCACCGTTTAGTTTTCAACAATGAGCAAATCCCATACTACATAGTCAACTTTAAAAGGCCCCGAAATAACAAATGTAAAACAATTCAAACGAGAAAAATAACGACTTACAGTATGTACCAACAATTTACGCAAAACAAATATGTAACACACAAACAAACGACAACCGCTAAAATTCAGACTCCTGACTTGGGACAGGGACATACATACATTATTTGGCGAGGATAAACATGTTAGCGGGATTCCAAACTCTTGGAAAATCTTGATTATGCTTGAAATTGATACAAGTGAACGATCTAGATCTGTGACTTGAATTTCTAAATGTGTATTAATGTTCATTAATTAAAGTTTATGTAAGTGTTTATTTCCTTGCAGCTGCCATTTTTATCTTTATCTCTTATTCTTGACTTATTTATGAAGTCTGCAAATTGTTTAACCGCAGTGTTTTGAAATTCTACTTTGTAATGTTATCTGATAAATCAGACGCGTTAAACTGGAGGTCACTCCTTCCCAACATCGTCTATAGCTATCAGAAATTTTGTTATAGCAGCAGTTGAAGCTTTGTATAGGATAGATATACTTGCTTATTTTTGTAACAAGTTTATTTGTATTTATTGACCAGCCAACCGCCCCTTTACACCTCCGAGATTGTGGTTTGTGCTTTGGTAACGTACTATGAGGGCAATGTAATAATGGATGTTACCCATTCTTTACTTGTCACAAAATTATTACCTGAGTTCTCAGGCAGCCCTGAATAAAACGGGTAACTAGACAGCCCTCTCGTCGGGTGAACGAATCATTTGTTAGTCCATTTGACAGTTCTTTTGGATACATGTTTTAGTGTGCAAATGGTTTTCTTTTCACTCGAGGTTAACCGTCTCAGGTTGCAAAGTGAGCCCATACCCTCTAAGCATGGGCTGGGCCAGCGCTCAACATGCAGGTATAAAATTTAAGAGTAGGTATTAATATACTTGAGTTACCTATGTTTGACATGGGATGGGCCAGCGCTCAACATGTCACGCGTAGAGAGGTATAATATTTCGAAGTAACAAGTGTTCTTCGAATTATGCTTCAAGCTCCTGTCAATACTCTCTTTTAAAGGCTCTCTTTGCTATTAAGTTCACATTGTTTGAGATTTCATTCAAAACTCTACGAGTTATGTTTCTGATAGATGTATAATCAAGCGGCTCGTTACGTTCTCCTTATGGTCTAAGTTATTTGAAGTCACATTTATACATCTACACTCTATCGTCTATTGCAGTTGCAGCGATAGATGCTCGAATAATGTGAATTTAATTTCTTGATATATATATGTATTTTACTTATTTTTTAAATACATATCAATCATAAGCATGTTGCCCGTAACGCCAATTTTTATAATATTTTATATTTGTATTTATTGTGTTTTTATTTTGTTATGTATATATATTAAATATTTTCCATTTTTGATTTATTTAGATTTTCAATTGGATAATTATAATTAATTATTATTATTATTATTATTATTATTATTATTATTATTATTATTATTATTATTATTATTATTATTATTATTATTATTATTATTATTATTATTATTATTATTATTATTATTAATTATTATAATTATTATTATTATTATTATTATTATTATTATATTCTTCATTGAGTTTACTTCATCAGTCGTTCTGGGTCTGTTTACATAACAGGTTTGATTAATACCACGGAGATGCTTCCAACATACATTTAATCTTAAATCAGCTGGGAGAAGGTCATTGTTCGTTCATATCTTGGATTGAAAGAGACACGGCACATAAACACATGACTATTTCAATTTCTCCATTGGTATCAGTTTAATTAGGTAACTTTTCATTTGCTTTATTATTTGATTTTTAAATATTCACGGATAATCAATTTCATTGACGTCTTAAGATAAAACAAACAAAAAACAGAATAGGGTTTGATGTATAAAAGCTAAAATCATCACTTTGCATGTTGAATAGTCACCAACATGACCGTCAATTGGTGTTTTTATATCTTCGTTTATTCAGTAGCAAAAAAAAATAATAATTAAAAGAAATAACTGTGACATGTGTAATAAGCCGTTTATCAATCGTGCAATTTCTAAATTTGTATACAACTTATACAAAACGGGTCAGTAAAGGATAAAGATTCTCTTTAAAGTACCTTTATCAAAGCTAGTCATAGAGCCTTTCTGTATTGTCCTTGAAACAAGTGTACTTTGACTTTGGGTTGTAGAAGAAGTGTTATCTATAAATAAATAGCAAATACATTGTTATTACTTGAAACAGTAATAACTAAAACAAACAATAATTTCATTCGTTTAAACTGGCAGTGCATTAGAGTGAAATTAATTTCTCCTGGGTGTTTCATCATATGTAGCATAGAGGGCGTAATGTTTTCCCGCTTCAAAATTATTTTCGCGGTATTTTATTGCCTAGTATGTAATTATTCAGCACGACATCGTCAATCTAAGCAGTCGAATTTTCTTGGTTGATTTTAATTCTGGTTAAAGTTTATTAAGCTTTATATTTGGAAAGTTTTTTGTGTGATACTGATGTTTGAATTATATATGATATGTGTAGATATATGTATGAATTGTGTTTATTTCTTATTAAATATAGAGCATCGGCGTTGTCGTGCGACTATCCACTTTACAAAGTCTTTGGTATTTATTATAGCTTTTTATGGCGTGTATATTCAGAGTATTTATGTATACTTGGATATTTGGTACAAGTATTAGTTATACTTGGATATTTAGTACAAGTATTGATTATACTTGGTTATTTGGTGCAAGTATTTGTTTTATGTCTACATTAATGGGTGGTTTATACCAGGAGAATTATAATTTCATTCGTTTTAACGGGCAGTGCATTAGAGTGAAATTAATTTCTCCTGGGTGTTTCATCATATGTAGCATAGAGGACGTAATGTTTTCCCGCTTCAAAATTATTTTCGCGGTATTTTATTGCCTATGTTATTATTCAGCACGACATCGTCAATCTTAGCAGTCGAATTTCTTGGTTGATTTAAATTCTGGTTAAAGTTTATTAAGCTTTATATTTGGAGAGTTTTTTTTTTTGTGTGATACTGATGTTTGAATTATATATGATATGTGTAGATATATGTATGAATTGTGTTTATTTCTTAAATATAGAGCATCGGCGTGGTCGTGCGACTATCCACTTTACAAAGTCTTTGGTATTTGTTATAGCCTTTTATGGCGTGTATATTCAGAGTATTTATGTATACTTGGATATTTGGTACAAGTATTGGTTATACTTGGATATTTAGTACAAGTATTGATTATACTTGGTTATTTGGTGCAAGTATTTGTTTTATGTCTACATTGATGGGTGGTTTATACCAGGAGAATTATAATTTCATTCGTTTTAACCGGCAGTGCATTAGAGTGAAATTAATTTCTCCTGGGTGTTTCATCATATGTAGCATAGAGGGCGTAATGTTTTTTCCCGCTTCAAAATTATGTTTGCGGTATTGTATTGCCTATGTAATCATTCAGCACGACATCGTCAATCTGAGCAGTATAATTTTCTTGCTAAATTTTAATTCTGGCTAAAGTTTATTAAACTTTATATTTTGAGAGTTTTTTGTGTGATACTGATGTTTGAATTATATATGATATGTGTAGATATATGTATGAATTGTGTTTATTTCTTATTAATTATAAAGCATTGGCGTTAAAGTCTTTGGTATTTATTATAGCCTTTTATGGTGTGTATATTCAGAGTATTTAGGTATACTTGGATATTTGGTACAAGTATTGGTTATACTTGGATATTTGGTTCAAGTATTGATTATACTTGGTTATTTGGTGCAAGTATTTGTTTTATGTCTACAATGACGGGTGGTTTATACCAGGAGAAGTACATAATCAATTTTGAAATATTTGCAATATGAAAAATATTTTTTTATGTGAAGATGATCATTTGATTCAAATCTTCATTTAGTTAGAAGAGTGTTCACTGGCTCATTTAATCATTTTGTTAATTGCCATGCAATGCATCTTGTTAAGCCGGTTGCCTCAAACTTGTAATGGAATATCGAATGAATCTCCTCATACAAATATAACCTGAGATACGAAAAATGACCACCTGTTGATAAGTGTACATTTTCACTTATGGTCACTTACTACAAATAAATTTTCGCGGTATTTTATTGCCTATGTAATCATTCAGGACGACATCGTCAATCTGAGCAGTCGAATTTTCTTGGTACGCTGCCTATCATGAATTTGACAATGGACCTAGATTATCCATCATTACTCGAGGAATCGCCTGCTAGGTGTTTCACAACAGGACTTTTTCAGCACATGTAAACAACATTTAAAAATTTCAACAGCAGCTGTCTCGACCTGTCTTGACTAGTCTAGACCTGTCTCGACTAGTCTTGACCTTCAAATTTAATTTTGACTGGTGTAAATCAGCCCATCTAAGTAAATTAAATATTGATCTTACAAAATTCAAGCTTACTAGGTAGTTTGATTTATTGCTGTGAATTGAAAGAATTTAATTTTACAATAGGTAAAAAGAAAAATTATATGAATTCAGATAGACATCTTTAATTTTTTTTATAACTTTTTCAAATCAACTTGGATTTTCATCAAACTATGCAGCTATCTTATACATTAATTAAGCTCACTGAATTCCAGGTCATTTTGTTTTTTGTTGTATTGCTGTCAAATTTAGAAATTAAATTAATCTGTGTACTGATGCAATTAAACCATGTATAGTGCCATGTCATTAAATTTGACAAAAACTATTTTAAGATTTGATTAAAATAAATTTTTACTGTACTTTTGGATCACATTTCTTTTTTTAAAAGGTTATCAAGGATTGTTCATGATATTAAATTTTTGTTTTAACAAAAAAAAAGTGTCTTTTTTAAGATTTCATAACTTGTTCAAATCAGCTTGGATAGTAATGAAACTTTTCAGCTTATAATAATCTTTATTACATATTTCTCAGACAACAACCAATGTTGTTTTGTATGTTGGTGTTTTTCTGTCAAATTTATTGACCTAGTTAATAGGTAAAGACCGTAATATAATTTTCAGTTTTGACAAAATTCAGATAGATACCTATTATTTAAATATTCAAATTTGACAGCAATAATCTAAATTACCAAATAACCTGTTTGTAAGAATAATATATAATAAAGATAGCTGTAGAATTGAATGAATATCCAAGTTGCTTTGAAATAATCTTGTGTTCTATCTGGATTTTGTCTGAACTGCAAATTCTAGCTTTTTTTTTCCCTACATCAATTTAATTCTTAAATTTGTCAGCAATACTACAAATTACATAATGACTTGTGATTCAGTAACATCAATAAATAACTAAGATAGCTGTATAGTTTAAAGAAAATCAAAGTTGATTTGAAAAAGTTATTAAAAAAATTAAAGTGTACTATCTCTTAAATTTGACAGCAATTCAACAAAAAACAAAATGACCTGAGATTCAGTAAGTTTAATATATATCTAAGATAGATGTATAGTCTGATGAAAATCTAAGTTGATTTGAAAAAGTTCTTAAAAAAATTAAAGTGTACTATCTCTATTTTGTTCGAACTGCAAATTCTAGCTTTTTTGACCAAGATCAATTTAATTCTTAAATTTGACAGCAATTCAACAAAAAACAAAATGACATGGGATTCAGTAAGCTTATTATATATCTAAGATAGCTGCATAGTTTGATGAAAATCCAAGTTGAATTGAAAAAGTAATTAAACAAATTAAAGTGTACTATCTCTATTTGGTCCGAATTGAAAATCCTAGCTTTTTTTTTTACCTAGATTACATTAATTCCGAAATTTGACAGCAATACAGCAAAAAACATAATGACCTATGATTAAGTAAGATTAATATATAACTAAGATAGCTGTATAGTATGATGAAAATCCAAGTTGATTTGAAAAATTTATTAAAAACATTTAAGATGCCTATCTGAATTTATATAATAATTTTTCTTTTTACCTATTGTAAAATTAAATTCTTTCAGTTCACAGCAATAAATCAAACTACCTAATAAGCTTGAATTTTGTAAGATCAATATTTAATTTACTTAGATGGGCTGATTTACACCAGTCAAAACTAAATTTAAAGGTCAAGACTAGTCGAGACAGGTTAAGACTGGTTGAGACTGAGTCGAGACTAGTCGAGACAGGTCGAGACAGGTCGAGCCTTGGTCAAGACCATTTCAGACTACACAAAGATCATCAAGTACTGAATCAGACTTATTAAGTAAAGTCAAGACCTAGTCGAGTACACTTAAGTACAGTTAAGTACAGTCGAGATAATGTCGAGACTAGTCGAGTAAAATGTGTGCTCGATTTGACTGGTCGAGCACAAAAACTGGTCAATTCAGACTCTGAGCAGTTTGTAGTGTAGGTCAATAGGTCATGTCAATTTACATCTATGGAAAACACCTTTGTGAAATTTGAAGATATCATGGTAGCTATGCAATCTATTAAATAGATTGTTTATTGTTTTAAGTTTGACATTCAGCTTATCACCATATAGGCATATACGATCTGCATTTCGATTATCTTGTTTTTTACTGAACATATGACAAGGTATAATAGTTGAGACTACAAATCCTTGGATGAAAGTTCATATATTTTTATTCTCGTTCTCCCTTTTTTGGATAAAGTTCTGCTTATTATATATTTACTAAAGTTACTTGACCACTAATTAAATTGAGGTGGATGAAAAGAAATTTTCATGTATATAGATTATGGATTTGCACCGATTCTGATATTAGCGTGTGTGCAGATATTGCCACCTGAGTTAAACGAGACATTATTGACCAAAGTGGTTGTGTCCATATGGTCTCCAAGTTATAAATTAATATATTTGGTTATTTCATTGATACAGGCAAAGATATCACAAGCATACCAGTTGAGAGACTGTCATAACTGTTTGATACCATAAAACAAGTAATACTATCTTCAGAATATTTAGGTTAATTTTATGGGAGAAATGTAGCTTCCGTTGGTCAGATTATATCCATGTCATTTATACATGTATGTCATAGTAATATGGCTTATATTATGATTGAATCATTAGTATTGATGTTACGTCAGCCTATTCTTCGAATCTAATATTGGACTTTAAGTTCAAAGTAAAGAGCAGTTTAAACTCTGGCTGGAAAATCTTAAATGTGTTAATCTTAACATTTTGTATCCAATTTTTCGTGTCACATTATGTTTGTAGTGATACCAGTGGAACTGGATATGGGAGATGTTCAGAAGAAAATCCTAAGAATATTGCTTATGGTATGTGTCATGAATACGATGTACACCATAGTTCTACTTGGAAAGAACTTACGGCTGTTAAATGTATATTGCTTCTTTGACAGATTTTATGAGAGATACGCATTAATGGTTTACGGATAACCAAAACGTCGTTTCCATTGTTCATATATATATATATAAGGCCATTATTATACCTTATTTGCAAGACATTTCATATGCTATTTTTGTGACTTGTTTGGAGCACACTTGTTCTAAGAGGTTGAATGGATACAGTACCTAGGGCAAATAATGAAATTGCAGACTATATAATCGTTTTATAAATACTGATGACTGCCGTTATGCAGTACATATTTTTGCATATTTGGATTCCCTGTTTGGGTCTTCATGAAATTAATTGGTTTGTTAGTGATTATAACCATCGATTACCTGTATTTTACTACAGGTATTGGAATATACATTCAATGTGTATTGATACGTTCACTGTCAATTGGCAAGGTTTAAATGGGTGGTATGTTCCCCCAGTTTGCATATTATTGAAAGTCCTTATGTATACATGCAGCAATGTCAGGCATATTTTACTATTATTTTACCTTTGTGGAAATCGGCATATTATTAGCCGTTTTTATATATCAAAGGAGATAGATTAATTGATCAGAAGGTATAAATGGGTGGTATGTTCCCCCAGTTTGCCTATTATTGAAAGTCCTTATGTATACATGTACAAGGCATATGTTACTATTATTATAGTACTTTTGTGTTTTACTGGCCGTTTTTATGTCCCAAAGAAGATATATTTTATTGATCAGGTGTTGGGTTTACATTACCTACCTACTAACAAAGCTAACTTTTTACCTGGTAGAGGGAATACATCTTCTTTTGGTATATTGATTTACTATTTAGAGTGTTAGCTATTAGAATGGAGTTTAGGGTGACATTAAATTGACTAATATTAACTTGGTGATCGTTTTCATGTATTGGGGACATTTTTATTGCATGTACTATATTGTATTTTTTTAATATTATTGGTATATTATGTACTGTATTGATGAACTATGTCAAAACTTGGAAGGAACCACATATCAATTTAAAATAATGTTATTAAATATGTGTTCAGTAACGATATTACTTTGTCTAGTCCTGTATGTGATACAAACGACAACCGCTAAAATTCAGACTCCTGTCTTGGGACAGGGACATACATACATTATGTGGCGAGGATAAACATGTTAGCGGGATTCCAAACTCTTGGAAAATCTTGATTATTCTTGTAATTGATGCAAGTGAACGATCTAGATATGTGGCTTGAATTTCTCAAGACATGACTATTTCAATTTCTCCATTGGTATCAGTTTAATTAGGTAACTTTGCATTTGCTTTATTATTTGATTTTTAAATATTCACGGATGATCAATTTCATTGACGTCTTAAGATAAAACAAAAAAACAGAATAGGGTTTGATGTATAAAAGCTAAAATCCCCACTTTGCATGAATAGTCACCAACATGACCGTCAATTGGTGTTTTTATATCTTCGTTTATTCAGTAGCAAAAAAAAAAATTAAAAGAAATAACTGTGACATGTGTAATAAGCCGTTTATCAATCGTGCAATTTCCAAATTTGTATACAACTTATACAAAACGGGTCAATAAAGGATAAAGATTCTCTTTAAAGTACCTTTATCAAAGCTAGTCATAGAGCCTTTCTGTATTGTCCTTGAAACAAGTGTACTTTGACTTTGGGTTGTAGAAGAAGTGTTATCTATAAATAAATAGCAAATACATTGTTATTACTTGAAACAGTAATAACTAAAAAAACAATAATTTCATTCGTTTAAACTGGCAGTGCATTAGAGTGAAATTAATTTCTCCTGGGTGTTTCATCATATGTAGCATAGAGGGCGTAATGTTTTCCCGCTTCAAAATTATTTTCGCGGTATTTTATTGCCTATGTAATTATTCAGCACGACATCGTCAATCTAAGCAGTCGAATTTTCTTGGTTGATTTTAATTCTGGTTAAAGTTTATTAAGCTTTATATTTGGAGAGTTTTTTGTGTGATACTGATGTTTGAATTATATATGATATGTGTAGATATATGTATGAATTGTGTTTATTTCTTATTAAATATAGAGCATCGGCGTTGTCGTGCGACTATCCACTTTACAAAGTCTCTGGTATTTATTATCGCCTTGTATGGCGTGTATATTCAGAGTATTTATGTATATGTGGATATTTGGTACAAGTATTGGTTATACCTTGATGTTTGGTACAAGTATTGATTATACTTGGTTATTTGGTGCAAGTATTTGTTTTATGTCTACAATGATGGGTGGTTTATACCAGGAGAAGTACATAATCAATTCTGAAATATTTTTAATATGAGATATATTTTTTTATGTGAAGATGATAATTTGATTCAAATCTTCATTAAGTTAGAAGAGTGTTCACTGGCTCATTTAATCATTTTGTTAATTGCCATTCAATGCATCTTGCTAAGCCGGTTGCCCCAAACTTGTAATGGAATATCGTATAAATCTCCTCATACAATTATAACTTGAGATACGAACAATGACCACCTGTTGATAAGTGTACATTTTCACTTCTGGTCTCTTACTATAAATAAAAAAAATATTTATTTTGAAATAAAATATATTTCCGCACTCCATGTATACATTACACCAAAATATTATTATATACTTGGGTTCGTTATTTTATTAGTCGGTATTTTGCCCAGGTTATGGTTGTCGTTCAGGTATTGTTTTACATTTAAACCAGTTGTTGTATTACTGTGGATTCATTAATATTCGTTGGATACCTTTTTTTGGGATTTCGGGGGTACAGGGAAATCGCACATTTAAATATTCAACAAAATGCAAATTTTCAAAAGTAATATGTGCAAAGGAAAGTCCATAATCAAATCACAAAATCAAAATCTCAAACACTTAAAACGAATAGAAACACGTGTAAACCTGCTGCACTAGGTCGCACATGTCCTAAGTCAAGAACCTGATGTTCAAAGGGTGTCTTGTGTTGATGTGGTTCAGAAGTATGTATAGTTTCTCTTGTTTGAGACTGTCATCAAAGTGAGAGGTTTAGCGCTATAAAACCAGGTTTAAGCCACCATTTTCTACATTTGAAAATGCCTGTACTAAGTCAGGAATATGACAGTTCTTGTCCTTTCGTTTTTGATCTGTTTTGTCATTTGATATAGCCATGTGATTATGAACTTTCCGATTTTCCTCTGAGTTCAATAATTTTGGTGAGTTTACTTTTTGATATGAATAAAACCTTTGGTTTTCCTATTTGAATGGTTTTATTTACACTAAATAATTGATAAAGGTTTATTTTTTGCAAATTGTGACTTGGAAGGAGAGTTGTCTCAATTACATTCGTTCCACACCTTCTTTTGTTTACTTATGCACTTAGAGCTTTTCTTACAAGCGGTAAACCACTTGCTTGAGTGGAGCGTCCGTTTGTAGATGGAAGATGTTAAAGTGCGTAGTTACGTCCGGTCAGAATAAGGACGTTAAATTCAATGTCTCGTGTAGAAAGAATGGCATGCTATATACACGTGTAGAAACTTTGCAGAAACTCTGTTATACCATAAGTATGTGTCCTGTTGTAATGCAAGATTTCTGTTCGCCGTTGTATATACCCTCACTTTTTAGTTGGAGATAAAATATCCCTTAGATATCCCACCAGGACGGCATGTGTTACCTGCTTGTTGTACTTCTTTTGTCATTTCGTTTTCGTTTTAGACATGCATGAAATATTTGCCAATGGACGTTAAGCAATTTAAAATTATCAATCCAACTTCGAAATTTGAAAATAATATATAGAACTCTGCACCACATGCACGTGAAAATGTTTGAGCTATGTAACAAGTTATCTTACATGAACCTAATAACGTTAACGATACACACAGAGAATTTCAAGAAAATGTCGCCATTTATTATTCTTGAATTGAGGCATGCCAATTAAGATTGTATAACATAAAACTAGTTATTACGTGACTTATATACCTATTCTGCACACAAACTCTAACTGGTCATCGCAAACTCTTCTTGTAATATTAAGTTGTTTTGTGTAATAATTTTCTGTAAACGAACCTGCTAAACAGTTAAGCGGGTTCGTTGTACCTGCTTCAGCTGGAAATGATTTGAAGTTTGGCATACATGTATATTATCAATCAATTAAAGAATGCACTCATTATATTGGTTAAAGTAAAAAAGATAAAAAAAGGAATCCAACAAAATTGTCACAACCTACAAATGTCCTTTCTAACCAATTTAATATACTGGTAAACTGTGTAGTAATATCTATATAATCATTATCATCAGCCGAAATGCATGTTTTTTCCCCTTCCGTTTGATAGAAAAATGTGTATGATATTTAAAGAAAAGTATCTCTCTAATGAATTAAAATTCCAGTTTGCATCATTTTTGTGAGAATTCTGAGAACCTGATGTTTTTTGAGAATTTTGGCAGTATTATAAATATGTGCTATGTCGGATGACGCATTTTTTTATTGCACGTTACTAACATTCCATTGCTTGACTGTTAAACTTTCCATGCACCAGCAGTTCAAGATTCAGAAATCTATATAGCTCTTCACCAAATCCAGATATTATAACTTCACCTATGACAATTGACACTTTGCCAATATAAGGTACACCTTTAGGGAAAAAAATCTTTCCATTCCTTTCTAACAAATTTGGCTTTATATGTGTGTTATGCATGTGTATATTCATGGCAAGAGCATCTTCCATATACATGTATTTGATTTGTAACCATGGAAACATTCTGCATTTAGTTGCATCTGGACAATATTGCGAAAAGGGTTAGCAAAAATTTGATGCAAATTGGAATTTTAATCCATTAGAGTAATACTTTTCCTTACATAATACACATTTATCTATCAAAGGGAGGGTTTAAAAAACATCGTATGCGTTTCGGCTTTATTTTCAATAAATTAAAAAGATGGAGGGTCAAATCTCTGTTGATACACACTAGACTAATTTTCTGTTTATTTCTACCTAAGATGGATTGCAGCTAGTGTTTTCTGATGGTTTTTCGCATAATATAGTTGGAATGTTCAAGCTCAAATTTTTTGATTTTGCCTAAAAATTGTCTCCTTGTTTTGCTGTTTGACTTTGCGTTTTGAATTTTCCTCGTATTGAGCAGTTGAGGTATTTTTGTAATTTTAATTTTCACATTATCTTATATACACAAGATATATAGTATTTGTACATAATAAAATAATCAACAGTAACTCTTAACTTGTTAAGTATTCTTGTTTTTTTTTTGTTTTTTTTTTTGTTTTGTTTACCTTGTGTCAGCTTAGCTACGGTTTCAAATCGAAAAACATTTGTCCAGGAAAATGATGCTTCGTTTTCACGACCCTTTAGGCAATAATTTTCAGGTGGGAGCAAAAGCTGATTAATATCCAGGCACCTTCGTTTGCTTGTTGAATACGTCATACCCCAACCGACTATGTACCCGTTATCTTAGAAAAAACGATAAAGATAAATTAAACAAAAATTTTCATTTAAATCGTAAAATACGATATAAAAAAGTACATGTAGTTGCTACGATAACAGGAATTAAGTATGCATGATGTCAATGTACGGCATTTTGAACATTCCTTGTTTTTAAAGAAAATTAGAAACCTTTTTACCCATGATAAAAGTCTGTGTGTAAAAGGAATGATTGAACATAGTGCGAAAGATAATTGGAAGACTCTCTCCGGACATGCAATACAACCGTTAAAATCTTTAACTTTTGTCTGTGTAAAATATAATGAGTACCTGAACATAATCATTGAATCAATGCCTTTTGAAATAATATTTGAGCATTTCTAACGAATGTGTATCTTGAAATCTTGAGTGCGCACGGAGTGTATAAAGTGTTTATTGAATTTAAAACCACATGGTCGATGCTACGATTTGTGGAATGTCGATTCCAAAAGTCTTCGGTGATTGGTAGTTCCTCAATACTGCATTGACTAATAACATATACATGTAATAAAATAACACATCAAAATTAACAAAATTCTTAGGAAACTAAGTTCCTTATTCCCTCTTGGAAATACTTAAGATGAATTTAGCTAACATGTTATAAGCCGTTTTTGTTACACATACCTCCCAAAGGTTCTGCTATGACAAAGTATCCATCATGTGTTGTCCGTTTACATAAAAAAAATGTCCGATAAAAATACTTGTCAGTATATTATTTTACGAGTTTATAATATTACCATTTAATGACAATTTACACCAATTCTTTTGGCGTATTTGCCTTTTATTTTTCAATGAACAGAAAAAGCAAATATCATTAACTGGCTCCTGATATCACTTACCGACCTAAGAAAACGATAAATAGTATGTATTTCTCGTAGTTTCCTATTATCTGGATGCTAAAAGGAAGACGTTGCCACTCTGAGGAACCAAATTAGAATAACTAAGATACCAATTTATTCTTATATGATCACCTAACACGTCTTTATAAAGTCATTTACTTTTAATATCTATTTCATGTTGATCGACAAAATCAATTAAAGCACTTAATGTATAAAATTTACTGCATGTACTGGCCGTCTCTTCATTTTGATCAAAACAGTCAACTGCTGTCAGTTCATTTCTTCCACCATAACAGTATAAAGTTGTACATTTACCATTATTGTAGTCCCCGGAAACATTCCCACTATATACTAAAAGGGGTTGAATGTAACAAAACTAATACAATATTATTTTTGAAGTATTATACAAAATAGATCTAAATGAAATGCACTACTATATTATACATGTATGTGTTTATCTGTCTTTCGTGCTCTTGTATTTTTTCTACTGTATTCCTTTTTATGTTATGTTGTCATTTTAGCGGTTTATGTAACATTGCAATAAAACACAGAGGTTTAGCTAGCCAAACCAGGTTCAATCCACCATTTGTTTCTTAAAACGTCCTGTACCGAGTCAGGAATATGGTAGTTGCTACTTGATAGTTTGTTTCTTGGTCGCATGCATTGTTGTATGTTTTTTGTTGCACTACAGTGTTCTGTATTATTGGTACCCTCTAATTGTTGATTGTGTTTCCCTCGGTTTCAGTTTTGTAACTCGCATTAGTTTTCTCTCAATCGATTAATGACTTTTGAACTGCCTTTATTGATAATAAAACTATGCAAATAAAATCCGAAGAAAGTTGTCCGCTGCTTAATAAAGGCTATAGTTGTATACCGCTGTTAGATAGTCATAAATCGATTGAGAGATAAATTATCCGAGTTACAAAACTAAAACCTAGGGAAACACAATCAACTATTAGAGGAAAACAACGAAACAACAGAAACGCTGATTTGTAACAAAAACAAACAACAATGCAACGCACATAGAAACATATGATTTGATCTGGTTGATAGTTGTCTTATTGACAACCACTTTAATTCATAGAACAAAATTTTGTGAGGAAGCAGAAATTGATTTTTAAATTATCTTATAGTATTTTGATATCAAAATTATGCAGATTGGGCATATTTTGACGTTATTAACTGATTTTTTGTGTTTTGAAGTGATTGTTATTAAGAATAAATGTACCTGGCATATAAAGACGGGGGTAAAATGTGTTTTGACATTTCTCTCCGAATAACTACTTGTGTAATGGAATAAAACATCTGAATTGTATTTTTTTTTTAATCTAGAATAGATTTTTAAAGAATACATTATCTTCTGTTTGTGTGAAATTGTGAAATGTTTTGTAGTGGTAGCTCTTATCCTTCAAAACATTAGTTTCATTGATAAACATTACATGGAATCGTCCAGAGTACAGTTTGAACATGTTGAAGGCAATCATGTTAAGTTTTTGTAAACATTCATGCATCTTCTGATTTAATCAATACATGTGTATGAACAAATTTACGAATTTGAATGTAAACAAATGATAACAATGACATATAAGTTATAAAGGTAAACTGGGTTGAAAGAAAGTGATTTTTATTTTAAGTCATTGTTTTGCAATGAGGAATACAAAATTGTTTACAAAAGATTTTGCTTTAACTCAAATAACTCTCTACATGTTATATATCGGTATATTTTTGGGAATTTTCTTTTGCCTACTTTAAAAGGCAATAGAAAGTTTAGGCATCAAGAGTCTACACAATTATTGACTATATAAAGAAAATACGTCCTAAAAACGTTCAATGTTTCACCAATAACACATGGTATACTCGTAAAATTGTGTGTTTGTTTTTTCTTCATTGGCTAGAGGTATAGGGGAGGGTTGAGATATCAAAAAACATGTTTAACCCCGCCGCATTTTTGCACCTGTCCCAAGTCAGGAGAATCTGGCCTTTAGTTTGTTAGTCTTGTATGATTTTTAGATTTAGTTTCTTTTATATGTTTCGGAGTTTATTATGACGGTCATTATCACTGAAATAGTATACATTTTTTTTAGTGGCCAGCTGAAGAACGCCTCCGGGTGCTGGTTCTTCTTGCTGTATTGAAGATCCATTGGTGGCCTCTTTGGTTGGGTTGTTGTCTCTGTGACACATTCCCAATATCAATTTTCAATTTATTTTTATGAAGTAAGATTATTTCCAAGCACTGCCAAAAACAAATCATTCTGATTGATGAAGTGGTATTTTGATATAGTTCGTTGAAATGAAGCGTAGTATAGCAAACATCGAATTCTCTCCCAAAATGCTATCAAGTGCTATAGTTAATGTCCATCGGCACTGAAGGCAAATGCGAAATGTAAAGAAAATAAATCAGTAGATAGAACTGTACAGGTCAACAAATCGAGAATAATGCAAGTGTATGGTTGTGTTTATCTATACATGTATCCATATAATTATAATTAATGATAGATGTATATCTCTACTACATGAAAGTCCAATTGCGTTATTTGTAAAAGAAAAGACAGGTCACGTTTTTATGGAACGCCGGAACAGTCTTATAGTGTAAATATTTAATGTGTTCTGTCGATTTGTCTTTACGTCCTGTCGTTTCTTCTTTATTTTATGTGCAAATGTCTGTATTTCATGACACGGCATCTCTGTGTTATGTCAAATTAGTTATTTGTTTGGTCAAACAGTAGTATGATTTGTCATTGCTAAAGTTTGTTGTGTACAATAGGCATTACATCATGCTTTTACTACTATATATTCTGTGAATACTTCGAAACTTTATGATCAACCACCTTAACATGCTCTCATATTTTATCTATGTTCTGTCTATTCTTCTTTTACGTAAGTCAGTTAAAAATTGCGTCCTGTCTCAAATGTGATTGTTATGCCGAATGTTCTAAAGGTTTTGTTTTGATACACCTTTGTTCTATGTAAACCTCATGATATTATAGTCTTTTGGCGTTATGTTGTGTTAATACATATGTATCTCCAGCGAAAAACACAACACATCATGGTATAGTGCCTATGCGTTTTGCCGAACAATTGATACTCTCTGTGAGCATTCATTACGTCATGTGCAAATGCCTTTTACATTATGTGCAAACAACTTATACGTTTTGTGCAAACCTCGTTTACCTTATGTGCAAACATCGTTCCCCCTATGTGCAAACATCATTTACCCTATATGCAAACATAGTTTACCTTATGTGCAAACACCTATTGCGTTATGTGCAAATACCTATTAAGTTATGTATAACAAGTACATCATTATGTGCAAACACTATTACGTTATGTGCAAATACCACTTACAGTATGTGCAAACACCAATAACGCTATGTGCAAATGCCTATAACATTATGTCCAAACATCTATTACGTTAGGTGCAAACACCTAGCACGTTATGTCCAAACATCAATAACGTTATGTGCAAACACCTATTACGTTCTGGTAAACGCTTTTTTGACACAGATTAAAACAAAACGCATCAATGATATACACTTTGAAAATTAAGAAAATTATAAGTTTTAGCTTTCTAAAAAGCTCTGAACTACTTCGCTGTATTCTTTTTCAAGGTAATATTCATTAGATGCTGAATGTGAACTGAAGGTAATATATGTGCATCGGGTTGTTGATTGAGTGTTTGAAATGTAGTATTTTTATATATTGATTGATATAAAAATGTTATATAAATATTTAATTTTTTGTTCTACTTAAAGAGTGTGCGTTATACACCCATTCTTTTTATATTTTGTTCACTTTACTTGTTGAAAATTTAAATATTTACAAATATATAGACACAATTCTCGAGGTGTGTCTCTCTGGAGGTGTGCCTAGATTGACAAAATTCATAAAATACATTTAATGCATTTTTGAAAACATTGTACAGGAACATTTTTTATCAAACAAATCGTGCATATTGCAGATTAGCAATGAAAATAAAGACGTATTAATGATTGATATTTCAATTTTCAATTTCAGTGTGTAATATATGCATAATAAAACGACCATGAACTAATAACATTTGATCTGAAATGTAATACACATAGTTTATTTTCCGGCATTTGATGGCTTAATATCCTCAGAAGAGAACAGTCTGTAATTATTTATCTCATTTTTAAGCCAATAGTTGTTGCTGAATATCAGCCACATCATGAAGCAAACAAACATAATTTATTTGTGACAAGTAATTATTTCAAGATGGCGTGTATATCGACTGAAACTAATAGCTCTGCCCCGTTATTCGAAGCAAAAAAAAAAAGCAACATGTAAAAAACACAATGCGACCTCATTTCTTTAGCGAAAATGTGAACGGAAAATAAGTTGATATAAAAAAGAAGACGTGGTATGAATGTCAATGAGACAACTCTCCACAAGAGACCAAAATGACACAGAAATTAACAACTTTAGGTCATCGTACGGCCTTCAACAATGAGCAAAGCTCATACCGCATAGTCAACAATAAGAGGCCCCGAAAAGATTATGTAAAACAATTTAAACGAGAGTACTAACGGCCTTACTTATGTAATGTTCTCTTTCATCTGCACCGAGCGGGTCATTTCATAGGTCGCCATATCTTGCATACATAATCTAACATATGGTTTTGGAAGGCGCCGAATTACATTTATGAATTATAGACTTTTGACAAGGTCAACACATTATATATGCGTCTATTCAGATTATATTGGCCGAGGACGAAGATATTTTCCCGCCACCTCTTATTTTGTATTTTTTTTTTAATAAGCAGGGAGTTTTGGCAAAAATGAGTCCCGACCCCCCTCTTAATCAAACTGCTTATAGAACCAACAAACGCAGCTCCATCATTTTCAAAAATCCTGGTTCCGCCATTGGTCGTTGAATGAGAAATCAAAAAGAGAAAAAAAATTAGGTCTGTGTGTTTGTTTATCTAATGATATCTTAATGAACAACTTCTCTATTTATTTTACATTGGATGACCGTGAGGGCATTCATATGTATTGCTGTCGCCTAAATTTCCATTACGTAACCTTCGTTTTGAGATTGTAACCGATCTATAAACATGATAATAATAAATACGCGGACATTATCGAGTGCAAAATTACATTCCTTATCACTTGTTCTTAATTCATTTCAAATGGATACTCCTAAAAATATATTTTTTTGAACATAAATTAATGATATTAAAATGTCGTTAAACTCGTTAGAAATATAAATAAAGTAAAAAATCTTTAATATTTTACACACGTACAGAAAAAAGTGTGTTACCGCATGTGGAAGAATATCTCAAGAACGTTTGCAATCTCCCATGCAGAGTTATCTGTCTTTGCTCCCTCTCTCTGCGCGGGACATTGAATGTTTTGCTGGAAAATATGAATTCCCACTCAAATTCAATCTATCAGAAAAATCGAAATATTACAGAAGAGTGTCCACCATGCATTTGCACAGAACTATAATTAGTATAGTGCAATAGAATGTTATATAAATGGATAAAAATTATATATACATGTAACTGTAATTTACAAATATTAAAATAATGTGTAACAAAAAATCTCAGATTTGTATCACTTCTACGATGAGGTTGAATTTATCATCCATGCACAGAAAAAATATATGTCTGTACTTTAACGTCACTTTCAGGTAAAGAGATGTGATTTGGTTTTCTGAGACAAGTGCTTGTGACCGTCCACAAGAACTTGCGGTCATCCGATGTTCAGTACCTAAGTACTTTGATTAATATCTTTAACATAAAGATGTTCTCAAAAATTAATAAAACTTAACAAGGGTTTTATATTTTTTACAAATGTCTTATCCTTATTTTATCTTGATTCATTTTGAGAACTCAAATCGTATCAATGACATACTGCACATTTAAAGATTTTGAAAACTGGGAGTTAGCTGGCAATTCTTTCATGGTGCTTTAAACGGATGAACAAGAGAGTTCCGAAATTCCAACAATACAAAACATGACAAGTGAACTTTCTTAATCTATAATCAGTAGCAGGAAAATTACAGAAGAATTTAAGCCTTCCCTTTCGTGTTAAAGTCTGTCACAGTTTTCTTTTCGTTATATAGGTGATTTTTTTTTAAAGAATTTTGACTAAATATGTTATGTCGATTTCAAGGCGAACAAGATTGCATCAATTCAAGATTGTTTCCGCACTTAAAGGATAATTTGGATTGAATCGTATGAACTTCATGCTTCACTAGCTATCAATAAAAAAAGTCTCGCTTTAACATTAGCCGAGAAAAGGGGGACCGATATATCTAAAAATGGCAATTTTAACGGAAACTGTCAAAACATATTCTAGAATGATAACATTTAGATCCAATAGAATATATTTGTATGACATTTTATATTTTTTTAAAATAAGATTTCTCAAAATAATGATGTGCAGAAAAATCCCTTTTATGAACATTTGGCTTAATTGAGTATTTAGCTATATTTATCGAACCATTCCCGTTCATAACTAAACGCATCGAAGCTTACCGTTTATACAGTATATCCCGCAATAGTATTCATTGAATTTATGACTCTCCGTTCGGAAAATAGGTTGATGTTTCTAATTTATACGACGATATTCGTTGAAATATTGAACAAAAAGATAAATGCATATCAACAACTGTGGAATAATGTATTGATTATAAATGAACTTTGTCGGTAAACGTGAAATTTATTTGTACGAGTTTTAGAAACAGGACGAAAAGCGAGGCTTGCCGAATTTTCTCCTGTTTCGCAGCGAGAACTAATACATTTTATATTTCTGACAATGTACATATATTGTTTACAATTTACACCTGGTATTTAAGCATAAGTTGTTTAAATCTTAACCATTGTCTCTGATTTTTACAATTATTGAAACGCGGACTCGAAGAAAACCCCAAAATGAACTATTACCCAGAAAGAAATATCCATATTACCGATTGATCAACATGGAAGCGGGTAGCAGGAAAATTTATGTGTACATGTACAAACAAGAGGCTGTCACAACGACAGCAAACCGGATTTATTAACATTTATTTGTGTCCTGGCAATATCACAAGAACCATTACTGATGAATGGTGAAAGTGAAAATCGTCAATATCAAATTTGACCTCCATTTTGTCATCAGTATCAACATATTAAAATTTGAAAAGCTTAGATTGAATGGTTCATGAGTAAATGCAACAACCTGAATGGAAACGCCATTTTACGATCTTTCAAGAACCATAACTCCTGAACGGTAAAAGTCAAAATCGTCATTATTGCACTTGACCTCTATTTTGTCATCAGTAACAACATATTAAAATTTCAAAAGCTTTGGTGGAATGGTTCATGAGAAAATGCACGGACACGACGGGAAAAACCATTTTTTCAATCTTTCAAGAACCATAACTCCTGAACGGTAAAAGTCAAAATCGTCATTATTGAACTTGACCTCCATTTTATCATCAGTAACAGCATATTAAAATTTCGGAAGCTTTGGTAGAACAGTTCATGCATAAATGCACGGACACGACTGGAAACTCCATTTTTCAATCTTTCAAGAACCATAACTCCTGAACGGTAAAAGTCAAATTCGTCATTATTGAACTTGACCTCCATTCTTTCCTTAGTAACAACATATTAAAATTTGGGAAGCTTTGGTAGAACAGTTCATGCGTAAATGCACGGACAACTCCATTTTTCAATCTTTCAAGAACCATAACTCCTGAACGGTAAAAGTCAAAATCGCCATTATTGAACTTGACCTTCGTATAGTTGTCAGTAATAACATATTAAAATTTTAAAAGCTTTGGTTGAACGGTTCATGAGTTAATGCACGGACAACATTTGATTGCCGCCCGCCCACCCGACCGCCCGCCCGCCCGACCGCCCGCCCGCCCGCCGTACATCCCCAAATCAATAACCGACATTTTTGTCACAAAAATCCAGTTAAAAAAGCAAAAAAGAATGTTGTTTGCCTGTTATTTGTTTACAATAACTAGCTAATTGCAGGATAATAGCGAATAACTTAACTGTAACCATCTTTTAAAAACTGGTGAAAAATTAAATGGGGTAAAAAAATAAATAAACAAGCTGACTATGCGGTATGGGTTTTTTGCTACAGGCCATAAGAAGATCTATTGTTATTTATTTCTTTGTCATTTGGTCTCTCGTGGAGAATTGTCTCATTGGCATTCATACCACATCTTTTTTTAAAGATAAATAAGAAATAATAGCAGAAAACAATTACGATTTACAAAGTTTATCGGACCAAAAACGGATAAATGAAAGTCATTATCTGGAGTTTCAAGTTGCGGGATTTAATTTCGAGTATGGCCAGTGAAGGTGAAACAAAGCTGATAACCCTTTCATTAAGAGAAAAATATGTGTATGCGTCATTTTTGTGGATTACAGGATAAGGCAGTTTTTAATATGAAAAAAATAGTTTTTTTTTTAAATTGCAGCTTTTTGTTATACACTTCTACCTGTCCAAAATTGGATCAAATTTTTCCAACATCCCTGTTAGTTTTAAAAAAAATGTCAGATAAGAGGGGCGGTTAACCGGACCACCCCTTTTCAGGACACCCACCCGTCTCAACACGCCTTGTCAGGGACGGAGGAATTAATAAGTCTTAGTAAGGTTATTCAGAATAATATTCACAACTGTTAAAGGAAATAAACGAAAATAATATCTTAAACATTTTGTAGGATTCCTTAGTTGCTACTTGAATCGTGGGAGACGTCATTACATTTGTAGCATTAATCTAGTACACGTTTCTCGCTAGATGAAAAACCTACTGGGAGGGTAATAACAAATCATCCTTGTCTCTTGTGAAGAGTTGTCACATTGGCATTTGTACCACATCTTCCTTTTTATATCGTATTGTTCCTTTCGGTTGTACCTCTTGAAAACTAAAGTCGTGTCTGTATATTTGTTACAAGTAAAGTAAACAAATTTCCAAAGCATGGATGCATAACGCACACTCTTAAAATAGAGCAATATAATGTCCCATAAAACAAGATACATTGTATGTAAAAAGCATTTTTACACCAATCAATATAATTAATATAAAAATCCACAGTTTGTTAAAAAGGTCAAACTTTTAATTTTCTTCATTTTCAAAATGCATATCATTGATGCGTTTTGTGTTAATCTGTGTCAAAAAGGCGTTTACCATAACGTAATAGGTGTTTGTACATAACGTAATAGGTGTTTGCACATAACGTAATAGATGTTTGGACATAATGTAATAGGCATTTGCACATAACTTACATGGTGTTTGCACATAATGTAAGCGGTATTTGCACATAACGTAATAGTGTTTGCACATAATGATGTAGTTTTTATACATAACTTAATAGGTATTTGCACATAACGTAATAGGTGTTTGCACATAAGGTAAACGATGTTTGCACACAGGGTGAACGATGTTTGCACATAAGGTAAACGAGGTTTGCACAAAACGTATTAGTTGTTTGCACATAATGTAAAAGGCATTTGCACATGACGTAATGAATGCTCACAGAGAGTATCAATTATTCGGCAAAACGCATATGAATTATACCATGATGTATTGTGTTTTTCACTGGAGATACATATGTTTAAACACAGCATAACGTCAAAAGACTATAATATCATGAGATTTACATAGAACAAAGGTGTATCAAAACAAAACCTTTAGCACATTTGACATAACAATCACATTTGAGACAAGACGCAATTATTAACTGACTTACGTAAAAGAAGAATAGACAGAACATAGATAAAATATGAGAGAATGTAAAGGTGGTTGATCATAAAGTTTCGAAGTATTCACAGAATATATAGTAGTTACAGCATAATGTAATGCATATTTTACACAGCAAAGTTTAGCAATGATATATCATACAATTGTTTGACCAAACAAATTACTAATTTTACATAACACAGAGATGCCGTGTCAGGAAATAAAGGCATCTGCACATAACATAAAGACGAAATGACAGGACGTAAAGGCAAATCGACAAAACACATTAAATATTTACACTATAAGACAGTTCCGGCGTTCCATACGTTTTGCTTACTTTAAAATTATGAATAGAACCAAATATAGAAAGTATGATATTTTCTATTATAATTATAATTGTAACAGGTTTCAAGTTGATTAGACTTCAAGTTCATTAAAAGCTACTTCCACCAAAACCGTTCACCTGAAGCGGTACAGACGGACGAACGAACGAACTAACGACAGGACGGACGGACGAATGAACGAACGAACGAACGGACGGACGAATGACAGACGCATAAAACATAATACCCATAAATGAGGCACAAAAATCTCACATCTTACTATTTTACTCTGAAATAAGATAATGTGATAGTTGATTGATTTACAAGGAATTATACCTACCTTTATAGACGAAGAAATATGTTGAATTATTTTGCTCTATACACTTCCGTATACTATACGAGCTACCTTGGTCATGTAGACAGGTACAAAGTGTTGTTGACTCCTTTAAAGGTAATACAATAATCTTTTTTAAAATATTATATAGTACAGAGATATATTACGAGTTCAATTTGATATTCAAATTTTGATATTAAAATTTCAGATTATAAGGTATAGTTCTTGAATTGATAGTTATGATTTAACATTAATATAAAATGATCAGTCAACAGAACAGGGTCTGGATGGGGGTGCGTCATTTATGTTTTCTTTGATTTTTTTTAGGCATTTGTCGTTATTTAAAACAAAACCCGCTTACTCTGAAAATTACTACTAGCTAAGTTTGTTATCATTGATATTTGTTTCTGTATTCACTATATGTTTTTGATGGGGTTCGTGTTGCATAGTCTTTAGTTTTCTATGTTATATTTGTGTCTACTGTACTATTATTTGTCTGTTTGTCTTTTAATTTTTAGCCATGGCGTTGTCAGTTTGTTTTCTATTTTTGAGTTTGACTGTCCCTCTAGTATCTGTATTAATAATTCTGTAAAAATGATCCGGCCCCTGTAGAATGCTGTTCATTCTATAATATATAACAGTTAATACTTTTCAAACAAGTGTAATGCGGGGATTGTCTACGATGCTCACGAGCTGCAAAACTCGACCAGTTTGAGAAGTTGGCGATGCCAACGTAAGAAAATGACTAGGACCCAGTCACTTGCCTGAAAATGCTCGATTCAGCTTAACTAATGAAATTAGACACAAGTCCTATGCATTATTAAACACTTTATTGATTTAAGGATGGAATACATGTAAACTTAAAAACATCTTTGAACGGATGTTTTTAGTTCGAACGCATGAATATCACTGATGTAAAAGCTTCAGAAATCATATTTTGATCAAGAATTTACAATGTTACAATTTCATTACAGAAACGAGATTACCAAATAAAATTAAGTGCTACAATTTGCACAAAATAATATAATAGAAACAAAAAAATGTCTTTGATCAGTAGGCTGTATAACGCTTATTGGTCAGGAATGACTTAAGCAGTAACTTTTTTTAACATTAGAAAGTTTAAGAAATATCTAAAGCTGCGACTATGTCTATTATTTGTCAAACGTATTATCGTGAAACAAAATTACTTACAGCATAAAAAACTTTAAAACGTAACATGATAATAAAATTATTTTGACTGACAAATATTACCAATAAAATTAGTTCGACAAAATAATAATTTGCTTGACAATATAATGACAATTCACGACCGAGCAGTTTGTCATTGACATTCCAAAAATATTCGATTTAAGAAGATATTTTTTTAAAATAGTTTCAAATGAAAATGCATATTTTTTTCTTTTTGTATAGTGTTTAAAGAAATGATTATAATTGCGATTTATTTTCCGTCAGTTGACGTTTTTATGTGTCTATATTACAAATATGAGCTGAAGAACTTTCGCAAATAAGGACTCAGCAACCAAACCAACTAAATGACAAATGAAGATCTGGCAGTTGTCAACTGAATATGTGCAACGTTTAACCTAGACAAAGCAAACAAAGTACACATATAACTCTCTGCAATTCCAAGATAAAACTGTTTACAGTTTAAATGTAGAAAACGAAATCCCCTAAAAAGATGAAATCGATACTTACACTGTAACCAAAGAACTGATATGATTCACATTGTTTTTGGCAAAATACAATTGAAGGACTTTTCGTAACTTCCTGCCCGTCTGGTATTGCATAGCAACCTGAATAAAACACTCTGAACTTGAAATAACATTTATTTTATAATTTTAAGGAAAAAATCGAAATAAAACAATAGGTTCATCTTTGATTTATTTATTTTTTCGATATATCCGTTATTGCACAAATTCATTATTTTGAATATTAACAGGCTTTTGATCATGATAATATTCTGCAATAAAATTTACCTCTTTGACGTACCTAGAATTTCAATCCACGGTGTAGTAACACGGTAAATTGCCATGCCAATCCAGAATTCCTTACCATACAGCACATCAATACTTGTCAAAACATTTTTGTCAAACTCTAATCCATCTCTACCACATTCATCAGAAGCAACTTTCCATGTCTTTTTCTCCGTGTGATATGCTTGGTCATATGAAAAACTACTTGCTTGAATGAGAAAAGACTCCTTAAATTCCAATACGATAAAACACAATCACTGTTTATAACAGTTTGATAGTCGTTTTTGTACGTTATTATTTAAATATAAATGTATCCTAACAGTTTTTTTTCTCTATTTACAATAGATGTAGTAAGATCTGGTATAAGATCCATTGCATATATTCTCCATCCAAGTCATACTTTATAAAAGTAAACCATCATTGGTCAAAGTACAGTGTTCAATGCGGAGCCATGGCTCACACCGAGCAGCATGTTATGAAGGGCTCAAAAAATGACTAGTGTTAAAATATTCAAACGGGAAAACCAACAGTCTAATATATACAAGAAACGGAAACAACTTATGAACCACATCAACCAACGTCAACTACTGAACATCAGATTCTAATATACATTCATTAGTTATCAAAGGTACCATATATTTGATACGTCAGACGTGCGCTTCGTCTCCGTAAGACTCATCAGGGACGCACATCAACATTAGTTTAAAAAAAGAAAAGTATAAAGGCGAAATCGAAGTTCTGAATACTTTGCTCGTGAAACCATCGGGTACGAAACGTCCAATAGCAGTGGCATCGACCCAGTCATGCCAGTGGTGTAGATATTTATAACTTTATAAAAATGACCATATAACTGATATTCATGTCAACACCAAAATGAATTGCTTTACATCAACATCGATACTGAATAAAAAAATGCATTATTGGATGATCGTCTCCACCTTGACTAATTGTTTACACAGATTTTGGTTGTGGTTTATCATTTTATTGCCTTAAAGCATGTAAGAAAGGTTTTACAATTTGGGAGAGGTTTATGTTTTGGTATGAGTTATATGAAGCAGACAATTCCTGGGGTTTGAGAATATCTAAAAAAAAAACTAAAATTAAAAAATTAAAAAAAATGAGATCTACGATCTCTATATCCATTTATTCTTTTTTTTTCCTATGTCAAATTTTTAACAAAACTAACTAATTGTCTTATCGTTCTTTCCAATGGTCATGCTCTGTAGTCCAGGAAACCGAATTACAGGGTAGAAGCCTATTTAGTGCTAAGTTGAAACATTTACATGATCTACGAACGCAATTAAAGAGGGACGGAAGATACCAGAGGAACAGTCAATCATATAAATCGAAAATAAACTGAAAAAACAATAGTACACATGACACAACGTAGAAAACTAAAGAATAAGCAACACAAACCCCATCAACAACTAAGGGTGATGTTAGGTACTCCGGAAGGGTAAGTAGATCCTGCTCCACATGTGGAACCCGTCGTGTTGCTCATGTTATAACAAATCCGGTTAATGGTCTAATTCGGTAGGTCACAGTCATGAAACGGAAGGGGATTTTAGTTACGGCGTAAGCATGGCACGGAACATTACCGATATCAGATGTGAAACGGTTATTCCATAACGGTCAACCAACTCGTGATGGCGTCCGTACAATTTACGAAGGTATGATTTCAACTTCACCATTTGGAACTCTGGGTCTAATAGCTTTCTTGTGAAATATGTTTAAAAAATAGTTAGCATGAACATTTCCGATAAGTCACACATAAAGTTTTAACGTAACAGGTAATGTTTATAACAAATGGCTCACGCTAAGAGTTATGCTAAGTACAAAAAGCCCTCAAACTTTCGACACTATGCGTTATATGCACTACATTTTGCATTTCTATTTTTAATGACAATCGGATTTATACCCGAATAGGTATATACCGTTTGTGTAGACATAGGCTGCAGTTGATTTATATTTTATTAGTGAATACTTATATACCTTACCCTTTGACGTGATTAATTCTAAAAAAAATTAGTTGTATTAATTGTTTTTACGCAAAATAGAAAAAACATTAGCATCTAGGAACAAATTACTAGAAAGGCAAACACATTTGGTTTCTGAATGTTAAGAAAAGATGAAGAGTTGTAACCAAGGGACAATACTACCTTAGGAAATTATTAGTTTTTTAGTTTGAGAATAGGACACAGTTATCAATTGTTTATTTATAATAGGATGAAATATTTCCGTTTATACTATCACTGAATTTGAATACTCTTTTTATTTACCTGTAACTATTTGGTCGAAAACTTAAGAAGTATTCTATGCCAAGTAACACAAAAATTAACAGATCAATAACCTTTTCATTAGGTTTGAACATTTTCATGTAACTATTAGGTAGTTTTCGAAAACAAGATTAATTAACATAGTGTTCATGAAATAGAATAAATTTCCCTCCTGAATATTTTCTCTCACGAGGGCAAAACTTTTATGGTGTTTATCAAATATATTTAAACTATACACGTACAAGAATTTTCAAATATTTCACCTAGACCATTAGCATACAAAATAAAAACGACAAAGTTCAACGTACTACATGTATAATGATTGGTATAGAGACATTTATCGACAATATCAATTTGAATTTGTTTATACTAACATTCACACACATATCTAACACAAAAGTAAATAGTATAATCCACAGTATAAGTGCATTCATTTTGATTAACCATTTAAAACATTAAAACAAAAAACAAGGAAGTAGATAACAGTCAAACACATATGTTATAAATCGTGTTCATAATTTTGATAACGCATTATAAAGGTGAAACACTTTTCGGTAGTTTTTAGCGTATGTTACATAATTTGTTCACTATAACTACTGTAGAATATAATTAAGAAATAATGGATGCAAGTTATACTTTATTGTAGTTTTAACATGGGTAGGCTTCGTGATTATTTTTGCTCGAGCGATAGTAATGCCTACCTATGTTAAAACTACAATAAAGTATTGCTCAGAAAATTTCAAAAAATATTCTGAAATAATCAAATATACTAGTATACAAAAGTAACGATGCACAAGTTTGAACTGAAATGTATCAGAAAATTTAATAAATATGAAAAACTTCTTAATTATCATTAGACATGTACAACCAAGCAAATTATTATGATTCAAATAATCTGACCAAATTTGAAACGGAGAAAATATCGGGTTATTGAACAAAAATCGCAAGTCGACATTTTCTTTCGAAGATGAGAAGAAAGTATAAAGATATCTGCAAAGGCATTAAAACTTTAGGCAGACCATGTTTACGTTTGACGTTTCAAAGTTCTAATATCGATTGATGAATATGGATGTGTTGGTCAAGATAGGCATTTTGGATTCAGCCTATAGATTGCACTTTGTAAATCACGCCTCTTTTGGGGAGAATTTGAATGTGCATTAAATACTGCTACTGTTTACATAGTTGTTGCCATGATGCAAAGTAATTATTTTTTAATTAAGACTTGACTGGAGAATTAAATGGATATCAATAAAAATGTCTATACATTTAACTTATTTTTCAAGATGACTGGAAGACATTTGGGTGTTGAGTCAAATCTAATGGAAAAATTCAGTGCGAACCTGCAATGTTTATAAATGGAGGGCAGTAAAACTTGAAAATATGCCGCACAGCTATATGTTTTTATTAGTGCAAAAAAGTAGTCCATGTCTCCTTTCCAGGGAAATATAACATTCTCCTCAAAACTTCCTTAATGAAGAGTGACTGCATATGCAATTAAGGCAGTTCCTATGGAAAATTGCATTTCTGGTTTTACACGTCAAGTGCAACCTATAATCCTAAAAAAAATGAAAAATTGACTCTTCTCCATTTTGTTACATGTAATCTAAAATCTTCGGAAATTGCTATAAACAATCTTGAGTAAAAAGAAAATAATAATTATAGGTAGGTATTACAAAGTTGTTTTTCAATTTTGGATTGGCATTTGCAAGCTAAACGTCAACGGTTCAGTGCCTCTAGGCTCAATGCACACTTAGTCAAATACTTGTTTTCTGCTTAAGTTAATTTAAGTCAATGAGTGGCGTTCACATGCACATTTTTCTTAAGATGAACAAATAAGATAAAAAAGATACAGTGTATGATTAATTTGACAATTCGGATGCATGTTATTGATATGAATGCAAATACTTTCATGTTTTGTTCTTTCAGAAAATTGAAGAGCTAATATGGCAAATTGAGAGGTTACAATAATACCGATCTTTTGAAAAGAATAGAAAACATTGACCAAAAGAACATTGTACAGATATAAGTTATAAAAAATGATATGCAATACTCGGAATAGGAAAACAAAAGGCTCTCATCAATAGTATCAGCAATTCAGAATGATATGAAAAAATAACGGCAATTCCTACAAACTCACCCACTCATCCTCTTTGTGCCTGTCAGCACATAAGGCCTCAACCAGTACTCGCCACATTTGCCTGTATTTTGCCTTCTTCTCGATCTCCTTCCAGTTTTTCCCAAGGTCTTTCATCTCCTATTCTACCATTCTGCGCAAGTCTCTTTTGGCCTCCCCCTCTTTCTTCTACCATCAGGTGTCCATCGTAAAGCAACCTTAGTGATATTCCTCAATACATGGCCAATCCAACGCCATCTCTTCCTTTTAATATCTGTTTCAATACAACACTGATTGGTTTTGTGGTACAGGTCATTGTTGGTAATAGTGTTAGGCCAGAATATCTTACAGATTTTCCTCAAGCAAGTGTTATGGGATGAGGAAAGCTTTTTCATGTCTCATTGGATAATTCTCCAGCATTCTGCCCCATAAAGAAGGACTGACTTCACATTACTGGTGTTTATTCTGATCTTTGTTTTCAGACTGATTGACCTTCTCTTCCATATGGGTTGTTATAGGCAGAATGCATATCTGGCTTTGCTAATTCTGGCTCTTATATCTTTTGCTGTTTCATTGGTGTTACTTAGAATGCTTCCAAGATATGTAAAGTCATCAAACTCTTCTATAATGTTATTTGCCAAGTATACTGGTTATATTTTGTCACTGTTGATGTTCATGAGCTTGGTCTTCTTCTCATTTATAGTCAGGCCTATACTTTGTGCTGTTTAGACAGATATCAGCAGCAAAATCTAAATCTTCAAGAAAAGAATTCATGGTCCATCTGATGCCTGTTCCTACAAACTGAAACACCATTATTCCGAAACAACTTAAGGACAAATTTGACGTTACATATACATAATTAAACAACCCTACAACATCTAGTCACACAAAAAAGGCGTGGCATATAATTTACATCACAATGACCTTACGCGCGTTATTGCGTCAATACCGTGTAATCAGCAAATCCACACTAATAAACAGCTTTTCTCAAATATCATAATAGTTAAGTTATATAAAATTTATATCCATAGACTATACAGGTAAGTGCTATTCCAAACAAAAACTGCAAATTGTTTAATCATATTTTATTATAGTCTAAAATAAGGACAACACATTGACAAACAGTCAAAAATATGCGTGTCAGAAGTAAAAGACTTTACGCTTAAAAACTTTAGCAGGAGTGTTTGTGTTCTTCAAAACAGTGTTATATCCGCGACAATTTGAGTGAATGATATTCTTTATTTATAAAGTATTGCAATATTAATAAATATGCGTTCCTGTAACGACCAACGCTATTTTTTGGCAAAAACAAATAGTGTTCATTATGGTCAGATTTCGGAAAATGTTAAGTTATCAAAATTTATAGGTTTTAAAATATTACATTGTATGAAATTTCGTTTGTGTAAATTATGCTCACAAAAGTTCATAGATAGACCATTTCAAAATCGAAATTTTACAGCGCTCACACCACATATAAATATGCAACGGCTTCTGGCAAATGTCTTTCAAGATGTCCAATGTCGGATTTTGCCGCTTTTTACAAATTAGTTGTCATTTGCGACGTTATTTATCAAAAATTAAGATGAGTTGCCTGCAAAATAGTGTTTTTCCGTAATTGTTCTTTAACTTTACAAAACAGCTACATACTTTTTGATAATTTACGTAGTCAAAACGACTTCGTTTTCAAAGAAATGAAATGTCTCCCAAGTTTGTACTTTGGACGATTTTCTTACGTTTTCAACGTTGTCGATTCGGGACGCTATTCATGGTGGATCATCTGTATATATTTCTTCAGACATAATTGTCTTGATAGTCAGTTACTATTAACAAGACCACAAAATATAAAACAAAACTCCGATGACTGGGGTTGTTCGTTTAGATGAGATTCTTAAGTTGTAAAAAAGTTGTGTATAACGAGAGGATAAAAAATCGTCCTTTTTTAATTTTCAAATTTGGGAAGCGATTTTTTTTATTTCTCTGTTATAAGATTCATATTTATAGGGCTTGAAAGTGAAAAATTGGGACTGAAGCGAGGCTATATACCTCTCCATATCATACAAAGCTTGTAAACATATGAGATGAATATACTAAACCTTTTTTCTGACAAGCGTTTCATTTTCTAGTTTAATTGTTCCGTTATTACAGAAAGTTAAGTGAATTTTATAAGAAGATTTTGTAATTTTCGACATACTCTTTTCAATTAAAGCAAAATATATATCTTCTTCCTTTTCGGATCTAAGTTTGGAAACACCGCATTTTATTACTTTTATGTCAATTGGTCTCTGGTAGAGAGTTGTCTCATTATTAGTACTCATCATACCGTATATATCTTCTCATTCCATATAGACTGATGCAGTTACCACGCGTAGATTGTGCACCACAGTCTTTATACCTTAAGGTTAGACGATATCGAGTGATAATGTTAAGTATGCTTCTCCAATAAACGTTTGATATTAACATTTATTTCCTGTTACTGCTTAACTAAATGTTTAAACATTTCACACAACAGTTTTACACCCTCACACTGCAGAGATTCAAACGTTGCTATTTGTCAAAACTGATGAAGTAGATATACAGTTATATTTTATCGTCTTTTAACAAACGAAGGAAGAGGATACGATGGCAGTTATGGTTCATTTACTGCGGATGTTTCTAGATTGTATATATTTCTTTTCAACATAAGAGTACAATATTTCAACCAAATGTTCTATAGTGAACCGGTAACAAATAACTATAGAGTTGTAGTGACAATGTCTTTGTCGATTTCCAAGTACAAACAGCACAGCAATAAAGGTAATTTTGGAATCATCAATCTAGTTATTGGTGACAAAATATGGGTGAGGTAATCGCCTATAAAAGCGACCAGACAAACTTGTACCGTTGATGATTTATCAAGTTTTTCAGGGTATCTGCTGAATTTATTATAACTTGATAACACCTATAAGGCATTCCTGATTTTATTAATATGTTTCTTATATTTTTTTTATATTCTAAATGTCAACGCTCCGTGCTTGTAATATGTGTATGCACTACCATATGAGTAACAAGTTATGTCTACCATCCGTTGTAAAAACACTTTTGTAATACATGCTTCCTTCATTCTTCGATTAAATCAACATCTGTCAATTCTTACTTACCTATAATTTAGACGCAGACTTTTTAATTATGTTTATAGAAATGTTAATTTTGCAAGTTTTTGGATCTAATAATGATGTATAAATTGAAAATCAAATCAATAAGGTGTTAGTATATTTTTTCAGTGAAAGAAAACACTCAAATGACAGCTTTTTCTAAGTTTCATTATTTAAAATGAAACAAAGTATAGCTAGCCAGTGACAAAAAGATAACTCAACTGCTTATTAGTCAGTTCAGTATTCTCGATGCCATCTGCTGTGAATTGAACCTCAGCATAGCATTGTACATGTCTCTCTTGAGGGTGTTATAATGTCTCTGGTTTATATTCTTTTTTTAATTGTTATGATAAGATAATACTTAAACCATTGAATTTTTAAGAATTAACAGGGGAACACTAATAGTTTTAGTTTAAGCATATTTATTTATAGTGGATTGGGAAACAAGTTTTGCAACTTATATTAATCTCTTTCCACATTGCGGTTGCGAGTGCTGCCTTGTAGCGACATTAGCCTGCTCTTTTTCGAAATCTACAAGGGTGTATTTAACGTGCAAGAGATGTGGCTTTCTCTAAAAACAGGTAAACCATTTATCGTCCCTTCCGACGGACTATCATCGTTTCCTCAAGACCATACTCGCAAATGGTGTCAAGGGAGAGCCAATAATTAAGTCCCTAAAATTTTCAGCCCGGAACGGGAATCAAACCAGGAACCTTTGTGTTAGTAGTCCGATGCACTACTACACCACGGCTTAGTCGTTTTGTGACTGGCAATTATTGAAAGAAAAAAAAGAAGTCGCCGTTTAATATCCAGTGTGACATTATTATTGAAAATCAGAACCTAAGACCATCATTGGATGTTGATAGTGAGCGTGTTACTCTGTCTGAATATTATCAGTAACATTTTGTTAAAGGTTCATTTGTTACCAATTTTGAATAAAACAGCTCGTAAATAACTAAAAATTGTTACAGCATGTTCGGTCTTGCATTCTATTTCCTTTCGGTAAAAGCAGAACTGATCAAAAAGTTTACTTACAATAAATTGAGATCTGTTAATTCGACGTTTCTGGAGCAGGATCTGCTTACCCTTTTGGAGCACCTGCGATCACCCCTAGTGTTTTGGTTGGGTTCGTGTTGCTAATTCTTTAGTTTTTTGTGTTGTGTCATGTGTACTATTGTTTGTCTGTTTGTCTTTTTTTCATTTTTAGTCATGGTGTTGTCAGTTTATTCTCGATTTAGTTTGACTGTCCCTCTGGTATCAGCCTTATATGTCAGCCGGCATGAAAAGGGTTTGCAAAGCTGATGTTTAGATTGTCCGTAGTTGATATTTACTTGACCGAATTACCAAAAATACTTAAGGTAGATCATAAGTACATGTTTTTTGAGACAGAATGTTCTTATAATTTGCCAAAATGAAGATAATATGCTTTTTTCAAAAATATAATAAAAAGTATGGGTCACCGTGCTATTTTTCAAGGTATGAGTCGTTGAAAATTGCCTAAATTTGGTTAGTTTGTTCATGAAAAAACACATAAGAATGCATAAAAAAATTCTATGTGATAGAATTTTGAAATAAATTGTTTTAAGAAAATTAATAGAAAACTAGGTGTCACCAAACTTGCTTCCTTGCCAAAAGCAAAAATAAAAAAATTCCCTATTCGCCCAGGATAAATTTTGTATAAAAGAGTTATCTGCCCTTAAATGGTTCATTTGAAAAAAATGATTTTAAAAACCAAAAAGTTTGATATTTGTTAAAATATTTTTAATAATACAATAAATTAACAAGTGTTCTATATAAAAATAAACAGTGTGACCATTAAATTGTAAATCTGTTTCCAAATTTGCTGATATGGGCAAATAACTAGACCGATTTTGTACTGTAATTGTACGGTCCAAGATGGCGGTATACCATGAATCTACCTTTATGTATTAAAGCTATGGGTTAGTAGGATAATGTCTGAACGTTACTGAGTTGACAGCAAAAAAATATCGGAAAAATGACTCTTAGTTTTAACAAGACTTGACGTTTAAAGTTTAGTGTTTAGAGATTTTATTCAGACCAAAATGACCTTTCAAAGCAAAAAAGAGTATATTGTTGCTTGCTTTTTTTTACATTTCATTGTCTTTTTTCCTCTACTTTTTTCACGTGTATGTCGTAAACAATGTTTAACGGCTCAACACGATTATAATGAGTCATACAATTGCAATAACCTGTTATGTAAACACTCTCCTCGTGTATACCCCTCGTCCAACATGTACATGATATGTTCAAAAATGTAACACGGAATATGATTTTCTTATATAACATGTGCCCGATGTATGTCTGCGTCGTAGCCAACGGATTATTTCGGCATAGATCGACAATAAACTGACAACGTCATGGCTAACAAAAAAAAAGACAAACAAACAAATAGTAGTACACAAGACACATCATATGGAGCAAAGATTAAGCAACAAGAATCCCACCAAAAACTCGGATGATCTATCTCAGGTGTTCCGAGAGGGTAAGCAGATCCTCCACCAGCTGTAACAGTCGTCTTGTTGTACATGTTTTAACACATCCGGTAATAGTCTAATTCGGTAGGTCGCATTCGTGCAAAAGGACACGGGATTATAGTTACGACATAAGGAACATATCAGATATTATCTGTGTAACTGTTTTTCCATAACGGTCAAATAACTCGTGATGGCGTCCGTTAATGTCATCAATGTATAAATATGTTTTGAAATTAACTTTTACTTTCTAACATATATGAATATAATAGACCCTCCTTGCTCAAAACCTTCAATCATAAACATTACGTATACACGAGCAATAACATTTTTAAGTAGTGTACATGTATCGGACACAAATATAGGGATATTTTAGAACACTGATTTCCCCACCTTAAAAGCTTATTTTCAGATTTGTTTTATATCAAGAATAATCTTTATAAGCATTGTCATTGATTGTGTTTTTCATAAATTATAGAAAAACAACCAGAAGAACGAAACTCACGATAATAATCGTAACTTCGTCTATAGATGATCGTAACTTTGACTTCTTTTTATAAAAAAGATGATTGTAACTCAAAATTTATTTTCACTAAATGATCACCCTATTTACAAAATGTAGCAGTCACGATAAAAACAAATTATTATGATTATAAAATTTAACAAAGAATAAATGAAAACCGCTATTCTAAAAAGAAATGACACATGGGGATTTAGCAGACTTCTATGCAAATGTCCACACTATTATTTAAGTTAGTTAACATTCAATAGTTATCAAAGGTACCAGGATTATAATTTATTACGCCAGGTGCTCGTTTTGTCTACATAGCTAGGACTCATCAGTGACGCTCATATCAAAATATGTACAAAGCCAAACAAGTACAAAGTTGAAGAGCATTGAGGACCCAAAGTTCTAAAAAAGTTGTGCCATATACGGCTTAGGTAATCTATGCCTGGGATAAGAAAATCCTTAGTTTTTCGAAAATTCAAATATTTGTAAACAGGAAATTTATAAAAAGGACCACATTATTGATATTCATGTCAACACCGAAATGTTGACTTCTTGGCTGGTGATACCAAATATATTTACGTTGATATGAAGCTGATATAAATATCATTCTCATGATACAGGTTAAGAATACAGGCCAAAACTTTCACTGAATAAAGTCAAGGAAGGCATGAAGTTAGATGACTTTCTAACGGTTTTAAATTGTTGGCTGGCCTTGTTTTTTCTTAATCAAACTATGACTATTAAACATTGGTAGACTACAGAGGTGGCATAAGAAGGAGGGTCAAGGTGCTCGCATTACCTTTTTGTGTTGGACATTTGGTTGATTGTATAGGGAATCAATGAGGCATGACTGTAACGGCCCTACTATAACTCCCCCATCTCTTTAATGAATATCTCTGGATACGCCGATTGACCACTGTTGCCTATATTTACCATGGGTTGGCTATTTATGTAAAGACGGACAAGTTGAAATGTATGGTATACACGTTCATATTAGATTTTTCAAGCTACAAATCCTTACATTTCTACGGTATATGACATGTATTATTGAAGTTAGTCGAATAAGTTGTTTTGACCCAAACATATCAATAAGGGATCGACAATTTAATTTTTATAAGAGGGCATAAAATTTGGCCGAAAAGGCAGAACAGGAGATTTGAGTAAAAAAAAAAAGCCGGATGAACATATTGGCCAAACAAGCAAGCAGGATGACAATTTATGTAAAAGAAAATCAGGATGAAAAAATGCAGGACCGAATAGAGTAAAAATAAAAACGCAGGATAAAGATTTCAACATAAAAAATGCAGGACAAAATTATTCATCCTAGCTCCTCCCCCAAATAAAAATCAAATAGTAGCCCCCTTTATTGACGGTTGAGTTGGTTTTTTTTTCATTAAACAGATATGCTTACACTTCTAAATGCTTTATTTTTTCAACCTCTCCTTTGAAAATCGTAAATCTGTTAATAAAAGAAACTATAAAGCCTGAATTCTCCAAACATACCAGATCCTCGAAAGGTACTATTGTCCCTTTAAAGTGTAGGGGGGGGGGATGAAAACAAAATCCAATTTTAACACTGGTTATATAAAACATATGAAATCAATATAAAGTTGTTAACCCCCAATGCATTTTAATATTGAACTAGATAAAAAAAACATACGAAATCTCGCGAAGTCATAAACATTTTTGCACTTACCAATAGGACGTTACCCTTCCCGCAGTGGTCGTTCATCATTATTATCACAATATCAGCTGATAACGTACATTTTTTTCACATACTAGACAGCTTCATTTGTCCTTATTTATCAGGAAATGCTTCATTGGAACAGACAGTTACGATCATCTTAAGTAAAAGTTACAATCATCGTTGATATATAAATAAAAGTTACGATCATGATCGTGATTTTTTGTATCTCGATTTTCCGCCATAATGGGATGATCGTAACTGGAATTACGATCATCACGTTGACACCGGTGATGTATCAGAATACCAGGTACATATAACAGTACCCGTTTAGAAATGTGTCATTACAAAACAGACATTATTTATATTATTAAGGAAGCAGCAAATCCAAAATTTGCTGCATTTGACTTTTAATTGCTTCTGGAACAGCAACACCATTCGTAAATTTACTATTCACTATTCTAGCAACACTTATTTGTTGTTAATTAGCGATAGTTCAAACTGTTGTCGGTTATTTTTTCAATTCCGACTTTTATTTCTTTAGGTTTAAAAAAGCAGACCACAAATATAAGTGATACTTTACACCTTGATAAAAGAGGGATGAAAGATACCAGAGGGACAGTCAAATTCATAAATCGAAAATAAATTGACAACGCCATGACTAAAATTGGAAAACACAAACAGATAAACAATAGAACACACGACACAACATACAAAACTAAAGAATAAGCAACACGAACCCAACCACTTGATAACTTACAACACAATAAAAAAATATATGTGCAATATGTAGAAGAAAAACAATCACGAAAAGATCCAAGGACAATATACCCAACAGTAAACTTAAATCGACACAGAAAGCCTCGTAAATACAATTCCGTCCCCTTTTCCTGGAATGTGACCTATGAAATTTAGGCTTATTACCCGGATTTGTACTTATATGAGCAACATGCCAAGTGCAACATATGTAACATAATATGCCTACCATATTAGAGCATCTGATATCCCTTACCTGCAGCTTGTGCTCGTGTTGCTTAGCATTTAGTCTCTGTGTTGTTTTTGTGTTGGTGTTATTTGTTTTGTCGTCTTTTTTTTGAGCCATCGAAAGACAATCAATGATGCTTAACGATAATATAAAATAAATAGTTGTCAGTTTATTTTCGACTGATAATTTAAATGTGCCTTTGGTACATGTAAATATCTCTAAAATGTTTTCATCGGAGGGGTTTTCCATTCCTCTTTTTCTCAAAGGAACATTCGTCGTGAGGTCCTGTCCAAACGTTTTGAAGATGACTTTGCGACAAGACCTCAATTCATGATATAATGACTCTGTTTAAGCTCACGGTTCTATAAAGAAATCATGCAAAATGAAGAGTATTCTCTAACCACAAAGTAGAAAGAATGGGTGAGTTAGAAGTATATAAAAAATTTATTTCAATGGAAATAAACTGAGCTATATTAAACACAAACAAGACACAAAACATAAAATGCAACATTAAACTCATAACCACAGAACTTAATTTGAAATCTAAAATTAGTCTCAAGTTATCTAGAAGGGCAAACAGAGTTGAATCCATCAATTGTTTTGTCATTGCCAAACACTTAAATGAAGATAAGTAGCATTTAGTGAGGTCGCACGACTGATACATATTCTTGATATGAGATATGACAATTTCGATTGCGAATGTTTATGCACGTATTAATATTTATAGAACCACAAACTAAGATGATCAGATTATTTAGTTAGTAAAACAGATCTAAATCTTGTTAACAAGCCTGATCATATGCGTCATAGTTTGTTCTATCAATTTGCATACTTGAATCTGAAACATCATATTCAGAGTGCGTTTTCATATTCGTAAAAGAATGATCGTACGTGTTGTCCATATTTACTCTACTAGAACTCGTAGCAGTATCATATGTCGGATCGTTAAGATTTCGGAATCCTGCATTGCTATCGTAGGTATTTTCACCAGTATTTGGTTTTCGTCCACCAATGTTATTTAAATGATCATACTCTCTATTTGAACTCTCTATATAAGTATCCTCTACACGTTTGACTTTCTGTACTTGTGCATATGCATTGTTTGTTTTGATATTTTTTTCTTTTCCTTGATATACCAATCCATAACTCTGATTGACGTGTTGTTGACTGGTTGCTTCACCACTCAATGATTTCGCAAATGATACATTTGTCGATGTCGTTGAATCCATATTTTTGAAGATTCCGACTCGCCTTCAAAACAATATGGTATCCATGTATTTTAAAAAACAACATACATTTAAAATTAACTAAAATTTATTGACATATCACGTCACCATGCTGTTTGTAAGATTTGTAATTGCAACTAAAGTAAAATTTCTATAAATTGATTCAGGAAATCACCTTTTACTAGTGAGGATAAAGACATGATATGTGTTTGCTTCGGTTCAGTGTATTGCCTATATTTGTAGTATACCATATATCCTGTTCTGACATGAACATATGGAATTTGTGTTATTGAAATTTGCAGTTAAAAAACCTTTTTCAATATAGCTAAAATTAGAGATGTATCTCCCTCATAAAAAGCTGTGATTTCTTGCCCGGATTTTGTTGTAATATTTTTTGTCTTTTTTTTGGTTATAGCTCTTCATCCTTGAAATACACTTTGGAATGTCAAGTATTTGGACCTCGAGCATCACTGACATGTGCATCTTGTGCAGAACAATTGATAGCGTTTATGTTTTAACATAGTATACATGTTTTTAGCAATTTTACCTGAGTTTGCACAGAGTAACAGTCACACCTAGCAGTAAAATGATGACCACACCAACCGATCCACCTACAATGGCTCCTGGAACAAAAATATTAGAAAATCACATTGAAGATAATTACACAAAATATATTTTGTGTTGGTAAAATAGATTTGAGAGCAAGTTTTGGATATACATATAACTGTATAATACAAATGAGTGTTTGGGTCCTCAATGCTATTTAATAAATTTATACTTGTTTGACTTTCTAACTGTTATGCTCTGAGCGTCACCGATGAGGCTCATGTTGACGAAACGTGCGTCTGGCGTATCAAATTATGAGCCTGGTACCTTTGATAAATAATGAAATATAAACTGTCTTTAACCTTTAATACCAACAAACAAGGCTGTTGTTTAATCTTGTTTAAAGATCGAAATTCGATTCTGTAGAGCAAACAAGTTTCACCAAGAGCCTTTGAGTATATGATTGCAATCTCAATTGACACGATTTTCATTAAAATCTACTAATACGGGGTTTGGTGTCCACACACAAATTGCATAAGATTACTTGTTGGGTGTGCACATCCCAAGTCAAGAGCCTGTAATTCAGTATTAGTCGTTTTTTTCAATTTCTCTTCTAAAAGATACTGTTGAATTTTATATTGGTAATAAAATAAAAATATTTACCCCTGGTATTACAACGTTTACCTTCAATAGGTTTATCAGAATCACTCCGTCTAGTTAAAGACCTATAACTATGCTTTAAATACGTGTGTTGCTTAAACTATTGTGAAGTACACACTTCAAAACAATGATAGATCAAAAAGTTGAAAAACAAAACAATAGAGATGGTATGTGACGACATTACACAACACAATTACTTTGACAATACAATTATCATCATTATTAATACACTGCAATCTCATGAATCAGATCCATAATTCGTAATTGGTCTCTAATACATCTCATGTACGCATACTCACAAATGATTTAACATTGGGATTTGTAATCTGTTAGTTTTAAAAAAAGTTATGTTGATTATAAAAACATTGAGTTAACTAGTACTAAGCCATTTACCATAGTTTGAATGTGTTGCTTCATCTGTGTGGTATGTGCTTTTAACTGTAATTGAATCTAAATGAAATAAAGATATGTATTATATCACATATCTTCATTATGTTAATTAGAAACGTGTTAATGGCTAATTGTTCTCGTTTTTCAATCAATAAGGTTAAGTTGTATGATCAATTTGACATGTTGAATCAAATAAAGCTTTTATTACTGACTGTAGAATTTTTTCAGCATATTCGTTCAAGTCTGTACTGGCTTTTACTTTGCCGTGTTAACTTTAGAATGTAGGAAAAGAATCACCAACTGCAAAGATTTGCATCGTTCACTTTTTACGATCAGTTTAATTTTCTAAGGAATTGATGTTTGGTAAGAGATCCTGAGCAATGCATCCTTTTGTATATATCTTATCTGATAGATTGAAACAGAACATTCATTAATAATTTTCAGAAAATATATTTATTTCAACAATAAGTCATGTTTTACAAATCTGTATTCATTGATATGACGTCCTTATAACGCTTTAATAACAAAGTCTTGTTCAAATAAGCGAAAAATCTGTTTGACACCTTTGCACTCATTTACTGTTTTTGTTCTTGTATTTCCATATATATATATATTCCAGTAACTAACATAAACCATTTTTATAAATTGTTTATCAAACAACATATTTGTACACTGATTTTATTTTTAAAACTAATTAGATATGAAAATGTAAAGTACAGACACCACAGATAGAAAACGTATACAGCCAAAAAATTTGAAGTTGTTTTCGTACGCTTCGATCGATAAAAATACTGTATTTGTTCAATCAGAATTGAAATTATTTCTTCATTTTAGGATCAATGATCATTTAACAGGAGAACTTTGCCTGATCATATTGTACACCTCGCTAATGCTCAGTGTAAAATATCGACACATATAACACCTACCCTTGTTAAAATTAGCATAAAGCATAATTTGGAGGACTTATTTCTTATTTAAGAATTTTTATTGTAAGATATCAAATATAACATAAAAAAATTATATTTTCATTTCAATACAGGAAAACCATGTATAATCACGGAACACGAGCATACCGAGTGTTGATTCATTTTAAGCAATTCTTTTATATATGTTATGATCAATCAAACGATAAGCAATAATTTTCATAAAAGGCTGATTGTTGCTTATCATAGTATTTGGTTTTGCGATTATTGTTTTGTACATCAACCAGGTCTTTTGTTTTTCAAAAACCCCGAGACTCGAGGAAAATTATAAACCGAAAGTCCATAAACATGTGGGAAAATCAAAAGCTCAAACAACTCTAAACAAATGGATAGCAGCTGTAAGATTCTGAATTTGGGTTTTGTTTTCAGTTCGCGTTTTTTTCTGTCAATTGTTGAATGCCATACGGTGACGTTTCGTTAATAGTTACTGCAACATTTAGTCTCTGATAGTAAGTTGTTTCTTCAACAATTTTCTTTAATTTTTTTATTTCTATTTAGACAAATATACATTGGAAACCGATTGCGTGATTCATCTCAAATAGATCTCATGCATGCATATTACAAAAAGAATGTATTTCGATCAGGAGGTTTATTTCTTTCTTTTTTTTAATTCCTAACGAATGATGTCAAAATTAATTTGACCATAATTTGGATCTGTTGCTATGTCTGAAGGGAATAACGAATGTATACACTTATTTTACATTACACCTTATTAAATATATCAAAGGTAGAATATATGATGTATCTCTCCTTCAGTGAACAACAATTGAATGATACAAAACATGTTCTGTATTTTTCACAAACAGTGGATCATAAGATGACTTAACATTGGTCTCTCAAATTTGTATTTGAATATTAAATATCTAGACTGTTCTGCTATTGTACTATCAAGAATGTGGGAACGGACCCAATCTATAATATCTATTACTATACATTTTTTCATGTTTTTATCATGTTCATGCATATTAACAAATTCAAAGCACATCAATATGTTGTTTCTCATTCAACATGTTTGAGTTGTACGCTCAACTTGACAATACTAATTTAATTTGAGTTGATCTTTAAGTATGTCTGTATTATATGTCCTGGGCATTGTTTAAGTTAAACAGGATGTTTTTGGTAAAACCGTATATGCAATTTCAGTCTAGGACTACATGTACATGTTTTCATATCAATTGCAGTAACCAAATACATTTTTTATACTGTTTGATTTTTTTAATGATATTACTAATTGCTTTTACAAATCTGTGGATTTCAAATTTTGGCTTTGCATGTTTCTGAACAGGTTTTATCAAGAAAACAATTGATATTGAAGGAATTTCATATACATCCACTAGCACTGGGTCGATACTGGTATTAACGTGTTAGTTTCCCGATAAAAAGATAAGCTCTGTAATCGACGCTTCGGAACTAACATTATACATATTCTACATTTGAGAAATTATTTATGGAAGCCATGGATAGACTGTTGTAAATTTACACATGGCCTGGGCCGTGATATTCGAATGTTTACCTGAGCGTTAGCGAGGGATAGAATTAACGAATATCACGGCCCAGGACATGTGTATATTTCCAACAATCTATGGCTTCCATGAATTACTTCGATTCTAATAAAACAAATACGACCATTAAGAAACTAAAGCGAGGGTGGTTATGCTGTGTATGTGACTGTTTTTCACTCTCTGTTAGATAAAATTCAAACATTCTAATAAATCTGTAGCTTGCATGGATAGTTTCGCGAATAACCACCAGAAAAGTAATCTGTTTATTTTCAGTTTAATTCTCACACCCAACATTTGCCATTTTTAATTTACATGTATTTCTCATAAGCTACTGTCCAATCCAAAGTTGACATTTAATAACTAAAGAGCCGCCATGTTGACTTGCTGAAATCAGTAATTATGCGAATAATGCAATGGAATAGAAAATAAAACAAAATCAATGTAAATGCAATATTTTACGAATTTTGATGGCTCACGTAACATAAAACTTTGAACTCTAGCATTTTCATTTATATGATGTCATGTTTTGAAATGACTTAAATGCGCCAAACACATTACTAGACTTTCACGAAATTTTATTCTATGTTGATTTTGTTGATTTCTCTGACGTCTTGTGCATTACTTTTTTTATTATGCATCCTAATATGAATACAAATTATTTTATCTTTTTCTAATTGCGATGTTTAAAAGTATAGTATCGGCAAAGGGTTTGCAAATAGGTACACTGCATTTAGATTTATATGAAAATTATATTGTTACAGCCATTATTATGTTTATCGCTGAGTCTGCGCTAAGTATAGATATATCGAAAATTTCATTACGGTGTTGTTTACAAAGCGAAAGAAGCACTTCATATTAGAATTAAAATTGAATTATACACTAGGGTACCTTTGATAAAAATAGCTTTTCCGATAATTTTCTTTTTTAATTCATCTTGGATATCTAATGGTTGCATTTTAAAATTACTGATCAATACAACCCAGAAATGTGCCCCATATGCAAGTATTTATGAAGTGTTTCCTAATAGATCTATAAGAATTGCAACCTATTCATAGACAATTCTAATGCAATCTTTATGTAACAACTTTTTCCATGAGCTTAAAATTGCCGTCAAATCCACAGCTGACCAGTCGTTACTAAGGAGAAACCCGCCATTTTGAATTCTTGGATCATCAAATGTTCGATTACTAGAATATTATCGAAAATAAAACAACACCTACCTCGAATTCGCCGTTTTAATGTGATTTTATCCGAATTTGAAGGTAACATAGTGACCTCCAGGTGTATGACATCACGTTAAGCAATGACGTATTTGAGCCAAAACTATTCATGAAGTTTCACGGAATTTTTTTATATGTCAAATTTATACATTTTTTTCAAGCTCTAACGTATTATTTTTTATTGTTATGCATTAGAATCGGAATAACAGTACTGTTTAAATTTAACGGTCGCAAATGTGCGTTTTACTGTCTCCGCTACGCGTCGCCAGTAAAACTGCATTTTCGAACGTCAAATCGACAATTGACGGTGGCAATTCTTCAACTACAGTATTGTTATTCCTTTAATGTCATGTTCGTGTACTAATTAGTACTGCATCTTTTGTCAGTAAACTAATCGGGATAAACAAGTGTAATCTTAAATAAATTTTTAATTGTAGCCACTACTTCAATTAGTTGTCAAACGCGAATAATTATAAGAACACTTTTCACTCCATAACAGAGAAAATAGACATCAACATATAATTTTTTTATATGGAACGCCACAGCTGTCTTATGTGGAACTCTGATATTTCTTTATGTTGTTTTATTATTACTTAATGATATTTTGTTTTTACTTAATATGGTTTTGACATTACGTTATGATATTTCAATGTTACACGATATGGTTTCGTATTGACTTGATATGGATTTGTCATTACTCGATGTGGTTTCACCATTATTTGATATGGTTGTGTCATTAGTCAATGTGGTTTTAACATTACTTGATGTGGTTGTGACTTAACGTAATGCAGTTGTTTCATTACACGATGTGGTTTTGTTATTTCGTAATGATGATTTGTTTATTCTTTATATGGTTTTAACATTACGTAATGATGTTTCAAAATTTGACGATTTTACACTACTTGATGTGTTTGTTTCATTATTTGATGTGTTCTTGTCATTCTTTAATGTGGTCTTGTCATTCTTTGATGTGGTAATCCCATTCCTTGATGAGGTAAAACCACGTGACCAATTCGGAAAAACCTGTTCTATTTTTAGATAGATTTCAATGTTGTATGTGCCTTGAATGCGTGTGGTCATCCATCTAATTAGTGTTCAAATTAAAGCTCGGGTTACTGTTTGAGTTAAACTTTGAGTTAGTTTACGAATTCAATTCATACTTAGCATTAAAGTTCTAGTTAGCATTGAGTTTCGAGTTGGACTTCGAGTTTGAGTCACATTTGAAGGAAGTGTTCTAGTTACAACTTTGAATTTGAGTCACTTCTTGAGGTAGAGTTTGAGTAAGATTCATATTTAAGTCTCATTTAGATTGATTAAGATATCGAATTGAAATTCTTGCTATTTTATATGTCTTTTTGAGTTCGTGAATAAATTTTCTATCGCCAAACAAGGGCTTTTGCTCGGGCTTCCGAAAAGAGTCTCCGGGATACTATATGCGTACTAAATAAACAAACTTGTAGTAAACATAACGCAACGTAGGAGTTGAAATAAAGTTAGATTTGGTGTGGTTGCCAATGAGACAACTATATAGGAGAGTTTAAATGCAGTGGATGTAAAAAATCATATATACGCAACCGTACAGCATTCAGCACCCCGTATAGTCAGCTACAAAAGGCCATCATGTACTATGTGAAAAAAAAAATCAAACGAAAAAACTAACAGTCTATTTTACCAAATATGACACATATGTATACAACGACAACAATTGAACTTCATGCTCCTGACTTGGGGCAGGTGCATAAAGAAAGTGCACATGGCGGAGTTTAACATGTATGTGAGCGAACATCGGATTGTAACAGTAGTGTAACAGCACAACACGAGAAAAAAAACGTAAACTAGACAAAGTGATGCCCCCGCACTCCACTCATTTTACCGCTTATACCCTAAAAAGAACAAAGTTCAACTTTTATCCCAAAAAGAGGAAACATAATAAAAAGAAAAAACCCTGACTACATGCACATTTTCAATACCTGTACAAACAGCTAGCAGAATGATAAATTCCTAGCATTCAAACTGTAGGAGGAGTTTTCGACGCCCTAATTATGCAAATAAATTTCCCAAAAATGACAAAGTTCAATTTTCTCCACAAAGAACACATAAATAACAATTAAACCCTGACCACATGCAGCACACCTTTAATATATGCTCAAACAGACAGTAAAGAGAAAACTTTTTATGATTCAAACTGTTGGAGGAGTTATGCGGAATAACTATATACCGATAATGGGACGGAAAGACGGACGGACGGACAGACGTAAAATACTATGCCACCAATTTCCAGTTGCGGTAAAATTGCGGTGGCTTAAAAAACAGTTTCAATTGGCTGACTCAATAGATCGGTATGACTTGGTTATTTAAATCCATCGGGGTGATCTCGGGTTCCCCAGAAAGGTAAGTAGATCCTACTCAACGTGAGGCACTCGTCATGTTATTCGCGAAATTAAAAACCGAGTGATTTTTTTTTTTTTTGGAAGTCCACATTCGAGTAAAAGATGAAGGTATTATGGTTACGACAACTGAAACATGTTCGTGGTCACATGTTAAACAGATATTCCAAAAAGTTTATTTTTCAATTTGATAGGATTGATGCTTTGTCGCTTAGTCCGAGCCCCCTACCCCGATTTTTCTGTGACTTAAGTGTGAGTTGATTTGAAGTGTCTCATTTGTTAACAAAAATGTATTAGTCTTTTGATTTATGTCGAGCCTGCGACATCAATATAGCGTCAGTGAGACACAACAACGTCGTCGAAAGTGGCGTAATTTCGGGGCCTTTTAATAGCTTACTATGGGGTATGGGTTTTGCTCATTGTTGAAAACCATACAGTTTTGTTTTAGTTAAATAAAAGTGAATTAATCTGTTTTGACATGATACATTTATTACCTCCATGAAGTGTTTTAAAACTTGTTTAAGAGTTTTTCCTCAATACCAAAAAAAAAAAGCATTTACAAAAAAACATTTTTTTATTTATTATTTTTTTTTTTACCGATGAATGTACAGCCGATCAACATTACGCATATAGACTGAAAGCAGCAATATCATGCGAGACACAGCGTTCGTGGACTATTTTACAAATTTATTATAATACTGCTTCTATTTGACAACTTCGGATCAAATACAACAGGATCAAGTGGTTTGGGGATATCCCTATTATGTCCGAAATACTATAAAATTTTAAGGATTTTTTTTTATTATTGTCTGCAGTTCCCCTTTTTCATACCAAATAACTCTGAACAACCACTCGAACTTTAACTTTGGCGATACCCAACCAAAGCACATAAAACAAACGACATATTGAAATCTGTTAAAAAATAGATTTTTTTCACATAGTGCATGGTGGACTTTTGTAGCTGACTATACAGAGTGTTGAAGGCTGTACGGTTGCCTATATATGATTTCTTACATCCACAGAATTTTAACTCTGTTGGATAGTTGTCTCATTGCCAACCAAATCGCATCTAACTTTATTTCAACTTCTATGTTGCATTTTGTATACTGCAACATTGTTTATTTAGTTCGCATATTCCAGAGCCCTCTGTTCAGAAGCCCGGGCAAAAGACCTTGTTCCGCGATGAAAATCTAATTATTATACAATTAGCTCGACTTTCAACTCGAAATTTTAATTAATCTTAATGAGACTTAAATTCGAATATTACTCAAACTCTACCGCAAGAAGCGACTCAAATTCAAAGTTGTAACTAGAACTCCTCCTTTAAATTTGACTCAAACTCGAAGTCCAATTCGAAACTCAATGCTAACAAGAACTTTAATTCTAAGCATAACCTGAATTCGAAAACTAACTCAAAGTTTAACTCAAACAGTAACCCGAACACTAATTAGATGGATGGCCACACGCATTCAAGGCACATTCAACATGAAAATCTATCTAAAAAGAGAACAGGTTTTTCCGAATTGGTCACGTGGTTTTACCTCATCAAGTAATGGAATAACCACATCAAAGAATGACAGGACCATATCAAGGAATGACAAGACCACATCAGATATTGAAATAAACACATCAAGTATTGAAAATCGTCAAATTTTGAAACATCATTGTGATTATGTAATGTTAAAACCATATAAAGAATAGACAAATCATCATTACGAAATAATAAAACCACATCATGTAATGAAACAACTACATTACGTAAAGTCACATACACATCAAGTAATGTAAAAACCACATTGATTAATGACACAACCATATCAAATAATGGTGAAACCACATTGAGTAATGACAAAACCATATTGATTAATGACAAAACTATATCAAGTCAATACGAAACCATATCGTGTAATATCGAAATATCATTAAGTAATGACTATTCCATATTGAGTTATACTAAAACATCGTTAAATAATGTCAAAATCATATTAAGTAAAGACAAAGTAGTAATAATAGTAATAATAAAACAACATAAAGTAATATCAGAGTTCCACATAAGAGAGTTGTGGCGTTCCATAAAATTACCATGTAAAGATATAATCATTCGAACACATATTTACCATTTTTGCAAACAAACCATTCTAGTTTTGTTGAGCAATTTCGTCTATGTTTATCTAAAATATGTCCCCCTTTATCGGAAATCTTTGCGGAGAGGCAATATTTAGGCACAGCAGTTCCCTCCCCTAAAATATAATTTGATTTTCATATAAAAATATGTTTTTGATAAATGATTAATGCTGATCTGCAATAATAAAGACAAGGGTATATAAACATACACCTTACACAAGATATGAACACAAAGATGCATATAATAAGACTAATGTTTTACACGTTTTACCAGCATAATGTCATACTTTGCCTATAAAAATATATTCTTTTTTGTACTAGACACAATACAGATGTTGACTAAAACAATGTATAACCTGCTAGTTGAGAAGATAGGAATGACTATAAATTAGATCATCCTAACACTTGAATCATTATCTTCAACCTGAGACATCTAGCATTTAAAAATGATTCCTAAATGACGGATAAATTATTTATTTTCAAGTCTGTATAATGGACGATTCTGCTGAAATTTGAACCTACACAGTGGCCAGACATATGCATTGTTCTGTATTGTATGAATTTTTATGCTAGTTGTGTCGTATGCTTTTGAATTCTGTTCATTTTTATGTTTTGGAGTCTAGTATAACGTCCATTTTCACTGAACTAGTACATACTTGTTTTACGGGTTTAGTTGAGGAACGGCTCTTTGTGCAGACATTTCTCGATACGTTGAAGACCCATTGATTGCCTTCGGCTGTTATCTGCTCTTTGGTCGGGATGTGGTCTTCTCGACTTGTTCCCCATTTACACATATGAATAGTTTAAGGTCACTAACTTAGTTAAGTTTTTAGTTTATTTAAGAAAAACTCAGCCGCAGAAGACTGCGTAACAGGAGAATATTAACACAATATTAATAACAACATACAAATGTAGTTCATAATACAAACAGTATGAATTTTTAAATTATACATCTTCAGAAATAAGTCTGTGTTTATTACAGTTTTAAATTAGACATGCATCTTTTCTACCTTTTGAATAAAAATTGACAGCTTAGACAGCACATTACTATTACTATATTTAATCATGCCAAATACTTTTTTTTTCATTTGGATATTTTAGATAATATAGGGGTGTGAACTTTCCCCTTAAATACTTAACTTCACAATTACATACGCTTAGTTTACATATGTTTACTCTATGACCCAGCCTTTATTTCAACAGATTAGGTTCTAGGTAAAACTCTTCTTTAAAGTGAAGATAAAATTCCCCCTTAATAAGTTGTTTATATCAGAGAACCATTTTTGAATAACCTGGTCCTGGAGACGCTGCCTTACAATAATTTTAATATAATTATAATGAACTTGCTCCGGAATATTATATAGTTCACAAAATCCACAGTCATTAAACACAGATTTTACATAGCTAAACCACTTGGAATTATAACCTTCATGCTCATGCATGTACCAAAGTAACTTATACAGTTTACCCGATTGTTTTTTTTTATCATTTGTTGCTAGCTTGTGCCAAAAACATACCGTTTTTAACTTGATCTGCAGTTCAAGTTGAAATATTCCAAGTTTCCCATACACCATAACATTTGGCGTAGATGATCGCACACCCAAACTGCGCCATCAAAACTGTAGATGTAATTGTTCAGTGTTATTTTTATTTTCAAACCCCCATATCTCCGAGAAATAGGTCAAAATAGGAACCACCAATGTATCGAATAATCTTGCCATAGTCCCACCCTCCACACTGTGTCAATAGTTTTTTTTCTAAAATCTACAAAAGCGCAAAATAATTTCTTTCCCAAGCTCAAATATAGTGAAATTAAGGCATGCATGATAAACATACTATCTTGGATGGAATACCCCTTACGAAAACTACCCTGGGCATCAGTATTAATCCCGATCTCGTCTGACAGAGCATTTAGTCTTGAATTAAGTATCGAGGTACACACTTTTCCCAAATTCGATGTTAGACAAATAGCTCGGCAATTATCCAAATTATTTGTTTTCCAATAAATGCTTAATGACACCAATAAGCAATGAATTTGAAACGATTCCAGAATCAAACACTAAATCGAATAACTCTGTGTAAATAGGCAAAAAATAGATTCACCGTGTTTTTTATATATTCGTTGACAATCTCATCTTCCTATGGGGCTTTCCCATTACATAATTTTTTTACAACTGACAGTATGTCGTCCTCTGTAATTTCCTGATCTTTAATTTCAATAAAACCCTGACTTTTTATACTATTAGCTTAATCCTCATAATCAATATCATCATCTGGAACATCGCTCTTATTTAATGACTTTAAATACTCATATAATTGATCAATAGTAATTTGGATATCTTTATAAAACCCCCCACTTTAAAATCTTTTCAAGATTTTCCAAAAAAAACCCACTTTAAAATCTTTTCAAGATTTTCCAAAATTTATCAAAATCTTTTTTCGAAAGTTTACGCATGTCAGATTCTAGTGCATTTTGAAAACTCTCAAAACTTTTATTTATTCCGGTTCTGTAAACTTTCCCAGACTTTTTCATCTCATCTCGGTCTCTTTATTCTTATTTAAACTGTAACGGTTTTTCGCTTTATTGGAAACCTTTCGCTTATCTCTGCATTGTTTATTAAACCAAAGTTGGTAAGAAGTACCAGATGGATGGAATCTTCCCTTTGGTTTAAATACACGATTAGCGGTGCCTTTAAAAATATCACATATTTTATCAACGACTGTATTGATTCCTTCTTTTGGATCAGTACTACTGTCCTCCGACAAAAGCAGTGATAGAGGTATATATGTGTCGACTTAAAATAGAAAGTGAAATGTGGTAGAGTAGAGTCTAGGAGGAAGAGTGGTCTAGTGCGTCGGGTATAGGGAAAAGCGAATTTGGTGCCACGATATCTCAGTAGCATGAGTATCCTCCGGTGAGGAAATAATTAAAATGCATTTACAGATCTTACATTGTTAGGCTGATGTTAAGACGAACTGTATTTATATATTAAAATCAATGTGAAACAGTCATCTTGCTTCAATCACATTGAACACTTTTTATTTAAAGTTTAGACTTAAAAACATTAATTACCTAATGGTTGGTCTACTTCTATTTCTTCTCTGAAAACATTTGTCCAAGCAGATGCTGTTAGACTGAGTGAAAAATGTTTACAGGCATTTGATTGCAACAATAATTTGTTTTTATTCCAACAGTGTGCTAGAGCTTCATTCTGTGAAAGACTCCACGATTGTGACGTCAAAGGCTGTCCATCTTCTTTTGAAAATAAGAAATAAAAAAGGAAACAATATTAAAAAAATCTACAAGTTTACAATCACAATCAGAGATATTCAAATTAAATTCAAATTTCTCCAAATTGATTTCAATATACGTAGAAGTTATTGATTATAGTCAATTTTTATTCGTACGTTCGCAGCACAGAAGCATTAACAACGACGTTAAAGTTCCAAAAAGGATTAACTCTATAGCATATATTTAGCCGTAATGTTATCTTCTAGGACTATTATCTGATTAAAGAAACAATAACAACTTATAAAAGATATCAGGACTAAATTTGTACGCCAGTCGCGAGATTCGATTACAAAATTCTCATTATCAAATAGAAAATTTGAATGCAAAAACAAGCACAAACTTGAAGTGTCTTATACTCTATATGTTCAATAAACAAGTTAAAGACACGATTATTATATCGACCATTGAATACGTTTTCATTGACGAAGGTATTAGGTCTGTATTCATTGCTTATATCTTCTAACACTTAACAAATGTATATGTTTTGAATGAGTCCAACCCTAAGCTTATTTTTTCTTTAAAATCAAAAGTCATGTTGTTTACAACTTATTTTAACTTGAGTCTAACGACAGGAATTTCAACTTTGTTTTTTTAGGAATTCAACTTGTCGCGATATTAAATTAAATTGTATTCGACCAATTCATGTGTATATATAATGCACATATACGATATGGACTTCCGTCAAAAAGAAGCTTATTTCCCTGGTATTTGAATCTGTTGAAATGGTACCCTTTAGCTTTGTACAAAACATGCTTCCTAAAAATACCATTTTACTATGTTATTTCTATTAAGGCAGACCACGTATATCCAATATCAATGCAAATGACCCAACGAAAAAGGGTTTATGCAACGAAAGTTCTAGAAAATATATTCCTGATGCAAAAATAAAATATTAAACACAAAACGGAACTAAACAGAAATCCAAACACTTTCATATCACTAAAAAATCAACATTGTAATTCGATCGGAATATATTTTTGGTGTCTGTATAATTAGTAGTATTGTTATGCATATACAGCATATACATTCAAAGTTCAACAATTTATATCGACACCTCTGTTTTGATATTGCAATACGTCATGGTCTTTTCTGACTGTCAAATATGTCTTTAGGATGTTTGCTCCTCAATTTTTTTTATTTTTTGCCAAATTTTCTGAATCCTCTGGTTTTATCCATGTATTGTCATTAAAATATTTTGCCCACTAACCCCTACTTTTCTTTTCGTAATTTTATTGCATACCCTAAGCCTTTTTTTTCATTAAAATCAAAAGTCATGTTGTTTACAACTTATTTTAACTTGAGTCTAACAACAGGAATTTCAACTTTGTTTTTATAGGAATTCAACTTGTCGCGATATTAAATTAAATTGTATTCGACTAATTCATGCGTATATATAATGCACATATACGATATGGACTTCAGTCCAAAAGAAGCTTATTTCCCTGGTATTTGAATCTATTAAAATGGTACCCTTTGGCTTTGTACAAAACATGCTTCCTAAATACCATTTTACTATGTTATTTTTATTAAGGCAGACCACGTATATCCAATATCAATGCAAATGACCAAACGAAAAAGGGTTTATGCAACGAAAGTTCTAGAAAATATATTCCTGATGCAAAAATAAAATATTAAACACAAAACGGAACTAAACAGAAATCCAAACACTTTCATATCACTAAAAAATCAACATTGTAATTCGATCGGAATATATTTTTGGTGTCTGTATAATTAGTAGTTTTGTTATGCATATACAGCATATACATTCAAAGTGCAACAATCTATATCGACACCTCTGTTTTGATATTGCAATACGTCATGATCTTCTCTGACTGTCAAATATGTCTTTAGGATGTTTGCTCCTCCATTTTTTTTAATTTTTTGCCAAATTTTCTGAATCCTCTGGTTTTATCCATGTATTGTCATTAAAGTATTTTGCCCACTAACCCCTACTTTTCTTTTCATAATTTTATTGCATAAAGTTTAAAAAGCCATATTTCAAAATTTTATAAAATTCTTGTTATTTTTTCATAGGTTTTGAAATAGATAAGGTCCCAATGTTAAATATATGAAAAGTCTAGAGAGAATTATTTCCCACCAAATTTTCAATGGCTTATATCTCGAAAACGAGCACACGAACCCTCCATTTTTCTACTTGTTTTGTTTCTTTATTTATATACTATCAATTCATAACAGTCTCTTAAAAAGCTTATTTTTTAACAGAGTAGCGAACATTCTTAACTTTAAATCCAATGGAAGTTGGACGTGTGCTGATTGATAATTAAGCTTAAGACATATGAACGTTTATCATTATTTTTTGGCTTTGAATTTGCGTTCAGCACTTGCAAACACTTTTTTTCTGTACTTTGAGGTTTTTTTAGATTGTTTTATTCTGAAATCAGGCGTTTGATTTCTGGTTGAAATTGTTTCACACTTTTGATTTTATGGACTTTTGTTGAATGCAAAACGGTATGATTTTTGCTGGCTACTGAAGGTTGAACGATGAACTTACGTTCTTAACTACTGTGTCATTCTGTCGCAGGTAGATAGTTGTCTCATTGGCAAGCATGCTTCATTTTGTGTAAGCCTAAAGCACAATCAGAATACTTCGAATACTGTAAAGTCAGAAATTATTGCGAGGTTTTTATTATTGCGAAAAATGCGATAGAATTGTAAACGCAATAATTTAAACTCGCATTTTGAAATGTTTTATATGAATTAAACAGGTGTTTACTCAAAATCGTAAAAAATAAAATCGCATTTAAGTCTTAAATGACAAAATTGCAATAATAAATGCACGCAATAATTTTTGAATTTACAGTACTCGATTAGATGTTTAAATACTGTAAAGAATGTCGAAAACAGAACATCGTGTACTTTAGAAACAGAACTTCCAGTATGTCAAAGGCATTTTCATTACATAGTATCAACGGTTGGAGTGATACCGTGAATACTTTGTGATACATATATGTTTGAAGTATTTCATACTAGAAGGGCCTGTGACACAAAACTGCAAAGCCACCATATAGTTATATTGATCCAGTAATAGTGATGAATATATTAGTATTCTGTGGCTTGAGGTCATACAATTCTGGTGAAATCGCAAAAGAGAAATACTATCGTAATACTTACCGCATACACTCTGTACATTGCTACCGCTGCCTGTACAGATTGCTGATCTCAGATATTCATCATCTGGAGGAGTGCATGTCAATGTCGTACAAAGTCCATGTTTCGTTCCAACTGTTAATATTTTTCCAGTATAAACTAAAATGAAACATCGACATATTCATTATTAAATTTTGAAAAAGTTTGCTTTAACAAAATTATCATACGAAACATAAATCAATCAAAATTAACTGCAAATATTACTACAGTCTAACAGAAAGGTACACGTATTTGTGACAAGAGTACAGTTATCAAATTGTTCTATTGATGTCAGCAGAATAACGTGTTTAAAACGTATATTGAGTTGATATATCACAGAAGACATATGAAACTGTGTATAATATGAGGTAAATATAAAGATGTTTCTGGATTGGTAACAAATGTATCATTAGTCTGTGAAGTACTCATACCTGTTATGCTTATCCCAGTTTACATTGATGATATAAAGGAAAATTATTTATTCTGACATATTCCGAACAATTTAACTGTGATGTCTAAATGTTTTAATAACGTTTTTAATACCCTGAGTATATTATAAACTATTAAAATTGATAACATGACATGTATTAATTCATTTACTCCTATCTAAATTGAAGGAACCCTATTATTGAACGGAAAATAATGTTTGTTTGATTTATCGCCTATAAACATGAAATATTTGACGTCCAGATAAGAAGCACATCGCATAGCAAAAATACAAGACCAAACAAGGCTTGACAATTCATTGTGGTGGGCCCGTCAGGAAATCGACATGAATCTTCTTTTATTGTACTAGATATTTTTAGACACCAAATATTATTTTACGTAAGACGCTGCTTTTACAATCATTTACTACCATAAGGAAGAATGTTTTCGATGGTTCAAAAGATAATTACAATTATGGAGTATCAAAAGCAAGGAATATTCAACATTGTGAACTGTATGAAGTGTATTTTATTTGGGCTATGCTCTAAGGGAAATAACATATAAGGTATGTTAAATATAACAACGTCAACGGGCAGTAATTGTATAATACAAGTTTAATACAGTGGTATGAACTTTATTGCTGTTTGTTAATGCTGTTATCATCTTATAAATAAACAAATCTTACATTTGAAGTGATGTAGTCTGAAGAGTTAATGCATATGATTAATTAATTCAAATACCCACACAATGATATTTGGTAAGTTACATGTACGTTTTGATCTTGAAGCTATATCGTTATTAATGAAATCCAGGAGAGATTACAAATTGATCTGGTGAAAGCAAAACATTTTACATACACTATCTTGAACGATTGTTGCATGTGATTGACCGTTCCTGTCACTAGCTGTATAAACATGCCGTACCTAATTTTCAAAGCGTTCATTTTCATTGCAACTCATTTGTTATCATTCCAACGAATCACCAACGTGTTGGTTTTAATGTTATACTGTAAGGTTTTTTTTATTACATACAATACGTTTTGCACTTTCGAATTCCTAAATTTATCGTTTAAGGACTAGCACAATTCGTATGTACGTCTTTATCATAAATACGATGTCATTGAATAATGTGCTTTTAGTGCAATATTTGTCTACCACTTTTCTGTTTATTGTTTTAATTAGTTAACATAAACAGCGGAAGTAAAGCTAGCTATTCAACCAGACTTTATATGCATTTTTCTTACACAAGGAAAAACATGTCCTAACAGTTTTAGTTTTTGATTTGCCATATGATAAGGGGCTTTCCGTTTAAAAATTTTCTTTGAGTTTTTGCTATTTTACCTTATTTCTAAATTAAAACCAGTCAAGAAAGTTTAAATGCTATTAGCAAATACACAATATATTCAATTTTAAAGAATACACTTGTTTTGAGCAATACAGGATTCATATACTTTCTGAAAGATATCTTACTGGATATCAATAGAGATGTTGTATTACTTACTTTCGAAAAGCAAGCTTGATAAAAATTACTTACTCTTATATACTAAAACTGTTTTAGCAGATGTTTCTAAGCACGATGAAAGGTTTGCACCATTGTCCAACTGTATTTCGGTAATGTTTAAACAGGAACATGTATTGTTTGCTTTCTAAAAGTAAACATTTTAAATATTATTGGGCTGAATATAATATATTTTTAATACCAGCATGTGAAAATGATTCTAATTTTCAGACATGATACAATTAATATTAGACATTCTACTACGTACCATTGTATCACATTCAGACCATTTGAAAAAAACATCATGTTTAACCATAAGAAATTTTTGTTTTGTTATGATCAGCTTTGTGAATGATTCGATATTTGCACTGTTTTAAGTAAAATTTTATTACTAAGGCAAAACTCAAGCATGAAATGTGTACATTTTTATATTGAATATTTTGAATTTGTGTCAGATGGTTGGACCTTTTGTTTTTTTTTATCATACGATACAAGCAAAAAATGTTGCCCCTATATTTTCATATTTGATTTTATTTTTTACGACTTATAGTTTCAATTTAACGTTCTTTATTTTTTAAATTTCACCTAAGTACATCCTTGAACAAAATCTTCTCTTCCGGAGCACATGAGATCACTCCCATTTTTTAAGTTGGATTTGTGTTGCTTAGTCTTTATTTTTCAATGTTGTATTTTGTGTACTATTGTTTGTCTGTTTGTCTTATTTAATTTGTAGCAATGACGTTGTCAGTTTTGTTTTGTTGAATGATATCTTTCGCGATTCTGCTAACTTTCTACAAAACTGTTTTAGAACGTCGATTACATTGTATCTATAAACACTGACTGTTGTAAACAAATGTTTTCCTTGATAATATTAAATAATATTCAATTTAATACAATCATGTTGAGATATACTATTTACATTATAACTGAAATATGCAGTTGGGCATTCATGCTGACATAATCCGACTAATGGTACGATTCTTACAGTACTTGGCCGCATGCTCAGCAGAAAACAACCTACAATATATTTGATACCACATTTCATTGTGACTTAATTAAGCTTTGTTATCGTCGTCAGAGGTACCCCGATATTTGTTTTTTCTTGGCAATAATCATGATCATATGAAATGTCTTTTGTTGTAACATTCTACAATATATTGTATTATGTACGTTTGTGTCATATTGATATATACTAGGAACAGATGCATGTACATTGTACCACCAATGAATAATTAAACTCATCATAGATAACACGATTAAATTTGTATTTACGCCAGGCGCACGTTTCAACTACAAAAGACGTATCAGTGACGCCCGAATCCAAAACTGTTAAAAAAGCCAAATAAAGTACGAAGTTGAAGAGCATAGATGGCAAAAATTCTTAAAAGTTTTGACACATACAGGTATTTAATCTATTCCTGAGGTAGAAAAACCTTAGTATTTCAGAAATTTGAAAGTTATGTAAACAGTTATAAATATAACCATATCAATGATAATTCATGTCAGCAGAGATGTGATACGCATGTTCCACCACTACTGACCCAATTCAATGAAACCCGAGGACTATCTTTATACTATTTTTTAAAATGGACAACGTATAACTGGTAACTATGGTAAACATGATAATATCAGCTTACCAATTGTCAACTGTCTATTTCTTTAAAAGTATCATAACTTTAGCTTAATTCGTCTTTTCATAATCTAGAGGACTATGGGTAATTTCATTGTTCGTACATCAAAGTGAAAATAACGTTACGTCATTGGTTGAAATTCTTCTGTTTATCATGTTTTAATCTAATCACAATGTTTTGGTGTACTCTTTTGGAAATATTACCCAGAATGCTTTATATTCTGAAAGGGCGAATTGTATGTCTTTTATTATGTCATGTGACTCATTACTCGTATCAGATTCAAGTAAACGGCTGATTTTCTTACGCATAACAGTTGGATGATGCGGTAGAATGATTCAAGTCCATACTAGACATTTGCGGAAACTGTCTTACACCTACGATTAAGGATTACAATTACACTTACAGGTAGCATTTAAATCTTGGGCTTTCTCAAAGGTTGAAAACAAACCGTCGATCCAAAACAATGTAACGATAGTAATGGTTTTTTTTTCTGTAGTTGAACAACTATTTGTTTCTAATATATCTGCAGCAATGTGTTACAAATAAACAATTAATTATTGTACAAGGTGTTATCCAGAATTTAACACGAGAAACACAAAATATCGCAATTGTTTCAGTAGCTAGATGGGACAATTACTGAAAAAAGGCAACAATGCTTTGTGTTAGGAAAGGTGCAATCAACCATGGAGCATGTTTGAATGTTTATGCTAAGACATACGTTTGTTTTAAAGAGAATGAGAATAAAGCGAACGGATGTTTTTTAACTATTTATTCTTCATGAAATTTCACTTGTCGTTCGGTATAATTTTGATTTTTTTTTGTTCCTGAAAAGGACAAACACTTTTGTCTACGTTTTTGGTTTCAATAGAAAGAAATCACAACTATTCGAGAAAAAAAAACCCAAAAAAGCAGTAATCAGCGAACTTCTCTTTGTCGGATATATATTTTAGACTGTAATTAATTGTTAATTGAAATGTAAGAATAGGTGTACTAAGATAGTTAAAACTTTGCTATCTATTTTTTCAACAGCAACAAACAAAAAATATCGAACGAGTTCCAAGTTGTATATCGTTTATGAAATTATTATAATAAAGATCTTGGGATTCATTAAGTATTGACGTTTTTTTCGCAGTGTCGATAATTATCCCACATTAACATGGGTGAGACTGGTATGCTCGAAACATGAGCTTTAACCCCTGTTCTGAGACTGGTTCTATTTTCATGAAATTGATATAAAGAGTGATTCCAACCCAAGATTAAAGGTCCGACCATATGTCCATATTCAAAAGCATTGATCGGCAATAAAAGGGGTGTTCGAACCCCGGAACAGCGCGTGATTTATCACTGCGACGTTTCAACACAAAGTTTATACGCAAAACAAATCAATTGATTGTTAATAATGTTAATGATAAAAAGTGCAAAAGTGATGCAGTTGAAAAGAAATTGTTAAACAAATCACAATATATTTAAGTTGACAAGGCAACAGTGGCAGATACAAAGTTGTAATCGTGCATAACACAAAACGACATTAACATTACTATTTCAAATGAAACAGTTTGCAGAGTATCCTCTGAACAATATTTTTGCTGGTTTTCGTCTATTAACCATTGTATTATTAATACCTTGTTTCGCGATGAAAGTCTATTTCTCCTGCTGCGATCTATCTACCCGTTTAGGTTCTTAAAAATCATTGTCTTAAAATATTCGGCTTTTTGCGGTCTGATGGTAAATCCAGAAAAGCGCTTCGGACACATGAAATGTTAACATGTTGCTTATAAAAGACACCATTTGCTATTCTGTATCTGTATTATTGGTTTGTTTTTGGATTTTGTGATGACCCCTTGTTATTGTCACTTGTTGTCGTAAGTCTAAAGTGTAATCCTAGGTATAGACCTAGTTTCCGTTAATGTCTAATTATCGTGTAGTATAGTCACCCTCACAGATTGACTGACCTCGAACGATACGATTTGTCTGGGCTTCAAATTACAAGACATCTGTAATCTTGGTCTTTGATCGATAGATACCAAGAGAAAAAAAAGAGGGACGAAAGATACCAAAGGGACAGTCAAACTCATAAATCCAAAACAAACTGACAACGCCATGGCTAAAAATGAAAAAGACAAACAGAAAAACAATAGTACACACGACACAACATAGAAAACTAAAGAATAAACAACACGAACCCCACCAAAAACTAGGAGTCGTCGAAACTGAAATCTTATTGATTGTAACCCTTGAATACACGTGATTGTTTGCATTAAATATATATGAAGAAGTTTAATATTTCAAAAGTTTCTATAATTATTCATCTAGCATGTCTAAAGTGTCATTTTTAATTTGAAAATACACGCCGAATAGAGGTAGTCCTGAATGATATACACTTATAAAATTTATTTCATGATTTTTTTTGTAGGTCAACACAGATCATTAGAGACACACACTTTTCCGTAAGACTGAAAATTGTAAAAAATAGTACCATGGCAAACGTTGCAATTACCCTTGTGCTTAATAATGGTACTCTTGGAAGGAAGCATGGTTTCTTGTTAAATAAAGAAACAAATATCATATAATGCATTAAAACAATTTCAGTTTCTTCTCATTTGGTATAATCAAACGTTTAACCACCGATATACATATTAAAGATCATGCAGCACAATAATAATGCTAACATTGTCTTAAAACATTGGATGCATTATAAAAGTCGGTTCAATAAGATAGCTTACCCAGGGTTTCTATCCAAGGTGTTAATAGTGTATATATTCCCAATCCTGTCCAAAATTCTTTATCATTTAATTCTGATATTTTATCTAAGACTAAAGGATCATTTTCAAGACCAGCTGTGCCGCACTTTTCAATTGCATCTATCGATGTTACTCCGTCTGGATATTTCTGCAGCTCAAGTGCATAACAAAATGTATCTAAAAATGAATGCTATCATCAAATTGAAGCATTTAAAATGCACTGATAAAGTAATAAAGGTAGCATATAATTCAGCAAATTAACACATATACAACGATGTTCAAATGAATAAACATCACATATCATTACCAAAAATGTATTCGTGTAAACGGAACTCAGATAAACAATATTAAAGCTCTTGAGTAATAATTAACATAGTACATGCCTAAGATTTGTATAAAAGTATAAATAATAATTATATGTTTATTCAAAAACTCTGTTCATTTTTAGCAGTACATGTTTTTAATTTGAAAAGTATGTCTGAAAGTATCTTTAAAAGGCAACTGTATGACAGAATGATTGCACGATCTTTACTACAAGACCTGTGCCATCTAGTTAAAAATTCGACCATCTCACAGAAAAACTGCGAGGGGGAAATCGTGATTAAAGAATGTAAACAAACTTGCTCTAGTAGGTAAATAGAATCAAATTGTTAGTAAAGAACAAATCGTATACAAAACGTCATTAAACAACTGTTAAGGATTAATTTAAGGTAGCACCATACAAAGATTTTTTCACTCCCAATCAGACAACTTTAAACTGATGTAATTCATTTTATCATTCTTTACATTTTATAAATGAGGTACGAAAAGAAAGAAGAAAGATTAATCTTTCAAATTGTGATAACATAATTAGTTGTTATGTAATTAGTTGCTATATTGTGATTGTCACTCCTGAATGAATTTAGAGTCTTTGTTCTTCATAGCACCCCAAAATATTTTATAGATTCTTGTACAACACAGCTTGACCTCCAAAACTGTGTCTCAGATTTCCAAAAACATTAATAGAACAAATTTTATACCCAATTGAATTTAGTGATCTCTTATGAATTGATGTTGCAAACTTCATTGAAGATTTATGAGAGAATGAAATACAATAAGGAAAATCTGAGACACAGTTTTGGAGGTCAAACTGTGTTGTGCAAGAATCTATAAAATATTTTGGGTTGCTATGAATAACAAAGAAGTTAAATTCATTCAAGTATGGACATCACAATATAGCAACTAAGAACATAACAATTAATTATGTAATAATTATGTCACAATGAAATTATCACAATTCGAAAGATTAATCCTTCTTCTTTCTTTTGGTACCTCATTTATAAAATTTAAAGAAGGATGAATGGAATTACATCAGTTTAAAGATGTCTGATTGTGGATGAAAAATCTTTGTATTGTGCTACCTTAATTAACAAACGGGGACAGATGGAAAGTATAAAAGAAATAAAAAATGTCACGGCTCCTTCATTTTACTTATCTGTCACGCTTTCCACGTACTTTGATTTTATTGCGACCAACAACCACTGAATATAATATTTTATGCCGATATTAGAATAACGATGTGTAATAGATATAAAATACATGACTACAAGACTTAGTTTATATAAACAAGTAGATGTGGTAGGATTGCCAATGAGAAACTCTCCACAAGAGACCAAAAATTACACAGAATATTTGCATGAATGTGTTCAATAATGTCTATAACATTAAAATTCCAAGAAACTCCTTTTATATGACTTTAACTCGATCAAAGTTCACAATTGTTTGGTTAACAAATACAAATGCAAGAACGCAGGTCTGTGCTTAAATTATAATGGATCTACATAACATCCTTGATTTTTTTAAATAAAACATATTCGAATTTGTTTTCAAAATAGATACAATATGAATGTTACCGAAAACTAAAGAAATATACACTTTATAGTCACTTTCTGATTTACTCGCATTGGGTTTTTCGAAACACATTAACACAAAAATTGTATTAAATGAAGGTATCAGTGGTATCCCGCTGTTCGATAGTCAAAAGTCGATTAGGCGAAAACAATAATGGTCACACACAAAAACCGAGGGAACAAACATTTTTTAGAGGAAAATAAAGAAAACAAAAACACGTAAATGCTACAAAAACAAACGCCAAAACTACTTAGAAAGATACTACTTCATAACAACTGCTAATATTATACACATTTTATAGGGCTTTGAGCGTTCCTGGTGATGGAAAATCCGGGAAAGCGCGTCGGACGCAAGAAATTAGTTAACGTGTTGTTTTCGATTATAATATTTTTACTTTGAAAAAAAACCGGGAAGTAACCAAAACAATCCATTACTAAATGGGAAACTTATCATTATTGCAAAATTATTCACAATAACATAGATTAAACAAAAACGAATAAAATTAAAAACCTTTTGTACAGAGAACAGTTGAAGGTCTTTCCGCGTAGTTTATTTAATCAATTGGTTAGTTCCGAATTTCTTCAAGTTATCAGTGGCGTAAAACTAAAGATGTCATCATACTGATAACAGAAATTGTTTCTTTTTACTTCTTTTTTTTTAAATAAGGGAAATACTTTGTTACTTCCATTTAAGTAAATGTTACTTTTAGTCTCGTTTGATAGCTTCGGTAACACGTATTCAAACAACGTATAGTTTATATATACTTAGTCGTTTATTAGGGATACAGGTATCTTCTTCCGGATTATTGAAGGTATCTTCCGGTCTCAAATGATAGGACAATGTATGGCTATTAACAATATTTGGTTTCTTAGTACAAAAATACCAAATATGGCTACTTCTAGTATAATCAAGGTCATGTTTGGTTGATATTTGTATTAATGTCGTATGTCACCCATCATTTTGAACATTGTTGAAAACGAACTAAACGATTTTCTTATGTACCAAGTTGAGTAAATATAAAATTACCTTAAATCTATACGTATCCTCAAAAAATAATTATAACATAGAATCATTGTTCATTTTATTAGGCTTATCCATAACTTGTATCCATTATAGACCAAATTTGTTGCATTGGCCGATTGAGTTCTTTTATATCATATTTAACATACATGTACATGAAACATAAGATACCAAATTAAAAAAAAGTTTTTAAGAAGATTATTCAGCAAAAATATAGAAGTAAACCTGACTTTAATCAGCTAAAATGTAATGACTGAAAAATAGAAAAAATGGCAATATATATGCCATTAAAGAGGATATGTATTTTATTTCGTTTGAAATAGGGGTTTTCCCGTTTGCTATTTGTAGTTAATATTTACAGATGGGAACTAGTATAACTAGTTCGGATACTGGTTTTGTAACAGTATGTACTATTTATAAGTTTGACGTTAGGTGCAGGAGGCACGAGGAAAGTTTTGGCGGTTTTTATGGGTGGGGTTTAAAGGTACTATATAAAGTTTGGGATTTAAATGTATTAGTATCGAAGGTGCTCGCAGTTACGTCGGTTTGAAGTTGGTCACATAGGTATATGTGCAGTTGCTGCTATGTTTATTGTACGTACAGGCGTTGGAGGCATTAGCCGGGGGAAAAGAAACGATGCGAAAGAGGAACATGTTTTCACATGACGGAGTTGAGTATAATGTTGACTTTATTTACATTCTGAAATCATGCCTTGAACGTATTATTAAGTTAGAAGCGAAAATCAATAGATTTGTGTTCTAAAAACCGTTTTACAGGTTTATGATTTTATTTTAAAATACTACAAAATTTGGTTATATATTTCCATTCAATACTGAACCATGTGAATCATGTTGTTCATTAATATGAAAAACAAAATAGCTTTTAAGCATGCAACTTTTATTTAAAAGTTGATAGATGAAATGCTCACTAAATATTACAGTGTCCACTTTTTGTATAAATCTGATTACTGTTTCAGTACAAAGTTCAGGTAAAGAATTTGTAAGACTTGTACTAGATTTGAGACATGGAAACAACATATGTTTAAATCTTCTCGCAGTGAGATGATTTTGTCACGGAGAGTGATGCGAGTTACAGATGAGTTTGAAATGGTATGTATGAAATTTATTTTATTAGATCGCTGGGAGCGATGTGATTGGTTGCACAGTGTAGTGCACCATGGAATGTTGTCGCTGGGAGCGATGTGATTGGTTGCAGTGTAGTGCACCATGGAATGTTGTCGCTTGGAGCGATGTGATTGGTTGCACAGTGTAGTGCACCATGGAAGGTTGTCGCTGGGAGCAATGTGATTGGTTGCACAGTGTAGTGCACCATGGAATGTTGTCGCTGGGAGCGATGTGATTGGTTGCACAATGCACCATGGATGTTGTATAATTTTAATTAATATACAGAAAACAAAAGATTAAATATGAAGAGGCATTAACTTTTTGTACATTATTAAATATATGTATACAATTGATTTGAAGATGAGACTTGTAATAATCATTATGTGAACCATGTGGAGTTCATTAATATAAAAAAAAAAAAAAAAAAAAAAAAAAAAAAAAAATCAGCTTTTAAGCATGCAACTTTTATTTAAAAGTTGATAGATGAAATGCTCACTAAATATTTATACAGTGTCCACCTTTTGTATAAAATCTGATTACTGTTTCAATACAAAGTTCAGGTAAAGAATTTGTAAGACTTGTACTAGATTTGAGACATGGAAACAACATATGTTTAAATCTTCTCGCAGTGAGACGATTTTGTCACGAAGAGTGATACGAGTTACAGACGAGTTTGAAATGGTATGTATGAAATTTATTTTATTAGGTCGCTGGGAGCGATGTGATTGGTTGCACAGTGTAGTGCACCATGGAATGTTGTCGCTGGGAGCGATGTGATTGGTTGCACAGTGTAGTGCACCATGGAATGTTGTCGCTGGGAGTGATGTGATTGGTTGCACAATGCACCATGGGATGTTGCTAAATTAATATACAGAAAACAAAAGATTAAATATGAAGGCATTAACTTTTGTACATAATTAAATATATGTATACAATTGATTTGAAGAGGAGACTTGTAATAATCATCAATTTTATATGTTTTTTCATTAAATACCACAATTTTGATTTTATTCTATCAGCAGGTCGCATTTACTATAAAACGATCAGAGTTTTAGTACCATATTGGAGACCTTATGCATGTGCTAATTATTTCCCGGATGCCCCAAATATCCAGGTGTAGGTATAAAAAGTAGCCCGTTTTTATGTGAGATAGATCGGACAGTACCAATTAGAGTTCAACTTGGAGATATTGTAAACGGTAAGCAGTAATATTTTACAGTCCGTACACATGGTACATAACATATTGAGTGGAAAACTTTTTTAATTTAAAATCGATAATAAAAATGTAACATAGATAATAAGAAACCTTGTACAAAGTCAGAGCTTCAGACATGGCTGTAGACTTTGTTTTTTTTGTTGTTGTTGATATAATAGATATATATATATATATATATATATATATATATATATATATATATATGTTTAGATTTTTATGAATGCAACAATAGGATCACACAGTGTGATATGAAGTTGATGTATGTAGATCTGAGATGCATATATGTTTAGACTTTCATGAGCTATGTTGCGCAGTGTGACATAAAGGATCACAGTGTGATTAGAAGTTGATGTATGTAGATCTGAGATGCATATATGTTTAGACTTTCATGAGCTATGTTGCAGTGTGTAACATAAAGAATCACATAGTATGATAAGAAGTTGATGTATATAGATATGAAATATGTATATATCTATAGAGTTTAATGTTTATCTGATTAAGATACAAGTACATGTATGTATGAAGTTTTGATTGTGTTCTTCTATTTACAGAATCAAGGAAAACAGTTTGAGAAATTATCCATCGATTCAAGATTTGCAAAACATTTGTCTGCATAACCATCTATTGCGGAAGCTTCCGGTTCAATATGTCGTATTTGACGTTCCGATTGTCGACTTGAAACTGATATTGGTCCAGTTTAGTGGTTGAAGATTTATCTTCAATTAGCAATATCTCAAAAGACTTTTTATATCAGCATCTTATTCTGAACTGTTTCATTTCCTTTGTTTCGATGTTACTGCGAGCAACTAATCCTATATCTGTGTTTGTCTTGTTTATAGCCTATTGAATTAGAAATTAAATGCTGTAAATTCGGACGAGCAGGGCGAGGGAGAATTTAAATGTATTTTATTTCGTTTGAAATAGGGGTTTTCCCGTTTGCTATTTGTAGTTAATATTTACAGATGGGAACTAGTATAACTAGTTCGGATACTGGTTTTGTAACAATATGTACTATTTATAAGTTTGACGTTAGGTGCAGGAGGCACGAGGAAAGTTTTGGCGGTTTTTATGGGTGGGGTTTAAAGGTACTATATAAAGTTTGGGATTTAAATGTATTAGTATCGAAGGTGCTCGCAGTTACGTCGGTTTGAAGTTGGTCACATAGGTATATTTGCAGTTGCTGCTATGTTTATTGTACGTACAGGCGTTGGAGGCATTAGCCGGGGGAAAAGAAACGATGTGAAAGAGGAACAATGTTATATGTCATGTGTTTATATAATGTTTCGATTGAAGAAATATGTACAATTCAGTAAAATAAAATATTGTATCGCAAGAGAAAATAAGATGTTACTGCGAGCAACTAATCCTATATCTGTGTTTGTCTTGTTTATAGCCTATTGATTTAGAAATTAAATGCTTTAAATTCGGACGAGCAGGGCGAGGGAGAATTTAAACTAGTATTACAAAATGTTACTTAAACGCTTAAACAAATTAATTCAGAATGACATCCGTCAAGGGAACACTACCCTATATTAATATATATTCATTTTCAAACTTATTTTTAGAGGTTATCATTGAGTTAAAATATTTGAACTTGATAAAAGTGCTGTCTACTGACTGATGTTTCATTACATTGTACATGTTGTAGAAGAATTTCTTATTTCTGCTTTAAAAATATATCATCCAAGCCTAAACAATTAATTCTTTAATAACAGTATATACTTTTTAAAGCTTATTTGACAAATCTGTTTATTACTATTGAATAAAACATGGTTCTTAAAAGCTTTACACATACGTTTCCAAGTGGTCTATGTATTCGCTCATATTTACAAAATAACACGCATAAAACAAATTACTTTTTAAATACTTCCTTCTTACATCCTGAACAATGTTACCCATTTACATTTTACCCGATTGAAGATGATCAATATTTTAAACTGACAAAGAAATATAACTTTTGAGTTATAATGTTAAATAAAAGCTTACCTTTTATCAATAATAGCCAAATAGTAACAAGTAGGTCGAAACATGTAAATCTCAATGTCATTTTTGATTGTCACTTTATGTGAACGTTTCAACACCCAGGAAGTTAAGATAGTTATCTATAACGTGATATCGTCATTACACATGTATTTATAACGTTCAATAATGCAAACACTTCCCGGTATACATCCAACAAGAAAAAGATTAATTGTCCTTAATTTGATTGTTTTTTCCGTAAATATTTTTTCTTTAAAGATGTTTCCGTATAGGATAATCATGTCTGATTAGTCTGCTTGTTTCGCGTAAAAATCAATTCATTTCGGCGATTTGTTAAATATTTGAGATAGAAACACCTCTGAACCGGGTCAATCAGTACGAAATATATTACATAGACAGCAGTCTTTTCATATACTGCTAAATTTTATTTGAGGCCATATTTCATTCAAACTGAACAAAACAGACTAGTAAACCTCGACGAGGACTACCTGATAAGGCGATTTTATTGAAATCCAGGTGCGGCCAAAATTAGTTGACAAATTGCCAGTGAGTGAATCACGCGCTATTGCAGATGTGTAGATTGTACTAACAGTTATGCAATTTAATTGCTTTTTCAGGACATGGATATTCACGGTTATATATAACACCACATTAGGTGTGTCTTACTCACATGGTAAATTGAGGTATATTTAACTGTTGAATTGTCATGTCCTGCTAGAGGTCGAAATCTGTAAGGGTAAAATATGTATCATGCAAATTTGTAATTAACTTAAGGGCTTGATATTTAATTGCTGGTATTTTCATACTTGCGTTTAGCATGTTGCAAAGAGCAATTCAGTGTGCTGTTGTTTCGTTGTTTTCCTCTTAAGGTAGATGTGTTTCCTTCGTTTTTAGATTTTTATCCGGATTTGTTTTCTCTCCATCAATTTATGACCACTGAACACATATATTCTACTGTTGTCTGAGGATACTTTGTATAAATAATTGCTTTCGATTATTTTTATCGTAAAGCCGTTTTCACATGACGTGAACCCAGCTTATTGACTCAAATTATGTTGTAGTAATATTACTCCATCACTTGTTTTCGAAATAAACGTTGGATTATTGTGGTTATTGTGTGTTGTTGACATCACAAAGAATGTGCTCATAAAATGAAAAGAAACCATTTTAAAGATAGATAAAGCACTTATATACACGATACGTACATATTTCGGCAATTTCCTTGGAGAGTACTGTAAAGTTCCAAGTGGGCGGAGATTTAACCAACTTCCTTAACCTGGGCCCTAATTAATCAAATAATTTAAGAAGCATTGTTCTGGGGGGGGGGGACAGAAGTATTAGGTATATTGATATCGGATTGTTGACTTTTGGAAACAGTTGATTGGATGAAAATTCACATATAAAAAAAAAGCATTTCGAGTTCGACAATTGCGGTTTCAAGTATCGGTGATGAATATTTGTTAAAATTGCTTTAATTTTCTGTGATTAAATTTCTTGGGCGATACGATGCAATAACCAGGGTAGATATTGGTGCTTTCAATATTAAAACGTTCTTTCGGAACGTTGATAAGATAAGCATTGCAAATTCGCGAGTATTTTGTGTACACATGCATTTCTTTTTATCTGTGAGAATATTACAAACAAAAATATAGTGCTTCTTGTAATAAATGAACAAATTCCATATAGTAAAAAGTAAATACAATGCTTAACTCAATTCTTTGATAATTCGTAAATAGTTTAACCAGGGGGCGGGCGGATATTTGACCATATCAGTAACAACTGGCATACAACAAAGGTCAATAATGATATAACTTTTCCCACAATATGTGATTTTTTCTTTATATTCAAAATAACCGAACATTGTTGAAATGGAATGCTTTCTGACTAGTCAAAACTAGATTTATTTATGATTAATATAATTTAAAATGGAAATGGTGAATGTGTCGAAGAGACAACTGCACAACCAATGAGAAGACAACAGTCGAAGGCCAGCATTGGGTCTTAAATGCAGCAAGAAATTTCCGCACTCGGAAGAGTCCTTAAGCTGGCCCCTAAACAAACGGATATATTAGTTCAGAGTTAATAGTCGACATAGGAAACTCCAAATTATACACAAACTAAAATTATCAATCATACAAGACTAACAAAGGCCAGAGGCTCCTGACTTAGGACAGACGCAGTTCGGCGGGTTTAAACATGTTTTTTGAGACCTTTATCCTCGCTCTATGTCTTTAGCCAATATAGACAAAGAAGTTGTATCCTTTGAAAGTACTTGACAAATTGCAAGCATATATTTGTGATTTGGAATCTGTAGAAAGTTTTGAATTGTCTACAACTTTGTCTCATATTCTTATTAAGAAAAAACTCACACACCTTATTAGATGGGCATTTTAAAAGATAGAAGTCGAGTACATATGTTTCAAACTCTTTAATGTCATTTTTGATTACATTGTAGCAACAAACAAAAGACCATTGTCAATTGGACATGCTTTGTTTGATACTATATCTGCCCTTGAATTTTTTACTAGATAACTTTTGTGTACGCTTTGGAAATTCCGTATATCGTCAGGTTATCCTATTAAGAGTATTGTAAGGTAACGCGTCTGTGAATAACGTTGATATAATGAGTATTGAAAATTCGCTGGAAACCCCTAAAATAATCGAATCGAAGATGTGAAATTGCAAAGGAAAACAAATCTAAAATATATTTCGGGTATGTCATTTGAGACAAAAAAACAAATTATTTGTATATGACAGTTTTCGTATACTGTTTAAATTTACAACGCAACTTACGACAAACAGTGATGCATCATAAATATGCATGTTAAGCGTTCCAATTAATAACCAAGAAAGGAAATATGGGATTGTCAGCTATTAAGATATTCTATTTTTACATTTAGCTACAAATGAGCATATGAAACCCCCTTTTCTGTATGTTGTAATTTGTTGTTGATTGGTGTTGACTATGGATTGCGTTAAGAAGGCTACATCGCAATTACAAGGACATAATCGACGTCGGAGGTTTTATACATGCATTTGTTTTAGCAAGAAAAGTGCTGTTTTGTTTTTATTTCCTTAAAATGAAATGAATAAAGATTAGTAAATCTTGTAGACTATACACAATTCATGTTCACTCACACCGTATCTTTTCCTGTGAATTTCTTTTTTCAGTTGCCAGCACTTTGTTAACTGTAAGGTGCAAACCATATATGTACTCTCACTTCATATTGTTCGTTCATCAAAATTATGTTTACACTGTTTAAACCTATTTTAATTTTATTCATTTATTGAAAATCGTTTTCCTTAAACACAATGAAATGTATTTTGATTGCTGATATAGGCAACAAACAAAAAACAGCACCCCTCCCCCCTCCCACACACACTATTTAAATTCGAAATATAATAGAATCCAGTTATACAAAAATGGCTCTGCTGTCTTGTTGTTTATTCTGTTGTATTTTTTCTCATGTTGAGTTTAACGTGTAATCTCCACTATTTGCAGACATAATAGAATACATATTCATATCGCTCTCATGGTGATCTGTCTTTCTTCTACCAAGGTCTGCACTATTATAAGTTGGATCATTTTTGTTTCGTGTTCCTTCATTGCTGTCGTATAAATTCTCTGTCGTTAGAATTTTCGCTTCTGAACATCATTTAGCCGATCATATTCGCCATAGGATGAATCAGTGTAAGTTTCGTCATTAGCCCTTGAACATGTATTCATCGTTGCATATGCATTTGAATTGCTTTCACAAGAATTTGCAATGCCATATGTTTGGTTTGAAGTTATGACTGAATTAATATCTGCTGGTATATTTGAATCGTCAGTTGTAGCATTTGAGGAGAAAACATCATGTTGTTCTATCTTAAGAGCTTTAAATATACCACATGATCTGCAAAAAAATCTTTTGATTAATATATTTTATGTATATATGTCTGCAATTAACATTTACTAAATCTCCCTTTTTTTCTTTATTACTCAACAAGAAATGTCATTTCACTGGTAACAAATTAAGATGTGTCATGAATAGAGAAAAGACCAATTTACTATTAAGATAATTTGGAATATGTTTGTCCTTTGTAGTGTCGTATACGTGTTGTCGGTCAACTAATAACGCTTACATATCTTCGTAACTATTTTTGAAAAGCTTCAGAATTACCGTACCTTATATGCGAGTCAAATTCAAAGTAAATTCAGTGATAAATTATACTTCATACTCTTATTTCCTGCTTTTTTATTAGGTTACGATTATAAAGCGTCCTTTACGTCTTAAAAAAGTTGTAAGAAGAAATATTGAAATATCAAAGAGAGGGACGAAAGATACCAAAGGGACAGTGAAAATAAACTGACAACGCCATAGCTAAAAAGGAAAAAGACAAACAGACAAACAATATTACACATGACACAACATAAAAACTAAAGAATAAATAAAGGCAACAGAAGTATACCGCTGTTCAAAATTTATAAATCCATGGACAAAAAACAAAATCGGGGTAACACACTAAAACTGAGGGAAACGCACTAAACATAAGAGTAGAACAACGACACAACATTAAAATGTAACACACACAGAAACGGACTAAGCATTAGACAAAATCCTATGAGAATTACAAATATAACATAAAAAACAAATACATGAATTTGGGATAGATACAATGTAAGTACCGTGACAACACGAACCCCACCAAAAACTAGGGGTGATCTCAGGTGTTTCGGAAGGGTAAGCAGATCCTACTCCACATGTGGCACCCGTCGTGTTACTTATGTGATAACAAATCCGGTAAATAGTCTATTTCGGTAGGTCACAATAGGTCAGGGAATGGGATTGTAGCTACGACGTGAGGAACATATCGGATATGAAACGGTTATTCCATAACAGTCAACCAACTCGTGATGGCGTCCGTAAATTTTATGAAGGGAGGATTTCAACTTCACCATTTGGAACTTTTGGTTTAATAGCTTCCTTCGGCGCATCAACCCTCTATCAGGAAAATCATGATAGGACATACAAGCACGGGAATATCGTATCAATTGGGAGATATATACCCCGTATGCAGGTGCTGCTGGAATGTTGCTTCTTAGAAATGGAAAGTTCACAATTGGAAAGCTGAAATCATCTCTTTTGTCGTAAAGTCTTGTCTTCAACCGACCCTCATTGTCAATTGCAAGATGTAGGTCAAGATATGAGGCCGACAACTCTATCTGTAGTATCCTTTATCTCTAGTTCGATGGGATAGATGCGTTCTACATAGTCACCAATTATTTGGTGAAATAACATCATCTATATAGCGGAAAGTAGAGTTAAAGGATATCGCTAACTTCTTATCTTTTTTCCTCAGAAGTCGACCGTGAAGTTAGCCTCATTATAATAAAGAAACAAGTCGGCAAGTAGATAGGCACAATTGGTTCCCATTGGAATGCCGACAGTCTGTTGAAAAAGAAATGCTCCAAACGAAACAAATATGTTGTCAATCAAGAAAGTAAGCATCCTAATAATATCATTTCAGATATTTTTTGTTTGAAGCAGAGTGATCCTTTACAAAGTAGGATTTATCCCTTCCCAAGACAAGATACTTTTTTCTACGTTTGCCATTCTTTTTTATGAAGCAAAACAGTACCAACTCTTTCAATTTGTCTTTTAGTTTGGAATCAAGTGTGTCAGATTATTTTCCTATTTTCTTGTACATTTTGGGAAAACAAATACTTTACTGAACTGTAAAATTCATGCAGAATGGAGAAGGAGTTCAAGATTAATGACAACTTTTTGTGCATTTTGGATTGAAATTCTAACAAACATTTGATTTCAACTTGATCTATAAATAAGCTTAACTTGTGACTTAATGTTTTTAAAAACATCCTTATCCATGCGTTTAAGTGTATATCAGAATTCGTGTAAGTATCAATCAGCAATGTTTTTCAAGTAAATAACATCGGATTTATAATGTTAAAATTTTCAAAGTACACACGCAAATATTTAATCTACTATTTTGTAAAGTTTACATTCAATTTGTTAAATAACAACCATGCCAGCATTCGGTAAAATATAGAATTCGCCAGTTATTGCACTCGGATGAACGTTTTATGCAAAAACAGAGAATTTTCGTCGTCAGCTAGAATAAGTCAAGTAAGGTTGAGACTGGTCGAGTATTGTTCAATTCTTTGGTCGATTATTGTTGAGATTGTTCGAGTATTGTTCAAACCTTTGGTCGAGTATGGTTGAGATAAGTCGAGTATTGTTCAATCCTTTGGTCGAGTATTGTTCAAACCTTTGGTCTAGTATTGTTCAAACCCTTTGGCCGAGTATTGTTCAAACCTTTGGTCGAGTCGGGTTGAAATTGGTCGAGTATTGTTCAAACCTTTAGTGGTCGAGCACGGTTCAGATTGGTCGAGTATTGTTCAAGCCTTTGATTTTTTTCATCACCAGCATTAATAATCTCATCATATCACGCTTTACATTTTTTATGACTGACTCGTTTACAAAAGATTTATCAGTGATGCTCAAATCAAAAATGTTCAGGGACCAAATAAAGTATGAAGTTTAAGAGCATTGAGGACCCAACATTCTGAAAGGTTTACCAAATACAGCTTTTAATATATATTCCTGTTGTCGAAATCCTTAGTTATCTGGAGAAAACAAATCCAATTTCGAATCTTTCATTTTTAATCAAATTTCATTGGTTTTTTAAATATTTCGGACACATTCTGATCATATGTACATAAAATATTGAAAAAAGTGATTAAGTTATTACCTTATTTTGCATACTACTAAAACTAAAATTAATACAATCACAACAACCACACTTGAACCTCCGCCAACTATAGCACCTGGAATAAGAACATACGGTTAACATAGAGATAAATAGGAAACATTAACAAAAATGATTTTGAAAGAATGATTTCGATAATTGATTTGAAGAAAAACATCACACCGTTTTCGCTTCTTTTTTTTTATGGAATCCTTTTTTATTTGTCATTCAGTCCGTTGATAGCTTGATATGCGAATTAATTACTATAAAGTATCGGCTTTGTCCATTATTACAGGCTGTGTGTACGGTATATAGCTTACATGCACATGAAGTCATGTTTTGTTGATAATTGTCTCAATTGCAATGAACCATATTTAGATTTTTATTTTCTAAATGAATGTTTTCACCTCTTTTACATGCATATTGACGATGTATAGCTAAGTACCGATTTTAAGGATCCATGTACGAGTTTTTTACGTCACCTCAATTCAGTATTGATGCCTATTTTGGACGTCTATATTTGTCCATAATTGTAAATCTAATGAGTTTGATTTTTGTTAGGTTTTAACTTGTCGTGTTGACCTTACCCCATGAAGTGTACTTAGGTATGTATAAACAATGTTACACAAGACAACAAGCCTCATATACCCCCAACGGTAGTTTAATTATATTGCTCAACATGTTGTTGTGCCAAACAATAACTAGATTTTGATGCTCTTGAATATCTATTACAAAAACCTGATTAACATGACACTGAAAACGACATTTTCGTTGTATGTCAAATATGTCACAATTATATATTTAATATTCATAATAAACGTTTCAGAGATTCTTGTTTGGCAAGTTTTAATTACAAAAGACTCATCAATGACACTCGAATCAAACCATTTGATAATATACATGAAACATGTTTCATTTACTATTTGATACACAGATCATTTGTCTGAATTTATACATGTAACAAGGAGCAGATAGGTGCATATAGTTTATGTACAAATTTACTGGCAGGCAAAAAACAATCGATAAGGTGAATATATGGTATTACACACATACCAAATGGAAATCTGTTAATTTCATGGTGTTCTTTTACTTTCTTCTTCTCTGTTGTTTCAGTGTGAATGATCGCAGTTGTTTGGGAAACGGAATTAAAAACATCAACTTAAACGACACAACTGATAGAATGGATTTGTAACAAATAAAGACATTACTTATTCAAATTAGATATCATCATTCCCAATTACAAATTACACATCACCATAGCCCTTACCATTACATTTAGTCCATAAAGTATTACTATATAATGAATTCTAATATGACGTGCTTCTTTCACTTTGTAAACAACAATGTGTGAAAATTCTCGATATATCTATACTTAACGCAGACTCAGAGATATACATAATAATCACGGGTAGTAAGGTCGTCATATCGAGGGGCGTTTAGTACAGTGATTTTGTCATAGTTTGGTTAAGTTAGACATGGTTGTATTAAGAGTTTTATTTGACAATCAATGACACAATATAAGCATTCGGATTTTTCGCTATAGGAATCTCTGGATATAAATTCAAGCTGGTAAGTATCTTTGTTTATTGCTAATATGTTAGTACATTAAAGTTTTCAACATATAGTTATGATTTGACACATAATAATGCTTGCGTATGTCAAAAGTTGTTGTTCGTTTCTAATGCATTAAGTACAGTTATTTCTTTACGGTCTGTTACACCCCATATTTCGGTATGGTATAAATCTGCTGTCAATTATTCCTTAAAAAACCCACATTTGCACACAATTTCAGATTACAGAAATTTCGGTGTCATGGTTTGGTTCCTTAGTGTCATGGTTTATTTCATGCTCGACATGGTTCAGTTATGTAATTCCTGTCGTGAAAGATGGAAGTGTTATCATGATAAAATAAAACAGACATTATGTACAACTATTAAAATATTATTAAACAATATTTTCGCTGATACTAATTTTCGTGTTAGACCCATTCTATTTTTTATGAGTCAATATAGTGTCGCTATTTTCTAATGTTGTTGTTTTCTTCCAAAACGAGTAGATCTGAATTTTAAATATTAACGATGATCTACTTGCAAAATATACCCCTCGATACAAATAAGTTGTCTACAGTAAAGCTAAGATATTATCATTTTAATTATCATACTTATAGAACAAGCACGTATAAAGAGATCAATATAGTAACATATTAATGCATTTCAATTATAGCAAATTTCTATAAAAGTTGGTGTATTCGAAATACACGATGACCTAAGAAATAACATAGTAATATGCCATTACTAAATACAGTATGATTTCCAATGAAACAACTATCCAACCAAGACCAAATGACGTAAATGTTAGGTCACCGTACGGCCTTCAACAAATAAGCAAAAACTCAATATGATAAAAAAGAAAAAAGACTGCCAGTGCATCACAAACTGTAGACTTTATACAATGTCATACATTATATGACGTGGTTGATATTTTTGTGGACTCCTATTCAACCTCTTGGCTCCCAACAAACCCCTTGTCTTAATCTGGGCATATAGGTTACATCACAACAAACTATATAAAAAAAGGGAAATAACTTGACTGATCAGATCGATACAGCGCAAAGTAATTAAGTAACAAAAACACCACAGACAGAACTGATCTACGAGTATATTCCAAGCCAAAAACAACTAATAAAAACACATAAATCTAAGACAAAAAGTTCTTTTTATTTATTTCAGAATGGAATACTTCTACCAATATTCATCTTATTGCCTGTGATTTCTCACCTAGTCGGGTAAGAAATGAGGATGTGAACGTTTTTAATTGTACATGTACTAAGCACACCAGTACGTGTATCAATTAATTTTTTAATTATGTTTTTTCAAGCACATTTAATAATATACATTTTTCATACTCAATACTAAACCCACAGAGCTTTTTCTGAAATTATCGGAACTTTATGGCATGCAAGAAAAAATGGATCAACGAGTTCAGTGGTACTTCATAATACACTTATACAAATAAAAATAGACATTATGGACCTTTTTCTAATTCGTGATCTTGTGATCTTTCATGCATTTAAATTCCACACTTTAAACTTAATTTTCATATTAATTTCACTGTCATATAAAAAAGATGTGGTTTGATTGCCAATGAGACAGCTATCCTACAGAGACCAACATGACACAGAAATTAACAACTATATGTCACCGTACTGCCTTTAACACTGAACAAAGCCCATACCGCATAGTCAGCAATAAAAGGCCCCGAAATGACAATGTAAAACAATTCAAAACGAGAAAACTAATGGCCTAATTTAAGTACAAAAATGAACGAAAAGCAAATGTGTATCACATAAACAAACGGCAACCACTTAATTACAGGCTCCTGACTTGAGACATACATACAGAATGTTGACGGGTTCTTATCCCCCTAACCTTAGACAGTGGCATAACAGTACAACATAAGATCGAACTTCAAAAAGCAGTTGAAAAAGGCTTAACTCATCAGATAGATACAAATACAAGTAAACATGGCTATGTACTTGTACATCCCAACTACAAAAGGACAATAGGTACAGATCAGAGTACTCGCAGTTATCTGACAGATAGTTCAAAGCCACTAACAACTAATGAAAAAGTCATGCATCTAAGACTAAATTATCAATCCGAACACATCCAACATGTAAGCCAATGGATTCAGTGCAAAGACGTTTACTAAATATATAAATTTAAACTGTTGTCCAGGTTAACATTTTGTTCTGTCAATGTTTGTAGACTGTTTGGTGTCCTCTCGATATCGTTTCTTTAATTTTATAGTTGATTTATTGTATCATGGACGGTATCATTTCTAAGTGGTTGGACTCTACAAGGGATAATTATCGTGAACAATGATTAATGACGTCTACTTACTGTTACAAAACGTAACAGATGGATAGTAAATAATTAACCTTTCGGGACTAATTTTCAAATCAGTACGAGACATTGCTGATCTCAACCTATGATTTAACTTTCTTAAAATTCTTTTAAAATTAATTAATCGGCACTATTTTTTGAATGCATCCAATACATTGCTTATATAAACCTATGATGTAAGTTTCATAAAACTATGGCAATAATTGTACATTTGAGAGTGCTAATAATGCAATTTTAATATAACTTATGTTTCAAAGGGCATAACTCTTTTAAAAATAATTGATCGGGACTGATTTTCGAACTAGCCCAAACTATTACTAAAAAACGATGATAAAATTTTCATAATAAATCCGCAAAGAATTGTAAACGTGAGACCGGACGGATAAACGCACAAACCTGGCGGACGGAAGGACGAGCGCCCGATATTTCAATTGACTCTGCAATGCGTTACATGGTGAAAAAAAATATATAAAGGTGCGATTTGCGTTTTACGTCCACCAAATTTGGTCAAAAGGCTTTTTTTTCCTCTTTAGTCAACTAGTTATTTTTGTTACTGTAATTTTTCACAATTGCCTTCAAACAAACTATCAATATTTAGGTGCAACAAATATGTTTTAATCTGGATCTAAACCATGACAAATGTAACCAAATCATGACGAATTTCTAGACTCTTAACTAAACCATGTCAATCGCGTAACCAAACCATACCAATTTGGATATTTTGGTTATCCTGCGTTAATTTCTTTACAACAACAATTTCAATTAAGTTAGTTTGACTTACAATATAGTTTCAAACATTTAATTTGCTTTTTATTTGCTCATTTCAAAAGAACTGAGGCAATCGTTTTGGGAAGAAACATAACTTAACACTCCTCGATATGACGACCTTACTACCCGTGATAATGGATATTACAATATACCGCCCACGTAAATCCACATGTATTTGAACCTATTTGCAAACGCTTTGTCGAAATTGTAATAAAATAAAGGACAAAAGAACTTTTATTCTTATTTGGATGCATAATAAAAATAATTAATATACTGCAACTAATTGTGTTTATTTCTTGAATATAGTAACACAGCTATATTTTGTGCAATGTCAATTTCATCATGGAACACTTTCTCCACAATCAGGGGTTCATTAAGGGATGCAAATAAGCTTGATATTTATGTTAATATTTTTAAAAGCTATCAATTGATATACTAATTTAAGTTGCAATATGAAAACAATATTTAGTCAATGTCACAAAAATGTAACTTTTTTGTAACCAAGTTCGTATAATATTGTAATAACATTGTATTCTGAGGTAGGTTTTATTTTGTTTTGTATTGTATTCTATTACATTATTCTATTACACACACGACATACTCACCCTCGCTTCAGTATTTGAATGAAGGAATTGTCCTATTAGAATCGAAATAATTCATTGAAGCCATATAATTTACACATGACCTTGACCACGATACTCGTTAATTTTATCCCTTGCCAACGCTCAGAATAAAATTCGAATTTCACGGCCCAGGCCATGTGTAAATATCCAACAAATATATGGCTTCCATGACTTATTTCTTATATAAAAGCATTATTTATTAAAACAACACTTTTAATTGTAGTAAATTTTAATGCATTTTTGTCCAATTAATATTGTGATGGACTATTAGAGACAACGAAACATAAGTCATATTAACGTCAATATACCTAATGATTTATGGCTCGGTCTGTTCAGTGATCCACTCTGCCTTTTTGTAGTTAACATGTGTTTGCTGAAACTCATTTTATTTGCATTGGTGGCAGATACATGTTTTTCACCTTGAATGATAAATAACTGTCATTTCCCGAAAGAACTCAAATAGGTTATTCTTTTGATTAATTTCATTTATGGGATTAAAGAAAATCAAATACACATTATTAGACTAATTATTAATGTTTTTAAAAAAATTACACAGATTTGATAATTTTTTGCGAAATATCATCATTCATTAAAAAAGGAGTTTTTTTTTCAATTGACTTTTTTATTTATTCGTGTGTTGTGTTCTTTGTTTTAATTATATTTTAGCATTAGTAATTCAACAGCTGAATTTTTTTTTTTCAATTTCTTCTGGTTCGTATGCTTTACATGTGAATAATAGATAAGTCAAAACTCCAATAAAACCGGGTAATTAAAACATAATTATTTTGAAGACATAATCTTTCAATCAGTTAAATTGAGGTCTGAAGCTGGCATGTCAGTTAACAGCATGTAGTCTGTTGGTATTTATGTATTATTGTCATTTTATTTATTTTCTTTTGTTACATCTTCTGACATCGGACTCGGACTTCTCTTGAATTGAATTTTAATGGGCGTATTGTTATGCGTTTACTTTTTTACATTTGCTAGAGGTATAGGGGGAGGGTTGAGATCTCATAAAACAGCTCTCCCAAGTCAGGAGCCTGTGGCCTTTGCTTGTCTTGTATGATTTTTAATTTTAGTTTCTTGTGTGGAATTTGGAGTTTAGTATGACATCCATTTTCACTGTACTACTATCCATATTTTATAGGGCCTGGTGAAGGACGCCTACGGGTGCGGGAGTTTCTCGCTACATTGAAGACCCAATGGTGGCCATCGGCTGTTGTCTGCTCTATGGTCGGGTTGCTTTGACACATTCCCCATTTCCATTCTTAATTTTATTGATATTAAAGAGCACCATAAACTTTTCTTGAACAACTTCAAGATCAACTCATGAATTTTAATTCGCCTATAAAAGAATACAACAAAGGAAAACAAAACCAAGTGTGAAAATACACAGAAAAAGTACTAAATTGCGTACTAAATTGCTCGCAACTTCTAAAGATCACTATATGGTATCATATAGCTACAGACACATGTCCCTCTCATATAATTGACCCAAATCGATTTCAACACCTGTCTCTTTATTTGTGTTCAAAGATATTTTACTAGGCATGTAAGGCAGAATTCAAAATGAATTTCACTTGTAAATTATCACTATACGTTTTGTATTTTCAGGAGCTAATTAAAACACTTTACTTTACACTGATTAAAATAGACACAGTTTTTTTAATAATGGAGATAATCTTGCAGTGATGACAAATATTTGAATAAATCTTTTACGGATGCAAAAGATAAATGATCATAGGAAAAATTATGTTCGAGGTGATGTGTCTAACATAGAAAACTGTACGGCTAAATTATTTTGAGTTCACAAAACTTCTATATAAAATATCGAATATTTTATATTATTGACATCTATTGAAATATAATGCCCTGAAAGTAATAAAAGAAGAAAAATAAACAGCAATAGGTACAAAACTTAAAAAGTTAGACCTCAATGTGTGTAATTTGTTGAACGTACTATCATTATAATGAACAAGAAACAGTTGTTTGTAAGACAGATTACTTTAAAACGTTTTTGTATATGCTTTCATTCATACATACGTACTGCTCTTACAGAGATACCAATCTAAAGGATTATTGCAATCTCGTCTGTCCCTTACGAGTATAAGATAACCAAATTGGTAATCTATCATTCCAGTTGAACAGCTCAATGGTGAATGCATGTCATCTGCATCAATCAAATGCAATAATCAATAATCAATAAAGAAAAGATGAATTGATGATTTATTTTCATAAATTAATTGCAACAATATCGGCCTTTTCTAATCTTTTTTTTTTTGTAATCTTTCTTATTAAATGTTTAATGTTTAACTTGGTAAGTTTAATGTTTACTATGTATTAGTTTCTATGAATAATACAAATTACACGTCAACAATTACTGTAGTGTATTAAGAGGTATATCACGTGAACTTGATTGACTGACGATTTGATAACAAAAACATACGATTTCTGCAAACACTTAAACATATAAATAAATTTGGAAATTGATATTCCAAAAATTGCCTCATACTAAATATTTTTTATAGAATTTGATTGGTTTGAGAAAAAAAAGCATGTTTGAGACATATATATAAAGGCAAACACAAATTTATGTTAACGTGATTTTTAGTTTATGTTCCTTAATTTGTAAAGAGTTCGGGGTTTGACAACAATCAATTTCAAGAATGATTAGCAAATTTAATTAATTATGAAAACAACGATCTTAATAAGGAATGGGGCTCTTATGAGAGCCTAAAACTGATTTGATTCATAATGTGTTTTATTACCTTGAATGTGTATATTTGATACTTATCACCATTGTGTACGCAACTTCTAAACATCGATTTCAGATTATTCAAGACAATATTTGCTGTATTTTAGAGCTTAGTCGAACGAAATGTAATTGCCATACTTGTCGTCTTTAAATTTGTTTTTTGTAATCACGTATGTAACATGAACATGAGTTAGACTAACGTCACTGTTCATTTATTTATGCACGAAAAATGTGTTGCTTCGATTTTGCCGATTTATTTTAGTCCTTTGTTTTCTTTTTCCTCATAAATATGAATGCAATACTTGCATCTAAATAAAACAAGCAAAATCACTCAAACAAGCGAATTAAAATCTCGATTGCATAATTATTAATATTTTATAATCTTAAGCATTTTATATATTTGTTTAGAGGCCAGCTGAAGGACGCCTCCGGGTGCGGGAATTTCTCGCTACATTGAAGACCTGTTGGTGACCCTCTGCTGTTGTTTTTTATTTGGGCGGGTTGTTGTCTCTTTGACACATTCCCCATTTCCATTCTCAATTTTATATCACACAACACAAATAACCTACCTTTATACACGTGAAACGAATTAGGACTTTCACATAGACTTGGGCCAACAATTTGTACCGAGTACCTCAGACATGCACATTTGTTTTCTTTTGGCTGAAAATTACACCAAGAAAATCTGTCGAATTCATATAAACTCAACTACGTAAACATACAAAAGAGAAAATATTTGCATCGATGTTCATTCGATCATAACAACAAAAGACTTATTATAAACTACTAGTACTTTATTAAACAAATTAATGTGAACCAAACCATTCAAATTAAGGTTCACCTGAAAAGTAATCCATGTAATCCTTTGTTTCATCTAAAATGAAAGCAAAACAATACTGGCAAGTTAAAAACAGACAATATTCTACTGAAATTAAAAAAATAATACTATAATTGTAATAATTCAACAATATAACCCCAATTTGCTAAATAGTCTAACCAGTGTATTTACCAGTCTTTGATTTAAACAGAAAACTTAATGTAACTGACATAATGTATTTCTTTTATTTTTATTTTTGTTTCTTAATTCCCTCTCACTAAATAATTTAAGTTCAATGACATTGTCATGTTTGATGAACAGATACATCTAACTCTGCAACATAGCTAGACTTATCTATTCAGAATAGAGAATAGAAAAGTACCAAAAAAACATTTAAACTTCCAAGTGCCAACCCTATTGCAAAACAGAATACACGACACAACCAAGACAAAAAAAAAGATCCAACAAACCAGGGTGTGTTCTTAGAAGATCCTGAAGGGTATGCTGAATCTTTTCCACACTTGACATCCGATTAGATGCTCATGTAAAAACAAATCCGAAACTGAAAATAAGTTTTAAATGACACATTAACATTTTTTGTCTTATCCGGCTTCCATCACACTGGGGAAAATCTTTACTTAAGTCTCTAGTAATTGAAGAATTACCTTATAATATATACTTCTATAGAAACTCGACGGCTGTTATTGCAAGACAGAGTACATTTCAATTAGTTGCAGAGGAAGGTAAGTGTAAATATTTCATCAACAACGATTTATCCCCAAAACATCGACAGAGATTATGTCAACATACATAGCAAGACCAGATTTCCCTCGATACCCCCCCCCCCCAAAAAAAAAAAAAAAAAAATTGTAATTTAACTAATTCTGTCTGTTTGTATTTATTTCAGAATTATAAATAACCAACAGCAATTAGAGTGCAATGTTACATTACCCCATTAATGTTCAGCTATTTATGTTTTTATATCTTGCATTTAAAGTTTTTTTTTATTCTTATATAATTACATTAGATGTATGTTTCATTATAATATTTTATTCTGATTGGCTAACTACACATCACGTGTTATTCCGTAAGCAGTTCCATTGCTCAATACAACTTTTCACTCATGATAACACGTGCTCCAACAATAAAGTGCACAGGTGAATTAAGTAATAAAATATATAAAATTCGTGTATTCATGATCATAGCTAAAAAATGTAATTATAAGTATTGAATGCTTCTTTTTGTAACTTTTTAGGGTTGTAAAAGCGTTGAACGTGCGTACATTTTTAGAATAAAGCGCTTCCGCGCTTCATACAAAATGTACTTCGGTCAACGCTTTTACACCCCAATAAATTTACAAAAAGAAGCATTCAATTCTTAAATATTCGACCACTAAAACCCTACTATCAATAACATTTATCTGTAAAAAGCAATCATGCATCTATAACACTATAATAACGAATTTGCCGATATTACAATGGTTTATTTTGAATTGGGAAGATTCATCATCAAAATGTACTATTTATAGACATCCTGTGGATAATTTGTATTTGACGAATAATTTAAGTCCACAATGTATTAGATTTTAACTAAGTATAGACTGTTCACACAAGTGAAATATTGAATACTGTAGATTCACTTACAAAAGCCAGAAATAAGGATTATATATTTGATGTAACCAGGGTGATATCGAGAATGAGTTTCATTTTATTTTAAATTGTCCAAAATATGACAATATAAAAAAGAATAATATTAAAAGGTATTATTATACATATTCATCTGTTTTAAAATCAGTTCAATTATTGTTAACAAAGAATGTATCGGAAGTGTCTAATTTAGGAAAATATTTGAAATGTGCCACAAATATAAAATTTCATGACAATCCTTTGAATGATTATAATATGTAGTATTGCCTCCGAATGTATTTAAAATGATCTGTCATGATAAACAGCATGTACATGTATATGTATACTTTTACGATATACCTATAAACTGTATTGCTTATGGATTTAAATAAATTATTAAAGAAGACGCGTGTCTTAAATAAGAATGAAAATAATTTAGATTGTTGACTACTGGACTGGTGATAAATTTGTTGTCTTTATTGATCACTCGTATATGTTGACAATTAATACGAACGTCTCTCTAACGCGCTTATAACTGTCTGTTTGATTTTCATATCCAGAATAATGGAAGTTTTCAGACAAAAATACAAACATTATAGTACTATCTTAATATTATTCAAACTCATAAACATAATCACACTTTACCTTTGGTTAGTCAGTTGTTACCTTATGTGCTAGATACTCTTTAGATCTGCAAATATTCTTGCATGATGTGAGATTGTACGGAACGAATATGTCAGTGTCTAGTGATTGTATTGTGTAACAACCTACAAATTAAAAAAAAATATATGGAAAATGAAATATTTTTAAAATGTCCTGTACTTAGTCAAGAATATGATATCCGTTATCAAATGGTTCGTTTCAATACATGCTGGAGTTTGATTTTGTTGCAGTTCAGTGTTCCTGTTGTTCATTTGTTATCCTCTTATAGTTGATGTGTTTTCCTCGGTTTAAGTTTGTAACCCGGATTTGTTTTCTCTCAATTGATTTATGACGTTTGAACACAGGTACACCACTGTAACAGTTGTCTTTATAAACGAGTTCATCATGTGCTAATTAGGTGAAAAAAAATATTATCCGTCATACAGTTTCGATGATAACTGCACAAAAACGTGTCGAACAAACTTATCACCAGCCCAGTAGTCAACACTTAGTATCAATAATGTGGTCATTTTCATAAATTTCCTGTTTACAAAACTTTGAATTTATCGATTAGTTAAGGATTTTCTTATCCCAGGCATAGATAACCTTAGCCGTATTTGGCACAACTTTTTGGAATTTTGGATCCTCATTGCTCTTCAACTTTGTACTTGTTTAGCTTTATATATATTTTGATATGAGCGTCACTGATGAGTCTTATGTAGACGAAACGCACGTCTGGCGTACTAAATTATAATCCTGGTACCTTTGACAACTATGTATTAACCTTAAAACGAATTGAACAGACCTCATGTATTACTAATATACTAACAGAACAGATTTATATTATATTCTAATTGAATATTAGCCAGTATGAGCCATGAATGGTCAATAAGCGTTGATTCTTTTAAATCTGGCTTGCATATGCTATTGTGCAAATGTGTCCCCATCAGTAAATTGCTAATGAAAAGTCAGTTACTGCTTAGAAGTCAACTATTTATTTTTTGTTTCAAAAACTTGTATATAATTGTTTTTCATGCCACACCTAGTATAGAAAAGGTGCATCACGTTTTTTTGTCTGTGTGTCCGTTTGTTCGTCCGTCCGTTTTTTTCGTCCGTTCTTTCGTTCGTTTGTCCGTCTGTCTGTCCCGCTCCAGGTTAAAGTTTTTGTTCAAGGTAGTTTTTGATGAAGATGAAGTTCAACCTGAAACTTAGTATACAAATGGCATGTTCCGTATGATATGATCTTTCTAATTTGAATGCCAAATTAGAGTTTTGACCCCCTCATTTCATGGTCCACTGAACATAGACAACTATAGTGCGAGTGGGACATCCGTGTACTATGGAAATAATCGTGTTTATCACACATTGTGTTTATTTGCTTTGACATTGGCATTGAATGATTTGAAAAGTTTTTTTGAAAATCTGAACTGGTATACGTTTTGTATGAGCAACAATGTTCAATGTATGACGGACTTGTATACTCCAATGTTATCATTACAACTTGATTTGCTAAATTTTAATCGACTATCAACATACCAAGTTCAATCCACTCAGTTTCAATAGCTATTCCGATCCAGAATGTATGATTGACAGGGAAATTACTCCTCACAATAACAGTTTTGTCACTTTCCAAACCATTATATCCACAGTCTGTTTCAGCGAGTGACCAGGTTTTGCCATTATGCTGTGTGCGAATGTTAGGATTACTTCCAATCACTTAAATAATTCAAGACATGAACAATACAAACGGGAAACGTAGACAATACAATAGAGAGAAAAATGTACAATATTAACATTAATCGTAATATTACAATGAAATATAAGTGTAGTGTATGTATTCTTTAGAATATGTATACATGATAAATTTAAATAAAAAATGTGTTTATCAGTATACAGTTGATTTGTTTATTATTCGTTGGATACTAACTTTCGAGGATTTCGTGGGTACAGAGAAACCACGAATGTTAATGTTCAACAAGTAACAGATATGCTGTATGATCAAATGGAAATCAACGAAATCAAATTTCCACGAACATGCAAGTTTTCCTCAATCCACGAAAATTGGTATCCACGAAAGTAAATGAATCCTGAGTAAATTATGATATCAAAGGTTCTTATCAATAATCGATGTGCCTAAGGTGTAGATGCGTTTGTTAAAAAGGTGCAGTGTGATATACTACATAAACTGTATTTTAAATGCTATTCTGATTTACACGAACAAAGTCTGTAAAACTTTTTTTTCTCCAATTAACGTTTATCTATGAAGTCAACAGTAGTCAAACGCTTTCCGAAAGTCATAAATCAGAGGAAAAACAACGAAACAACAGAAACAATAAAGTGCAACAAAAACCAACGACAATATAACACACACAAAGACGAATTAGGCCGTGTTCACATGGACCTAAATTTGATGTTGTGTTAGTGTAACTAACACGTTAACTAAACACAATTGCGTTCCCATCGATAAAACTCAATGTTTAAATGTAGTTGAAATCATGTTTTGTCTACACATAGTCGAAAATCAATGTAGGCCTTGTGTGGGTTAAGTGTACACAAAACTAGGCATTTAGGACATTAGTTTTACCGTGTTTATATTTAAGGAAGAAACTATTTTTGAATAAAATTGATATTCTTATCAATTATTAATAAAGTTCTTTACAGAAATTGTTGTCTAAAATTTATATGTTTATCTGTTTAAAAAATAAATAACATACTTTATTAACCCCTGATGAAGACTCACAGCAGCGTCATTGCCAAGCCCATTAGGCAGCAATCATTTGATTATTTTTTTTTGGGGGGGGGGGAGGGGGTGATGGGGGCTATGGATTTTTTGAAAAAAAAGTTTGATTCCAGTTTTTTGAGAAAAAAATGTATTTTTACCCTGAAACCCCGAGAAAAACTGTTTGTTTGAACCTCAGCTGCCACGTTATGTAATGCTATAATTGAAATAAAAAAATGGTTTTCGACTTGTCACCATAATTTTTCCTGAAAAAAGTCTTTCCGAATCGACTTGACGTACACAGAAATATTCGACACTGGTCTTTACTCATACAAAGATTTACGCATACTTTACTAAAAAAGTGTGAGGTAAATTTTATGTTTGTCTAACATCTCAGATTTCCTTAAATTATATTTAAAATATAAAAAAAACCTATTACCCTCTCCCTTTGCCAACTACTCCTTGGAGAAGAAACATCATTTCCAACAAAAAGAAAAGATTCCTTGCTATTTAAAATAAATCATAGTTTTGCAAACAGTAAACCAGGCTAAATCCACCAGTTTTACATAAGAAAAAGCCTGTACCAAGTCAGGAATATGACAGCTGTTAATAATTCGTTTGATTTGATTTTGCTTTTTGACTAGGAATTTCCCATTTTGAATTTTCCTCGGAGTTCAGTAAATTTGTGATTATTCTCTTTATTAAGATAATGACAAATTGAATACAATTGAATATAATTGATATTCATGTCATTTCTTATTATTATTTCAATATTGTTACTGCTGTATAATTAACTAACATTTTATGCATTTCCTTTCACCAAAGAGCTCTCCTACATCTATATTCATGAGGAACGCTTGAACTTGAACAATTAAAAACAGCTACGGTTCTACGAATACGAAAAAACGTTTTAGGCTACATGATCTAATAGGATCTGCAGACATTCTTTTTATTATTTTTATATAAAGATAGATAGATATAATCTTGATAATAAAAGCAGTAAAATATATACGATTAACTCATGATTAATGATTGAAAAGTATTGTGTCAAAAGATACGTATTTGTATAACACGTAAAAGAATTGTATAAGATACCAAAATGATAACTGTGTGCATTCTCGAAACTAACTAACATTTGCGTGGCAAACATGACAAATCAACAAACAACAGTCGACAAAACTAACACGGAAATTTAATTACTAAATAGTAAAAAAGGGGTCTCAAATGCACTGGAAAAGTATACTTATTCTGCCCTACATGTGACACTTGTCGTATTTTTAATGTAAGAACAGTTTGGTTATGTCACATTCGAGGACATGAGTACGCATTCATAGTTGATACGACGATTTGAATATATCCGTCATCATCTTCGCAACAATTATTCCTCCAATCTGAAGTAAATCGTGATGGTCAGCAAACGTTTGACTAGGTTACTTTAATTTCATTGTGATTCTAAAGAGTGCCCATTTTCGTCTACTCCAATACTAAACAATACTCGTGTAGATTCTTTGCAACATCAACAGCCTTGGTAGTCTAGTGGTAATGTGCTCGGTACTAGTCCTGACTCGGTCCAAAAAAAGACTGTACAATTAATTTTTTGCTGTTTCTCAAATAGGTTCGCGGAATTAATGAGTAACACTGGCCTGATCAGGGTAAATATAATGTGCCCCGGTAGGGTGAATTATAAAATCCGGCTGAGCCTGTCGGTCTAGTACAAAACCGGGTTTTTATTCATATCGCACTAAACAATTCATGTCCTAACTATACATTTAACTTGTCACTGGAAGTACATAAGAGCCATCCACACTCGCAACAATTGCCTCAATATTCATTAATCATATCAAGAAAAAACAAAAACATTTTCGTTAAATAAAACCCTTTTAACAAAAAAAAAAAACAAAATGTAAAAGCAATGAATTAAATTAATTCAACAAATGATCAAACTTACCACGTATTATAAAATATGGTACAATAAATATATGCAACATAGTTCTATTCCCTGCGTGTATGACAACATGCAAAACATTAAACAGATTTATTAATCTTTAGTTTTTTGAGAGGTCATATTTAACCGATAACAAATGTTAAATTTTTGTAAGATATCAACAAATTTATCAATGTACCATGTCAACTAAAATATTTATGATTTTTTGTTCTTCATTTTAAACCCGTCAATACCTTTATATCTGTTATAATATTAATAAAACTCGACAAAACAATGTAGTTAAGATGTAGTCAGTTTACAATTTAGTTGAATTTGACACGTATTGAAATAGTTCTAGATTGATAAAATTACAACTGTGAACATAATGTATACAATTTCATGTATTCTCATCTGAAATGGCTATGGTATATACCGATATTGTTGAAGATTGATTATTTCATATATTTTTTCATTGATTTGTCCTTAAAAATAAACAACACATACATGTTGTTTAATGATTGTATGCATGAACGATCAGATTGTTAAGATTTTGTTAAATCATATTGCCTATAAATCGCTATAATGGGTTAAGTGTGGTCTGTCTTTACTTTTCTTTGTAATTTATTGTTAACTTGTTTCAAATACCATCGTCTAGCTATGAAACATGGTGGGTTAACAGCGTCTTACCATTGATAAATTAAATGTAGACGTAATATTTGAACGCTCAATATTTGTACAGTGTTAGAACCATGTGCTGGAACAGGACGATACTAATACTAGTTGATATAATTATAAGGATTATATCAACGCAAAATCCAGTGCTTCTGTAATGACAATCTCAGTTGTACGAAATTATATAATAAATGTATTATTCACTATAAATATTGTATTACTACTCCACCAGGTGAATCTTAATTTGTATTTCTTTACCTCTCAATCTATATACTTTAGGTAGCTTAAATAAGTTTATATCACTAGATTTCAGGGTATTGGTTTAGGCTACATGTATGTCGATGGAGATTAATCCACCAAAGAAATTCTTATTTAGTATGCCTGTCCTTTGACAGGAGATTATAGTTATATATTCACTTCATTTCCTATGTGTATAGAGCTTCACACCTGTTATCTTATCCTAGCAACGTTAAGGGTTTGTTAGTTTGCTTGCTTTCCTCGTATTAATGTTTAATTTAGCATTGTAATTAAGATTGAAATCCGCAAACAGTATAAGTAGGCAGAGTAAAATATGAACTGTAGTACGGATTCACTCAGCATTAGCACACACAAATCTGAAACGAAGCAAATTAATGTCACCCTGGATGGAATGTCGATATTACTAAAATATAAACCCATCAAAAGCAATTGGTCCAGACAAAATATCATCTCATTTTCTAAAGAAAGTGCATCATTAAATCTCACTGATAATATCTTACTTATTTAATTCATCAGTTAAAATAGACAAAGTGCCAAACCACTGGATAGAGGCTATGGCTACAAATTATCTCTCATCTGTATTCTTAGTAAATCATCAGAAAACACAATTATTGTATCATATATAATGAAACACCTTGATAATCATAATTTACTATAACCACTGTATCATGCAAAAGTTAGTTTTGAAACACAACTACTAACATCCATACAACTAATACTTGATTGCATGGCAAACGATGAAAAACCTGACGTAGTTGTCATGTATGTTTCTAAAGCCTTTGATAAAGTGGACCGCCAAAGACTTCTCTTATTACAGAAACGCATGGGAATAAATAACAAAGCAGACAGATAGAGGTGAGGCTATCTCACATATTTCAAAAAGTGGTAGTTGACAGTCACTCATTAAACAGCTGCCTTGTACTGTCAGGAGTTTCTCAAGGCTCTGTTGTTGGCCCAAGTCTGTTCTTAATTTCCACAAATGACATGCCAGAAAACCAAAGAAATATAAAAACCAACATCATGAAAATATAAGAACTTGCCTACAAAACATATATCAGTTCAAAAAAAATATATTGAACTGTTCTCAGGGACCCCAGACAGAAACAACATATACATCAAATTGAAATGGTTCAGAGAAGAGCTACCAGGTATACACCTAATCAATACAGCTACTAAATCAGTGTTAAAGACAGGCTTGAACACCTTAGCTTGCAAACATAGCAACAAAGAAGAAATCTAGCATCAATATTCAACATCAATTAGTATCCATAAAGGAGTAGGTCCGGTAAGGACCGATTTTGGGCTCAAATTTCAAGTTCATCTGACGAAAGATTTTGACCACTTTTTAAACACTTAAGTGTCTATTTCATTTGATTCAACTAGTTTATATGAACGATGTTGACCTATTAAGTCATTAAAAACCATCTGTTTCAAGCTCAAATATGAAAAATCTACCAAATATGCCGAAAAATGTCACTTTTAAAAAGTTTTTTGTCAAAAATGAAAGTGGACGCATCCGTGTTCATCCTCAACCTTTAGATATGTTATGTATTATCATCAAATACAACTTACATTTCAATATTAAGGATGAACACGAATGCGGCCACTTTCGTTTTACACGAAAACCGTCTAAAATTTAACTAAAATGCTTGAATTGGGAAGATTTCAGTAAGATGTGTTTTAGCTTTTGTGTTTGCCATTTGTTCATGAAATCTCCGTTTTGAATTTCCCACGGATTTCAGTTTTTTGTGATTTTTACTTTTCTTCAAATACTTATTCAATTACTAAAAAGGTGGATTTTCTCTGGCGATTTTGTGAATTTTAATAATGACAGTCTTGTGATGAAACATGTCTTAACGAGTCCTGTTTTTGAGTGTATCATGTATATTTATCTTTTTGATCTGATGAATGCAAATCTACCTCCAAATCAAATTGTCCATTTTATTATTAAACATGTTGAGTTAGATGAATCAACGATCCATATTAACATTATCAAAACCAAAAAAAAAATAGCAAGAAAACACAGAACAGACGTTGCAGGGTATGTATACAACCATAAAAACAATACACACTTTAGATTATTTATAGTTTACCAGTTATTAATAGCTAACTCAAAACCAATAAGACTTAGAGCATATGAAAAATCATGTAGCTAAGACGAAAAATCAATAAATGCAAACCAAACATACATTGGACCAATGTGTGAACGTCAGTCACATTCAGAACGGAAACATGTCAGAGTGCCATACCAACATTCAAGTATCAACAGATTAAAAAACCGCGATTGTGCATATGTAAAAAGAAAAAAAGAAAATGTAGTATGAGTGTCGAAGAGATAACTCTCCACCCAAGTAACCAATTGTAAAAAGTAAACAGTCGTATTTCAAAGGATGACTTTCAACACAGAGACGTGTCTTATATCTATATAAATGTGTTACAATAAAGATAAGTTTAACTAAACGAAGGGTAATTGTACATTTCTAACTATAAAAAAAACAAGGTAAATATCAATGTTGTTACTTATACGGGGATAGCGAACAAGTAACTTAATTTTGTCCTCAATGCTCTTCAACTTTGTACTTGTTTGACTTTATAACTATTTTAATCTGAGCGTTACTGATGAGTCTTATGTAGACGAAACGCGCGTATTAGATTATAAGCCTGGTACCTTGGGTAACTATTAACTTGCACTATCAACAGTTCTAGTATCAATATATTGGAATTAATAAGATTTTGGTTTTTGGGTTATACATGTAATGGTGTTGTAAAATACTGTTTTGTGTTCGTGAACTTTTGAATTATTTGTTATTCTATGGATTTGTACACGGACGTATGACTGTCGAAATTTGATCATTATGGAATAAATGTTAAAATAGATTAAAAAGAACTGATCAGATATCCCGAAAAAGTGGATAAGTCATTAACGGTACACGTTTTTCCAGAACATGGACCAGTTCTTAACCAAACTTTGTCGCCTATGTTCAAATAAACGACTGAAAAACTTTAGTGCTGTGCTGATGGTACTTTGTGCCAGACATACCCAATCCAAACACCACTCTATTGCTGTTTTTCACCAGTTCGGTGACACATAACTGACTGTAGTATCTAACTCTGATGTTAAAAAGAAATATATACCACCCTGAGACATCTGCAGTAAATGTTCCAGAATGAGGATCGTATCTTTTTCGTTCGTTAGTAGAGACACTGTCAAATGCAAGTATATGTCCCTGCGGAACATTGAAAAAACTTGTTTGTTTTGTACTGTAAATGCTCGAATCGCTGCAACACAGAAATATACAAAATCTTAGTAATATACCTCGTGTATTTTATTATATCGTTTTCTAATCATAAAGGACGCAGACATGATTTAATTTCGACGTGCTTTAGCTTACATAATCAAACTACACATTCTTCGAACATTATGAGGTCAATAATTCGAAAGCGAGACTGTGGATCGTAATATTTCGATTCGATAAAATAACTATCCTCCAAAGTTCATATAATTTGAATGAAAGCAATCATAAGTAATCTTGCAACCGTAAACATTGAGAACGTGTCTGTCCGAATAGTCGAATAGAAGCCCCGACATGAAAAACGAACGGCATTATGCATTACAAAGTTATTTACTAAAATACACGAGACAGACAACTACATCACTGAACTAAAGGCCCCTGACTTTGGACAGTTCCTGTTCCAAGTATTGCATGTCATTATTTATGACTGATAACTCGGCGCTGCTCTTTTTGGTCCATTCTTTTCATTCTGTGCAGAAGGTTTGCATTATCATTCTCTAAAAGGGACATATTTGATCATAAATTTTCTGAGAGAAACATAAACAATATTAAACTTCTTATGAACTTCTTATTTAAAAGCCAAAGAAAAAATAGGACAATATATTCCACAAAATACAGTTTTTATTGCAACGCCATGCTGTAAATAATTATAAAATTTAATGCTTAGATGTATTTTTTGCATTTGATTCAATCTTTGATGAAATGTTTAATATAGTTTTAAAGAAGGTTGTAATTTCTAGGACATTAAAAGGTCAAAGGCAACTCGGTTTATCTTTTAACAATCAAAGGTGTAAACAACTTAAAACGATTGTTTGAAGTGGCGGATTAAGTCTTGTCAAAACATTAAACGCAATAATCTACATGGTTTAATATGTTTCCAACTTAGCACATAACATACATTATCTCGTTGTTAAGTACCTATATTACAAATACATTTACTGATTTAAATTAAAACATGTTCCCTCAAGATTGTATTATTCGTGGATATAAAAGGTTAATTATTAAAGTGAGCATGGTGTATGAATTTTTAAATATAATTACACCTCGGGAATATACTACATAATGTCGGTGTAAAGGACACATATTACATATGTCCTGAGTGTTTAAAATGAAATCATGTTCTTTTAAGATTCTTCATTTTTAATACAGGTATGCATCATTATATAACACTGAAATGCTGCACACGGATATGTCAAATTTTAGGTTTATTCAAATGTCAAGATGTCAATAGCTATTCTAAGGATGTCATTTAAAAGTCAATATCTGTTGTGCTTTTCATTAGCCTGTAACAAGTTTCTTAGCATAATACGTACATGACGTAGTATTCACCGACTATCGGCTAAAATATATATTTACCAAGATCTACAAAAGTGTTGTCCTTTTCAAACCGTCAGATAACTTGGTGATTTCATTTAATTAAGTTTGTTGTTGTGATCCTATCTTAAAAATTATTTCATATAATTTTTCATGAATTGACATAAGCTTCATTGAGAATGAAAATGGTCTGGCCCACTTAAAACCACAAACCAATAAGTGATAGCTATACATATAATGTTTTCAATGTAACTTTTAATATTCTTGAATAACAAACAAATAAAAACAGCGAAAAGGCCTATAGAATCATATCTAAACAGTACCTTTTGAATATTATATATATTACTTATGACTACAACCATGTCAAAATGGAACACAACATAATGATTATCTTAGTCTCTTCGTATAAAAACCAATATTCATATTGACAATTCCCCTTTGCTCTTAAACTATTCATCGACGTCAAGGTGCTTTGATTACCTTATTGGTTTAAAGTCTTTAGAATTTGTTTAGGTTACGTAATCAATTCTACCTTTTTACTTCAAGAACAAAGTCGGGCATGGATTTCTACAAACGATATTTATTGCTAAACAAACAGTTTTGTCTTTTTAAAACACGGAGCTTTCCATTTAAGAAGTTGTCAAATGACTCTTATTTAGAAATAACTATGGATCTGATTCAAACCTACCAGACAATTATTTTTATTAATGGCTAAATATAAAATTGGCAATAGAATTGGGAACATTTCAAAAAGACAACAACTTGACAAAGAGCAGACAACAAAACAAATACGCGATGTACTTGTTTATTAAAAAGCATACGATTATTATGTACATACATCTAGAAAAAAGATTTTTTTTTTTTTTTTAATTTTGTTAATATTTTCTCCTTCGTTATATCAAGTATTGTTTTTTCTGTGATTAATGCTTTTGTTTCTTCCTGCTTAAATATTCATAATGTAGGCTTTCCAAATGTGCTTTTCAGTTTCAAAATAACATAATAAATTAAAATAGAAAGTTGAATTTGTTATGAAAAGTAACGATACATATTAAATAATACTAGCTTTATTTTGTGGTACAGCTTAAAAAAAAATGTCTGAATGTGATTTCCAATGCTGAAAATTATATGTCTTTATGTTGATGTATAAAACAATTGTTTAAAATTGTACAATTACAATTATTCATGTTGACAATTTGAAATTTGTTAATATCTGAATAAAACAAATCATTCATTCCTTTCGTGAGATTTATTTAAAATTATGTTTACCAGATAGCTTTATTCAACATTGTTCATTTGGTAGAAAAGTTCTTGACTTTCATTTACTTTCTTATACCCAATGACTGCTAGTACGATTTTACAAATACATATGTTTTACTAAATGTATAGTAATTTGTTATAATAAATAATCTGTATCAACTTCACAAATAATACACAATGGTCATGAAGTATAGATTATGGGTACTGACGTTGTTTATCATCTAAAAAGCGTGTTCTATTATTCAAGAATTTCTCTAATATATGAATATTACTTTAATTTTTAGTCTGATTTGGTGACATCCTTTTGACTTAACTCTGTACTTATACATCCGTCAATATGTTCTTGTTCTATAAATTCTTGTCTTTCATTTTTGCTAATGTGCTTTGCCTATATGCCTTTTTTGTGTTTCTTTCTTACATATTTGATTGTTTTATAGTGATTTACATTTATAGATTTATAATACAATGTTGACTGATGAATCCTTATTGATCATTTTACCCTTTTTGTCTGTTAGTTTTGTTCGCACATAATTGTCGATATAATTGAATTCGATGCAACTGACCATTGAGAGGTTAAGCTAGCCACAAAACGAAGTCTAATCCACCGTTTTCTGCATTAGAAAAATGCCTGCACCAAGTCAGAAATATTATTGTTATCCATTCGTTTGTTGCGTTTAAGCTTTTGATTTTGCCATTTGTTTATGTTTATGTTTAATTTAAGTTCACGACAGAGTTAATGTTTTTGTGATTTTTACTTACCTTTTTCTGCAACTTATTCAAATACAACATAGGTGGATATTCTGTAGCGATTTTGTCAATTTTAATAATGAATCTACGATTTGAAGTAACATAATCAAAACAGAAAAAAGGCAACAAAATACAGACTAGACGTTGCATGGTATGTATACACCCATAACACCAATACACACTTTAGATCATATATTAGAAATTACTTACAGTTATTAATAGCTAGTTAAAATCCAATGACAGCTTATAAAATATCATGTAACTAAGACTTAAAATCAATGCAAGCCACACATACACTAGACTAAGTGTGTAAACGTCAGTCACATTCAGAGAAAAAACACGACAGCCAAAATGCAGGTATCGACATATTATAAAACCGTGATTGTGCATATATATATAGAAAAAGAAAATGTATGAGTGCTAATGAGACAACTCTCCATCCAAGTAACCAATTGTAAAAAGTAAACAATCATATTTCAACACAGAGCCTATATAAATGTATTACAATATTATTACTGAGGGGAAAATGAACATTTCTAACAATAAAAATAATATCCAAATACCTAAATGCAGTGTTGAATCTGTAACCTTTTAGCATACGTTGATTTGAAGATGCGATTAGTTTATTCGGATTGTATCCAAACTTAAGGGCTCATTAAACAACATATCCGCAAAAAAGTATGTGCTATCCCTTTTGGAAGATTTTTACAGCCAAACTTCAAAACTTTTTTTCTAATGAAACGAAAGCCTTAGGTAAAGGTTTTAAATGTGGAACGGACATTTATGATTTATCAGTAATACACACACTACGTTTTATTGAACTATTAATGTCATTATTTATACAATATTTAGAAATGGTGTTAATCAAATGTGTATACTGAAAATAAAACGAAAAAAAAAACGAAAAAAGGGCAAAAAAGGGCAAAAAAGGGAGAATAATTTTACTTAGATGATGATGTGTGTGCGATCATTGTTTGCTATCTAGACAATTTGAAATCTTTCCGAACTTTTAATAAACTCGAAGACATTTTTGATAATGGTTTGGTTTTTCTCTAGGGAAAGAAGACAACTACCCGAGATAAGTAGTTCTATGTTAATTTTACAATCATGTAGAAGCCATAGGAGACTTTCAAATATTATATTTCGTATGTCTGATTATAATTTACATTTTTTTTAAAAATGACAAGAATCTTCACAATTAACAACACAGCGACAAGAAGGGTCAGAAATAATATTGACCCTATATAGATCATAGATTATAAGCCTGGTACCTTTGACTATTAACTTGCTCTTCCAACAGTTCTAGTATTATCCTATTAGAATTCATAAGATTTTGAATTTTGAATTTTGTGTTTTAATGATGTTGTTTAATACTGGTAAGTATTTGTCAACTTTTAGAATTATTTGTCATTCTACGGATTTGCACACTTACTTATGACTTCCGAATTTTGATCAAGAAAGAATAAAGGTTAAAATCAATTAAAAAGAACTGATCAGATATCCCGAAAAACTTGATAAGTCATCAACGGTACACGTTTGTTCAGGCCATGGACCAGTCCTTAACCAGACTTTGTCACCTAGGTTCAAATGAATGACTGCAAAATTACTTTCACTGCTATGCTGATGGTACTTTGTGCCCGACATAGACATTCCAAACACCACTCTATTGCTGTTTTTCACCAGTTCGGTCACACATAACTGGCTGTAGTATCTAACTCTGATGGTAAAAAGAAACATATACCACCCTGCAACATCTCCAGTAAATATTCCTGAATGGGGATCGTATCTGTTTCCTTCGTTAGTATAGACACTGTTAAATACAAGTGTTTGTCCTTTTGGAACATTGGAAAAAGCTTGTGTATTTTGTACAGTAAATGCTCGAAAGGCTGAAATAGATTTTTTTAGAATAATGCATTGTATACTTTATCATACTGTTATATTATCATAATGACGCAGATATCATGTATTGTCGACGTCGTTTAGCTCACATAACGCAACCATGTTTGGCTTTGAGCGTTCCTGATGAAGGTAAATCCAGAAAAGCGCTTCGGACGCAATAAATTATTAAACGTGTTGTTTTATATTTTTACATCACTGGATCGATACCTCTGCTGGTGGACTAACAGTCCCCGAGGGTATCATCAGCTCAGTAGTCAGTGTTTCGGTACTGACATGATTAAACAAACTTTACTAAAATTGTCCGTTTATAAGTTTTGAAATTATTATGAAACTAAGGTTTCAACTCCCTCAGGCAAAGTTGGCTTTAGATGAATTTGGCTATTTATTTTAGGTATTTTTAACATATAGCTCTTCAACGATTTTCGGTACTTATACATCTTGGGATTTCAAATGTTTGGTTTTGAGCGTTCCTGATGAAGGTAAATCCAGAAAAGCGCGTCGGACGCAATAAATTATTAAACGTGTTGTTTTATATTTTGACATATTCTCTGTACAAAATTACGTTAACATTTTAAAGCAACTGGTGATTGAAAAGGTATCTTTTTAAAGCTAGATATAGGAAGATGTGGTGTGAGTGCCAATGAGACAACTCTCCATTCAAATAACAATTTAAAAAAAAGTAAACCATTATAGGTCCATGTACGGCCTTCAACACGGAGCCTTGGCTCACACCGAACAACAAGCTATTAAAGGCCCCAAAATTACTAGTGTAAAACCATTCAAACGGGAAAACCAACGGTCTAATCTATATATAAAAAAAAACGAGAAACGAGAAACACGTATATATTACATAAACAAACGACAACTACTGTACATCAGATTCCTGACTTAGGACAGGTGCAAACATTTGCAGCGGGATTAAACGTTTTAATAAATCCTAACCTTCTCCCTTTTTCTGAAACAATAGCATAACATCACAACATAGAAGAACACACGGTAAAATATCAATTGGCAGGCTTAACTCAATCAAAAAACATAAACTATTACACTATGAACGAATAAATTTGATCTGCGATATCTGAATGCAAATGCACAGTTAATAAAATATTAGGGACAAACATTCAAGGCCAAAAAGCAACCAAACAAGTCCAAATAAAGCCATGGCAAGACACCACTAAAGCTAATATATATATAGAAATAAGTAAATATTGAATTTTAGCCAATTAGGTAACTTTGTACGAAGGTTCATAATGAATTTGTTGTTAGCAGTTATAAGCAACCGTACGACCTTAGATATTGAGAAATTTTATGTCAGAAAATGAAATTATACAAAGCGCCGAGATTAAACATTATTCAACAATTCAAATAAAAAATTAAACGGCATAACAAATATATGACAGACAACGACAACCACATAGCTAGAGGCTTCTTACTTTTAACAGGCACAAAAGAATGTAGTCCCGAAAATGAGAACAAGTTAAACAACAACACATCAATCAATTATTTCACAAAAAAGTGGCTGCTTATAATGATAGCAAAGGCAGTGGTTAACATTTGTATTACTGTGAAAATAAAATAAAATACGAAACAACATATATTAAGTTAAGCATAGTGTCCCATGAAAGTAAACAGTTTGAGATTCTATATACATAACTGCTAGACTAATATCATAGAATGAAGCCGCATGAAACCAACTTAAAATATCAAGGTATATCCCCTTTGATTTGCATCTATTTTGTTTGTTCACAAATTAAACATAGATTGTTAATCGCTGTCAATTTGATAATTGGTTTTATTTGGCTATTCTGTATTATTAGAATACAAATACCAAAGTTTATAGCATAGGAATTTGCCATTTAATTATACCTACTATGCATCTTAAGTTGTAGCGTAGACATATTATTCTGTAAATGGTTAGTTTCGACTTTTTCATCTGTTACTAATTGCTGTAGAACTGTGTAGCTATGTGACACCTTTATCATTAGGGTTGACAAATTCTGTCGATAGGATTCTCCTTCAAATTTTATACTGTGTTGTAAATACTGCACATCGTTTTGCAAAGCTGATATTGTTGAAGAAAGCTTTTGGTTTTCCTGTTCCAAGTATTGCATGTCATTTCTCATGACGGATAACTCGGCGCTGCTCTTTTGGTTCATTATTTCCATTCTGTGCAGAAGGTTTGCATTATCATCCTCCAAAAGTGACATATTTGATCTTAAATTTTCTGAAAAAAATATAAACAACATTAAACTTCTTATAAACTTCTTATTTAAATGCCTAAGGAATAATAGGAAAATATATTCAACAAAACACAGTTTTTATTGCAATGCTATGGCTGTAAATAATTATAAAATTTAATGCTAAGATATGTTTTACGCATTTGATTCAATCGTTGATGAAATGTTTAATATAGTAAAAAAAAAGGTTGCAATTTTTATTACTTAAAAAGGCCAAAGAGAACTCAATTTATCTTTAACACTCGAAAGTGTCGAAAACTTAAGCGATTGTTTGACGTGGCGATTTAAGTCTTGTCAAATCATTAAACGTAAAAATCTACATGGTTAAATATGTCTACACCTTGGCAAATAACATACATTATCTCGTTGTTAAGGCATGTTCCATTAAGATTGTATTATTCGTGGATACCAAAGGTTAATTATTAAATTGGGCATGGCGTAGGAATTTGTATATAATTACACCTCGGCGCAAATAGTACATTATGTCAGTGTAAAGGAAATGAATTACACTTGTATTGGCTGATTAAAATTAAAACATGTTTCCTTGAGATTCTTAATTTTTAATACAGGTATAAATTGTACATGTTGAATGCATTATATATCATTGAAATGCTGCACACTGATATGTATAAACTTAAGGTTTATTCAAATGTCAAGATTTATGTCATTAAGTCAATAACATTCAACGGATGTCATTTAAAGGTCAATATATTGTCTGGCCCACTTAAAATCACAAACCAATAAGTAATAACTATACATACTGGATTTGAATTACTGATGTTGTTCATGATTTAAATTGCGTGTCATAGTTTTCGTTGATTATTTGTCCTTAAATTATCAACCTTTATTGCTAAGTCTATTCTTGGTTATAACATTTTGAAATTACTTGGTACTTATCTATCCTGTCAATGTGTTCTTGTGCTGTGGTTGTTTTTTGTATCTTTGATTTGTCATAATATGTTTTTGATACAGACAATCATCTTACTACATAAAAAAATCTAAGAAAAAAACCCCACTAAATGAATCTGAATATATCTTCAGCAGGCACTCTCAAAGATCAGTTTAAGAGCTTACTGAATTGATTGCAAGCGAATTTTATGAAATGTAGTTTTAAAATGCAATCAATAAATGTGATAATGAAACTTCACTTTTTTTCACACG
>CM034362.1:79773834-79809269 GCA_019925275.1 Mytilus edulis | reverse complement strand
TCTACAGCAAAGGGCATCGACCCATTGGTGTAAATTAGTTATTAAGGTATCAGGCTATAATTTGATAAGCCAGACGCCAGTTTCAGTCTACATGTAGATAGGACTCACCAGTCCGTCAGATCAAAATAGTTAGCAATCCAAACAAGTACAAAGTTGAAGAGCATTGTTGACAAAAAAATCCAAAATATACCTGTTTCCATCTTCAGTTGTTGCAGTTCCCTTTTGAGATTTTTCAGATCATCATTTATAAGTTGTGATTCAGTTAGTCCCAAGGCAAATGATAGTAGCAACACTATTTTCATATGTTCCATTTTACATGAATAGACTTTACATGCAATTTGTAATGCAAGTTGAAATACTATCTGAATTAACAAACAAAACACAGTGATATATGTAGTTAATGGTCACGTGGGTTGCAACAGATAAGTGCATTACCTGAACACTGTTTTATCCACATTCCTTAAGATATAAGCTTTAAAAGAAATGTTGATATCTTAGTTTTTCCTAAATATACACACGTAACGATATGAAACAAGAAATGTCAAATGTGCACACTCATGCACTTATTGTTAACAAACATAATAACAAACACAATTCAAAACAGGCATTAAAAGTGCTTGACACAATAACTTGTCTAAAACTTATCTGTCTACACATGTCTAACTGATAAGAGGAATAACTGTCTACATTATCTCAAGTTAGCTTAGTGCATTAACTTGATTTACTTTCCATAGTTGTAAATACATGAAATATTTCATTTATCCGTCTTTTCAGAGCTGTTCAAACCAAAACGACAGTTTCGAATCAAAATTTGTTTATGAGTACATAGATAAACATGTTTAATTTAATGTGCATCCTGTTACAATATGCATTATACAAACTGTATAACACCACACTTACAATTTAATAAATTTACAACTGTATATTAAATCTTCCAGCCTTTAAAGGCTTATGCAACGCTAACAATATTATACAAGCATATATTCATACATGTATAAATCGGAAAAAATACTACAAAATAACATTGATAAGCAGGGAGCGTCCGCAGCATTTAAAGAGGTTCATGTTGATCAGTCCCTAGTTATTTATATGTGTTTTGTAGACTGTTGTTTGTCTTTCCGTCGTTACTCCTTTTGTCTGCGTGTTGTCAGTTTGGTTTCTAGTAATGAATTTGAAAATCCGTTTTCTATCTTCAGCATCTCGTTTTCAAGTACAATCAATTTAAGAATAAATGGAGTATTGGGATCCCGCTAAGTCTGAAGTGCCTGTCCCAAGTCAGGAGCCTTAAATTCAGTCGTTGTCATTTGTTTATGTGTTACATATTTGTTTTTCGTTTATTTTTTTGTACATATATAAGACCGTTATTGTTCTTGTTTGCATATGCTTTACATTGTCATTTTGGGGGCTGTTACATCTGATTTTGCGATATCGGCTTTGCTCACTGTGAAGGCCGTACGGGGATCTATAGTTGTTTATTTCTTTGTTATGTTCGTCTGTTGTTGAGAGTTGTCTCATTGGCAATCATACCACAAGTACTTTTTTATATAAACCGTACAAAACATTGAACTTAAACAAAGAATTACCGTATCAAAAGAGGGCCGAAAGATACCAGAGGGACAGTCAAACTCATAAATCGAAAATAAACTGACAATGCCATGGCAAAAAATGAAAAAGACAAACAGACAAATATTAATACACATGACACAACATAGAAAACTAAAGACTTAGCAACACGAACCCCATCACCAACTAGGGGTAATCCGGGGTGCTCCTGTAGGATAACCAGATCCTGCTTCACATGTGACACCCGTCGTGTTGCTCATGTCATTACAAATCCGGTAAATTGTCTAATTCGGTAGGTCACATTTAAGACGGAAGGGTATTGTAGTTATGACGTAAAAAACATATCCGATATCATCTGTGAAGCGGTTATTTCATAACGGTCAACTAACTCGTGATGGAGTGATAAAATTTATTCATATTGACAATTCACCTTTGCTCTTAAACTATACATCGGCAAAAGATTTTTAAATTATCTTATTGGTTTAAAATATTTCGAATTTTTTTAGATTATAGATTCAATTTTATTTATGTATTTCAAAAATAAAGTCGAGCATGGATTAATACAAATGATATTAATTGCTAAACAAACAGCTTGTTTTTTTAAAACACGGGGTTTCCATTTTAGAAGTTGTCAAATTATTCTTATTTAGAAACAACTACGGATCTGATTCAAACCTAACAGACATTTATTGATATTAATGGCTTAATATAAAATTGGGAATAGAGATGGGGAACATGTCAAAGAGACAACCACCCGACAAAGAGCAGACAACAAAATAAATACGCGATGTACTTGTTTATTAAAAAATAGACATTTATTAAAAAAAAATTGTTATTTTTCATTTTGTTAATTTTTTTCTCCTTCTTATATTATGTATTGATTTTTCTGTGATTAATGCTTTTTTCACTCTGATTGAGTTTTCATACTTTATGCTTTCCAACTGTGCTTTTCAGTTTTAAAATAACAGAATAAATTAAAATAGAACAATACTAGCTTTATTTCATGGTACAGCTTAAAGAAAAATGTCTGAATGTCATTTCCAATGCTTGAAAATATTTTGCATTATGTTGATGTATAAAACGAATGTTTAAAATTGTACATTTACAATTATTAAAGATGTTGGCCAATGGAAATTTGTTAATATCTGATTTTTTTTTTATTGTTTTGAAAAAAAAAAATCAGTAATTCCTTTCATGAGATTTGTTTTTAATATGTTTACAAGATCGGTTTATTCGATATTGATCATGTGGTAGAAAAGTGCTTAGCTTTCTTTTACTTTTTTATGCCAATGACAGCTAATGTGATTTTACAGATACATAAGTTTTTCTAAATGTATTAATTTGCTTACTATCAACTTCCTTGTTGGTCATACATGTATACAATGATGATTCAGATTCAATGTTTCCTATTGCTGACATCCTCAATGGTTGCTGTTGAAATGATCGTTTTACATGCTATTATTGTGATAGTATGCATACCTTTTGGTAAGTTATTTTGTTTCTTTTTATTTATTACCTCATTTAAATATACATTTATATTTATATATAAAGGTTGTAATTACACATTATGAGAAAATATAGTCATACACGTATCATTTTTTGAACGTGTATGCATACAAATTAAAAATAAAAATGTCACCAGAACACATAATCTGATTTGTATTTGTCAATGTTCCAATAATCGCACAAAAAAAATTGTAGTGAATAAAGAGAAGAAAACGACCTCAAAGGAAACTTTAAAAAACGTCTATTTACAAAAAAAAATGTACAAGTACTACAATCAAAAGCTCAAACACATCAAAAGAACAAACGATTGGAAAACAGTTCAACTATAATATTGTCGAACGGGTTTATGCATTTCTTATGTAAAAAAAAAGATTGATTAAATATGGTTGTATACTTACAACTCTAAACACGTTATCACAAATCAAACCTTATTTCTACAAAATGATCAACTGTTGAGCCCAGTAATCGAAACTAATGGGTTTGACTGTATTATGAAAATTGATGAAATTATTTCGTATTTGATATTTGGACTTTTTTTTATAGACGTCTGTATCAATAAATGTTTCATTATGTCGATGATATTTATTCTAAATTTCAACATATATCAAAAAGGATGAGAATACGGGTGATTTCCTAATTTGACAAAAATTTGTTCAAACGTTTTGTCGATTTTTTTCAAAAATTTAGTTTTATTTGAACTTTAGACTTCCTTGTTTGATATAACCAAACATAAAAATTATAAATCAACTTTTCATTTCCGATTAATGTTATAATTATCGTGAATAGTTTCCGATGACAAGCCAACTTTAGCAGTTTATATGTGATCCTTCGAATACCTACACATTTCCTAAAATCGTTTTTCTAATATTTTTAATATTTATGAAGGTCATACATAATTTATTGCGATATATTCATAATGAATTATTTCGATTCTTATACGGTCATTAAAAAAACTGAAGCGAGGGTTGGTATGCCGAGTGTGTGGCTGTTCTTTTTTACTCCCTGTTAGATAAAGCTAAATATTCTAATAAATCTGTAGCTTGCAGGAATTAGTTCGTAAATAATCTCTAGAAAAAAAGTATAGAAGTCTTTCAATTCTCAAACCCAACATTTGCCATTTTTTTATTTGCATATTATTTTTCTCGTTAGTTACTGTAAACTCCAAAGTTGACATTCCGTAACTAAGGAGCCGCCATGTTGACTTGATGGAATCAGTAAATATGCGATTAATGCATTTTGATATATAATAAAACAAAATTTACCTCCAGAATGTATTTTAATCGAAAATTATACGAATTTCGATGGTTCACTTAACTGAAAAACATTCAGCGTTTTCATTTGTATAACGTCACGTTTTGAAACGATTTAAATGCGCCAAAAGCATTATTATTTAATGAACTTTCGCAGAACTTAATTTAATTTTTATTTTGTAGATGCTTCCGAGCCCTTGTGCTTAAATTCTTTTTGTTATGCATCCGTATACGATAACAGTTTGTAGTCCGTTCTTAATTGCAATTTTAAAAACAATAAAATCGGCATAGCGTTTGCAGATAGGTTCTGATACATGTGGATTTACGTTGGAGGTACATTGTAATATCCATTTTATCTCTGAGTCTGCGCTAAGTATAGATATATCGAGAATTTTTTTGGGGTGTTGTTGACAAACCAAAAGAAGGACGAGGACGTCATGTCAGAATGATATATATTTTAGTCATGTTTGTTTATTTCCTTCATTTAGTTTATAATGTGTATGTGTATGCATATTCTATCTATTAGTCAGCGTTTGATGATGACATATAAAACAAGTAGCAGATACATTTGTTTTAATATTGCAGGTAATCATTGTGAAAGCAATTGTTTTTTCAAAGCAAGCAACCTTAACAGCCCAGCCTTCTTTTTTACACTGAATTTATGTCAATTATATTGATTTTGTTGATGTTTGATATATTTTGTATTTTGTGTTTGACGTTGAATTTGGCTTGGGGCTTGCTATGCTTGGTATTGCAGACCTCATTACTGTGTATTCATTTTTATTCTTGGAATACCAATGGCCGTTGATATCGTTCTCCAATGAACTACGAATTTTCTATAGAAATTTATGTAGATTTCTGAAAAACCACGAAATCGCATATCATCAAAAAATGCATGTTTTCTTCAATCATAGAAAATTGTTACCCACAAAAATAAATGAATCCAGATTATGCGAATAATTCTTTGAATACAAAGCTTTTTTTATATTTATTAGTATTTCAATTCTACCCACAATTTATTTTCTATTTTGTAAGTAAAACCATCGCAAGAATTACTCCGTAATGATTCGAATGGAATAACGTGGGATCACGCTTAAGATGCATGTGAACCTTTTGGCTTAGAAAACCGAGAGGAATATTTAAGAGAAATTGGCATTCCTAATGAACACGAATTTTGGATAGGAAAGGCTATTTACAGAGTACCCACGCGATGGATTGAGATTATAGGTAACTTCAATTTTTTAAATGAATAATAGAAAATATTTAAGCAATAAAAGAAAAGTATATCAAGACAAATCAATAAATCATTGCGTACAAATGTGGAAAAAAAACATTAAATCAGGGACTATCAAGGAAATGTCATTATTTCGACAAAATACGAATTCTTAATACCTGTCAAATAAAAATGTACACAAAAAACAAAATCAAGGACATTATCAGATATTATGAAAGAATCAAAAACATTTAGCATTATTTTACATACAAGAAGTTATCAGATAGTGTTTTTACATTACAATTAAATAATTCTACAATTCTACATACTTTTCTTAAAGGATGTTTTCAAATTGCGGAAAATCATACCCACTCATTTCCAGATGTTGAATCGATAGGATATTGTCAACATGAATGTTATTCTAAAAACATGGGACGTTATTTTGGTTACAAAAAGCTTGTTAAGGACGTAAGTATATTACTTGTAAAGGATGCAACAGATACAGTTTTAGTTTGCCTCATATTTTGACTACATCTAGAAATTGACAACGAGGGTCGGTTAACAAAAGACTTTACTAAAAGAGATGATTTCAGATTCCAAATTGCGAATTGTCCATTTCTATGTAGCAATATTCAAGCAACGCCTTGCAAACGTAGTATATTAATCCCAACCGATAAGATATTTCCGGGCTTGTATTTCATATCATGATTTCCTTGATATAGTGTTACTGCTTATTTATCTTTCAGACCCAAACACACAATTGTGTTTGTCTTTCTAATGAAATGGATAAAAGACAACAACGAGCTATACAGTATTGTGTCAATTCAACACATTTTTACGTGTATAGAGGTGAGTTACTCTCAATAAGCTTAAATATATTGATTTGTATTTACACATTTGATTTCCAACAGTTTTGTTAGTCTCAATCAGTCCGTCTTTAGTATTATTTAATGGCATTTTCACTTCGTTTTTGTCTTATGAAATAATTCATCACTTGGTACATTTCGCTTCTTTTCTACCGTACATTTGAAAGTTATACGGTTTAACACAATGTTGTTTTTATAAATAGCTATTTCGTCAATTAATTTCTGATGGATAATTGACTAACTTGCATATAAAACACATATTTTTGTATATTTAAGTGCCTGTTTAATTAATGAAAAGCTCAACTCATAAGTTAAAAAAAAAGATCGTGGTATAATCTATCCTTTTTGAAGACGAATCAAAATCGACACATAAAAGAAGTTGTCTAAATTGTTCATCAAAACTTAGGTCAAACGCGACCGCAGTAAGGTATACTATGTCTCACTTCAACAAACGCTGCTTAATCGACAGTTATTAAGGGAGTATAAACTTTGAGAGTACATGATTAATATTGTATTCGTTTCATATCCAACTTTTAATTGTTAAGTATTTTAAAAAAATGCCAATATTATTTAAAAAAAAAAAAAAACATCATGCAAACAATACTTGATTCATTTTCTCCCTTTTTAATTTTGATCTATTTGTTTTGCATAATTGTCTGGTTTTTTTAAAGAGCCTTATTGTTGGATGTCTTTACGATATATCTTAATCAAAATCATAAATATTGAAAATTCAAAGTAAAATGTAAGTAATGCCAAAATCAGGTTTTTGAATGTAAAAGGAATTGGAAAACTGTTTTTGTAGATTATAATGGTACGGTGGGTATATCATCAGATCCTGGAATCTGCACAACGATATGTTGCGGAAATTGTAAAACTATTACTGCAAATGGTAATAACCTGGAAGGAAGACGTTGCAGTTCAGAAAACAGCACCATAGTCGGTAGATGTGGTAATATTTTCTAAAATAGTTCAACAATCAATGTAAAATCGTATATGTCCTCCAGTTGACTCATTGGTGTAATTAGTATGCAAAAAACAATGTATTATTCTTTAGGCAAAGGGAAGGGAACGAGTAATGTCAATTGTCGTCATTACGTTTTTAGGTCATATAGGAAAAGCGAAAGATATAACAGGAACATTCAAACTCATAAGTCGAAAACAAACTGACAACGCCAATGCTAAAAAATAAAAATGACGAACAAATATACAACATGATAAACAACATGACACAAAATACGACAAAGGAAACTGCAGTCTGACCATTTCAAACCCCTCAAAATACGGTGTTGATCCAAGGCTAACAGGAAGAGTAAAAAGATCTTGCTGCAAATGTGACTCTTTAACTCTTTTCGTCCTTTTTATACACAGTTTTCTAATAGTCGGCGTTAAGCGTCGTTCAGGGTGATGGAAAACCAGAAAACGCTTTGGACAAATACAATTAAGTGTTGTTTTCATTTTTGTAAAGCATTGATAGTGAAATCCCAATAACCCATTACGAATGAGCCAACCTGGAGATTTTGTTGTTGGCTGTTCTAATTTTCTGGATTTAAATTACAATAAGGTCTAACACAGTGAGTCGTTGACAAACTAAGCATTGAAGGAAGAAATGTTGTAGTGAAAATAAACATGTTGACAAATCTTCAGAGTAAGCCCTATATATTTGTTTTCGGTCCTGACGGCCTTAAATCTAAGACATGTTTATAAAAGTATGTCGGAAGTTGCAGTTTATCTTTTAATTCAAAACCATACATTGACTAAAATAAATAAAAGTCCAAGTTGAAATCTATTAGAAATGTATCGAACCTTCGAATGTTCATTAAGGAAACAATATTTGTTTATTTCACAAATCGTACCAAATAGATGGTATTTTCTTGTTAACATTATTTATTTTTTTTTATTGAAAGAAATTTTGTTTGATATCCAGCAGGTACAATTGTTAAACTCTATTTAGTAATTTATCAAAAGGTTTGCTACACCATACCTATAAAAAAAAGTCATATTTCACACTTTCAATGCAAAATTAGAGAATGATCAGATTGGAGGCCAGCTTTTAGAAAGATTTCAATTTTCTATTCTGACAAATATAGCATCCTTGGTCTCAAATGTAAACACTAATTTTTTTCGGTAGAAATATTAAAATAACATTGAGCTTTATATATCATAAAAAGAATTTTCAAGTGTTTGGGTTTTTGTTTGGTTTGATTTTTTTGTGATGCTTGTAATTTTGACGAAACGAAGATATTGATCAGGATAGTTTTCAAATTAAGTAGTTTATATGCTTTCAGACATTTGACTTATTTGAATTTGATTTTAACTTGAAATATAAAATGATTTCGATATAAAATAACGATATTTTTTAATAAACAAACTAATTTTAGGAAGAATTTCGAAATTCCTTCAAATGCCATCTATTTGGTACGATTTGTTGAATAAACAAATATTTTTTTCTTAATGAACATTCGAAGGTTCAATACGTTAATAATATATAGCGTATATGTTGACATGTTTGAGCTCATACTAAAGAGGTTCAATTCAGTTTTTAAGCCTTTAAGTCACTTAGTAAAATCAATTGTTTTATAAAACTAGGAACAATCAAGAATTCAGCCTCTACAGTATTTAAATGGGGATTAAATTATTACGACAGCTTGAATCATTGCATGACAAGAAACGCATTACTACCGTCTTCCAACTACTGTCAAAAAATAGAAACAACAAGTGACTTCAAAGGACAACTTTCATGGACAAACGTCTTTCGTGAGGAAATTGAAATACTTCAAATGAAAGGTAAATATGTGTTGATTGTTCCCTAACTTGAAATAATTATTCTAACTCAAAACGGAAAAGTTGATTCCAATACTCCTCAAAGCTCACATTGCAAAGTAGCCGCAACTATCTCTTGTTCGGCCAAGTTTTATAATCATGGACTAAAACAAAAACTATCTACTTCGATACTTCTTCGAAGTATACAGTCTTCGTACACATTTTTATCGTCAAATAATCTGACTGTTGTTATAACCGGTCAAGGTTTCCTCAAAGAAATATAGTTGCTCAAAGATTATGTTTTTTTTTTCAAATCTACTACTGCCTGTTTTACATTAAACACCCATGTCTCTATAATGACAATTAAAGTCGGGTGATCAATATATTGCTGCTTGGTTATGAAATGAAATGATTAATGATTTAGTTAGAGCGTTAGTCCCCCGGATAACCATATGTTCCTATTGTCGTAACCACAAGCTTCATCGACTTTGTTTCGATTGTGTTCTCGCAGAATGAGACTTACCACCGGGTTTGTACTCGCATGAACAATATGGCATAGTTGGACAGGAATCGCATAGACTATGAAAGGACATTAATCCCCCAACCAATTATTTGGTGGTTTTTTTCTCTTGCTCAGTCTTTAGTTAGGTGTATTTGTAGTAATGAGTTGGCATATCATATTTTGCCTTGGTTTTTTTTGCCAAATCGATCTCAGTTTTTCTAACACGTACGCTATTTTATTGTCCTCTTACAATCTTCCAACTATTTTTTGTGTATGTTATATCTTAATTAAAAATGTATCTATGTTATAAAGAGAAAAAAAAACTTCACATATTTTGACAAACAAGAAAATAATAAATACAAAAAGAAATAAAGCATGTCCATGATGAATATGAATAATAATTTATTTATTTCAATTGTATACATTCATTTGTGTAGATTTTGATGGGCAACCCCAACGCTGCTTTTCAGGAATATTAATTAAAGTAAAAGGACACACAGTATTGAATATAACAGAACAACAATGCAGCGTAAATAAAAACTATTACGTATGCAAAACAAGTAAGTGTTTGATAACTTTAAAGTTTGTTGTTAACGATAAATGGATTGTTATTTTTAGATATATACGCCTTATATTCTAATCTGTTCTTATCTGCTTGTTAATGATAACTACATTTTACTTGCTAAATAGAAACATGACAACGATCGTGTTAAAAGTTATTTTTGATCAAGTGATTTACAAGTTAGTCATGTTAGTGGATATCTAGAACGAACCAGAAACGTGATAGATAAATGATAGCAGCTAATTCTGACTGATTACAATATTTTATTTTTATATTAATTAAAAAATGAACACATTTTTGTTAAAACCCAGAATATCGCGTCATTAACCAAATGATTTGAAAACTATCCAAAATCACAATTGTTTGTCTCTCAGCAATTCAGGCTGGAATACATATTGGTATATATTACAATATTTGATAGCTATGCTTTCGAAATTTTGCATACAATATACTAAATATACAACAAGCCCGGGTACATATCTAACCTTATGTATCCGTTATATTAATAAATTCTGAAAGGTTACCGATTTAACACTGTTAATTGATCTTTCAATATTGTTTTTTGGATCGGTACACACATTGATTTTGTTATCAATAGATTAAAATACAACTCAATTGTATTGCTAATTTGCATGTATTAGGTCGAATACTCTGTCGATTCTTATATGTGGGCTTTGTTCAATAGTTCTCTGACTTAGTCCTAGCACGAAATCCATACGATGTCGGATATGCTTATTGATATTGTTGTCTTGGTTGCACGATTGTTGATTAGTTGTTGTTGACCTTGAGCTAGCTTTTATTAACTGCAAATATCCTCACATTTGTGATTTATGTCTTCATTGTTATCGTAAGTTGTGTTTGTGGCTTGTATCAATCGAATGAGTTAAGCTCTCTTTTACTGATTGAAATATATTGTTCTTTTGTGTTGCTGTTACTTCACTGGTCTATGCTACATAGAACTAAAGGAATGACAGAGCGCCTGTTAACATGCCACAGTGGAACGTTCTCTCGCATGTAATTGTACAGCCTCCACATATTTTTTTTTCAATTGATGCACTTTCTACATTTCTGTGTAGAGAATATTTTGCAATTCCAAATTTGTATTCTTATATGATTAGCCAATTGAAAATATGGGTATGAAAAGTCTAGATTGATGGATTACTCCCGCAACTTTTTATTTTATTAAACTTTTTTTTAAATTATTTCATATCCGAGCGTTACTGATTGCCATGTGTCTTTTGAAGACGACATGCGCGTCCGGGGTACACACTGTTTAGACTGTTTATATATATATTGGAGTCTTAAAAGGCCATAACTAATGACAAAAGTCTACATATTACCAGTTGCAGTGATAAAAGAAAGTATAAATCATCTAAAAATGTTCGCTTCAAGTTATTTCATATGATCAATTGAATTAGTGTTTGTTTCACTCTGTTGGTTTTTATCATTGCAGTTTGTAATAGTGTTAACTATTTTTGAATCTACTTTAATTTAATAATTTATACCACCATAGATACAGAAGTAAAAACACAACGCCCTTTATTTACACACAACAGAGGCATGACAGAAGATGTGAGCACTTCACCAGATCTGTTGTCTTTACATGAAAAAGAGAAAAGCAGTTACCAATCAACAGGTAATTGATTGAAACCCACATAATAATACAAACAATGGGAAGCATTATAATCCTACTGGTAATGCTAATAAATCTGTAAAAACTTAATATTACAAAGAACATAAAACAGAACTGAAACATTGAATATCTTGAAATGCAATAATGGTAAGCGGATAGACAACAATTAAGATTAATCATCTCCATAATTTCTTACTCACCTCTAACTAAGAAAATCATGAACAGCATTTGAACTTCCAAGTTCCTTTGAGATCTAACTTAAACTTATCTATCAATTAATCACGCATTTTGCTTACATGTGTTTTTTATTAGAAAAACTATACCGGAGTAATAAGCATTATAATCATGATTTTCATTGAAGAAAAATATCCAAGAGTGCATTGAATGGTATAACATATCCTAAGAAGAGTTTGTTGCCAAAAAAACAGATTTTATAGACAACAAAATAGGTTGTTATATATTGCATTGGTTTGCATTTATATTTTCTATTGCTAAAATGTTAATAGTTAGAACGAAATTTGAGTATATAATGTCTAATTGATCAAAATTCTTGCATTATCAAGCATATTATTTTACAGTAGGATTTCATATTTATCTTTTAATTGACTTAAACGCAAGTTTTGTTTTGAAGGGGTTCGTGTTGCATAAGATAAGTTTTCATTTCTGTATTTTCTCTTTTTCTCTTCCTGTACAAAAATCGTAAGAATCTCTGTCTAAATTAAAGACGTTGCTCAAAAGCCATCAATCGATTAAGCAAAAGAAATTAGTGTCGCAAACCAAAAATCCAGTGAAACACATTTACTATAAGAAAAAAACAACAGAACAACAGAAACACTGAACTGCATCAAACACAAAAGCCAAAATTCATAGAAACGGGCTATTTGATAACAACTGTCATAGTCCTGACTTGGCACAGGACAATTTAAGAAAATATGGTGGATTGAAATCATTGAATTCATATTAAAATGTCATATTCGGTTATGGTTATCTTGATGTTAAATACTTTTTATGTACATATGGAATATTGTTATGTCTTAAGTTTTGACAAAAGAGTCTGTATCAAGTGTTTCCCTCGGTTTTAGTTTGTTACCCAAATGAGTTTTCCTTTAATCAATTAATGACTTTTGAACAGCAGTTTACTATTCTTGCCTTTATTTATCAATCCACTATTGTATGACAACTAAAATTTCGTAGGAAAACATACCAATATCAATTGTGGACGAGAATCTGTTGTCTTTCATATTCTAGAAGACCTCTGCTCACATTCCGTTTTTTAATGATTCGTTTGGTGCAATCTGATTTATATTCGTAATGGTTTTTTTTTTATTAAGTAATGCTTTTTTTTACATATGATATTTAATTGCCAATTTGACATCTTTTCTTTGAATCTTTAATTGAAAAATTGAAAACAATCTTCGCAGACGATTGCCAGTTCTGTTAATTATAAGGCTGGTAACTTGACAACTTTATTTCATCAAGCATTTAAATGAAAAAAAATTCCAAAAGAGATAACATCGTTCACATTAAAACAGATGACCACAACATACTCCACTAAAACAATCTTCAATACAAATGTTTAAGCGATATTGTTATCAATAATCATGATAACCATGCTAATACTTTTTTTCTAAGAATAAGATTTAATCATTTTATTTTTCATATACCAAATGTTTTCTCATATAATAGCATAACACTGCTTTTTGTTTATAAATTCTGAGAGTAGAAATCATTAAAATATTATGTTTGGATCTTCAGCATACTTGTACAGTACGGAGACTGTGTTACACAATGGTCAGAGAGAGAAAGGAAACAACTCTATATTAACAGGTGAGAGTAGTCATATTGAGACATTATCATTGCCTACTATATATTCTCCAGTCAGTGTTAAATTATATATCTTATAAGCAGATGCAATTGAGGAATAGGTAATGAAACAAGATATCAAGCATCTAGTAAACTGATACAATGAGGTATTGACTCTGCTCATTGTTGACGTCCGTACGGTGATCTATAGTTGTTAATTTCTGTGTTATTTTGGTCTGTTGTGGATAGTTGTCTCATTGGCAATGATATTCCATCTTATAACAATGATGGGAATAACCTGCTTTACTTCTTTGTATGATAGTTTATTTCTCCTCATATAAATAGTTTAATGTTACAACTAACACTGCAAATAGCTACCAAGTTTTATGGAAGGAAATGTCTTAGTTTATGATCAGTGCGGTGTAAAATATGTATAATTGAAAATCAATTGTCTGCTGTCTCATTGATATATATCTTATTTCCAATTTTATACATTTCAAAATTTAGTAAACAAATTTGATGTGGTTTGTTTTATTATACGTGTAACATGTACAGTAATATTCTTATTCTTAAATGAAAATTGTGATACATCCATAGGTGCAGTGATTGGTGGAATTATAAGTGCATGTTCTATACTTGCGGTAATAGCTGCATTAATTGCGTGTAAAATAAGGTTGGTATTATTTTGTTATCTGAAAATATTACACACATTCTCTCGACTTAGGAATGACAGAATATGAGTAGTTTAAACGTGCTGTTGGTGAAAAAATTAGTCTCTATTATCCTGTTGATTTATTGATGTGTGTTGGTTTCACTGTTCATGGACTAAAGAAAGATTGTTAAAGTAGTTTTGCGGATCTCCGCTTTTGTGTTTTTTGCATAGTCGGCATTCAAATAATTTTGGTCCTCAATGCTCTTAAACTCTTACTTTATTAAACCTTTTACATTTTTTGGGATTTGAGCGTCACTGATGAGTCTTTTGTAGAAGAAACGTGCGTCTTGCGTAAATACAACATTTGATCCCGGTGTCTATGATGAGTTTATCGTTAAACATTTAAAAACAAAGATTATTACGCCCAAAATCCACGAATATTGGTATTTCACGATAATAAATAATCATCAGTAGGATTATTTATTGCAATTTTCATCTTTTTTTTATAAACATCACCGTGAAATTAATTAAAACTTAATTATTGTTTTTTTCGGCATGAATAACAATAGTTAATAAAGCAAAACAAAAAACAACGCAAAAGCCTAGCCACTCATGGCACGCATTGTATGGATCACAATTCTGGCCCAAAAGTATAGATATTTAGCCGGGCAGTGTGTTTCACAACTGTTTTACAACTATATCCGAGAAAAACATTATAGGTAAACAAAAAACTTTGTATGATTATTTGTTTCTTTTCTAGGAAATTAATTTAATTGTATATGTTTTTTTAACCAATAAATAAATGTTTGTTTTTAGGTCAAATGGATTTTTTAAAGAATCTGATACATTTGAGAAAGGAGAAACTAGCCAATTGCATTTTTCAAACACAATCAACCAGGATTCAACTAATACAAGAAAAAGGAAGGTAAATGACCTCTGTGAAACGAGTGCATCAGAAGATTCCGTTGTAAATAACTTAGTTTTTCCGGAAAAAATGAACGCGACCTATACTGACGCAGCCGATGGAGAATATGATGTTTTACATGAAAAACAAAATATAACAATGTGTATCACAGAAAATATGTACCATAGTCATGGCGTACATCAAAATGAAGTCGGCCCTACTTACGATAGCGCAGCCATTGTGAAAGGAAATCACAATGATATAAACGGATTATATGACACGTCATTTTCAGTGGTTGAAGGGGATTACTCATATATGTCATATAAAAGTCACGACCACAGCATGACTACTGATATCTACGACAAATCAACATTGTGAAATGGTAATAAAATGTTACGTCTGTCGACACAGTTTCAAACTGTTAAGTGTTTGCTGAGAAAACGGGCGCCAGGCGTTCATACATTTATTATTTTAGTTTATAATAGGTTTGATTGTAACTGGACTTATAATGTACAAAAATGTAGAGAACATTAAACTTATTATAATAAATAAAAACTAGTGTATGTTGATATATGCATGATTTTATGGTTTATCCTATTAGTTATGTTTACGTCGCATGATTTAAATTGAAAGGACACAGGTAGCAATATTAGTTCAAATTTTTTAAGATTTCACATCTAAAAAGGAATTCGAAGGCAAGGATGTTGCGAAAAACAACGACAGCAGTCATGAGCAATGAGAAAAGACAGGAATAAATACACACGTTCTACACGACAAAACACATATGTTCACACATTCATACACATACCAACACTGACACACACACACGAACACACGCTAACAATATTCAATCGAAAACTACATGTATACGTAAACCTTCTGGATTTTGATAAAAACAGACCTTCCAGTGTATTCCGTCAAAGGTCATCTTCGTATGAAGGAGATATCAACCTTTTTGTTGGGGATCTCGATGACCAAGTGGTTTAGATAGTTCTACATGTACTACTGTTTTCACTAGCAAGTCACCACTGATGTTGTAAGTTTGAACCTGCTCGTGCAGTAGTGTTTTTTTTTTTTTTTATCTTACAATAATTTTGCCTTAATCATTGCTGCGGATACATTGATTGTCAAGTAACACATCTTGTGCAATAGCATTGATATTGTTAATGATGTAAGTGATACTAATTGTTTAATTAAGACTGATTGTTGTTGAAGACTTAATGTAGACCTTCAGATGCCTTTTGATCATTTGAGCCATTTGAGTGTAGTTGACTTTTGACACAAATAAAATTCCTAAATGTAATATATTTATGTTTAACATCATTCATCATTCAAAACCATGAAATCACAAACTCGTCCATCTCTTTTTATCACCATTCCATTCCGATGTCTAAAATACCTTATCAAAAATACAAGGCTATAATATAGAATGCTAATAACGTGTTTCGATAACACACAATTTGTAAAAAATGTACCCACAATTCAAATTCCAATCGATAGCCTCAATTTGGATACATTTTGCAAATGCCATTCATGCTCTCAGATGACAAAAACCTATTTAACTTGCTAAACATGCGAAAAATCTGCATGGCTCCTGACTAACATAACAAAAATCTCCATGTTTTTAGTACAATTATAATCTTTAATTTGATAGAATTACTTCCTTCACATTTTACGAAAACTTTTGTTGATACATGAAAAAGTAAAATCACTAAAATACTGAACTAAGAGGAAAATCTAACCGGAAAGTTCATAATTACATGGCAAAATCAAATGATAAAACACATCAAAAACGAATGGACAAGAACTGTCATATTCCTGACTTGGTACAGGCATTTTCAAATGTAGAAAATGGTGGAATAAAAATGAATTTATAGCGCTAAATCTCTCACTTTGTTGACAGTCTCATCAAATTCTATTATATTTACAATGTTGCGTGAACTAAACAGACATAATAAATAAAATTGTCGAAATATGGGTACAGCAGTCATCATCGTGAAATAATTTTAAAAGGAACAATTTAACAGAACACAAAAAAATCTATCTACAACATCATTCATTGATTCTCGTGTCTGACGTCAGAAAATTTCATACGTCACATATTTTGTCGTTCAATGTTTTTACAAATAATTTTTCAATTTCACATGGGCAATGTTAGCATACAGTGTTAACAAATCAAAATTATGTATGAATTAATTTCAGAAATAGACCGAGATTTAAATAGTCCCAAAGTTCTATGGAATTTATAAGAATCCACAAAAAGTTTATACCACTACGCGATTGAATAATTTTGACGTTTGTATTTCAACGTATTTTCTAATACATAATAGAAATACACCATAATGACATATTATAGAGCAATAACATACTGACAGGATCTGTTAAAGTACAGACAGGTTTCTAATATGAATTATAATTATGTCAAGTCAATTCTTGCATATACAGTTTGCCTAAGAAAGTTAAAATATAATTGCTTATTCAGTTTTTTACCTACAACTGCAATATTATCACAACAAAAGTAAAACTGTATCATTATATACTCTTTGGAATGGAGAAATACACTGTTTAATTAATTTGATTTCATTTTGATAGCACGTAGCCTTCCAATCAGTACCCTTCCCTTGTAAATCAATTTTGTGCGTGGAGCTTTGTTTATTTTATCAATCATTCTGGGTATTCTCGTTTATAACAAATTCAATTGTCAGTCAAATCATTTTTATTGAAGTGTTTATTTTTGTTTATCCATATTTAAGATGTGTTATGATATTTTTATTTTTAAAGAAATAACTTCCAAGATAAAAATGTTCACCCCAATTAGATTTACAAATAAAAGTAGTCACCAAAATCAGCTGTTGACACTTTATGGGAGTTGTTTCACGTCAGTTTTTGATTTTTGATTTTTTCCCAAAAACTATAGACAGCTGAGATAATTGTTAATAACCACAAGGATGCGTTTTACAAGGTATTACAAAAAAATTATGACCGATTTAAGGTTTTGGGTCTAATGTACTGTAGTACATTAAACAATGACTATTATCGATGCAATCGAAGGGTTCGTGTGATGTCGTAATATAAATGAAAGAGACAAACTCTTTAGGATTTAACACAAATTATACCAAATGCAGACAAAATGCAGATATTCAAATGACTAAGACAATTCGAAAATTTTACAACTGTGTTGGATTTTGCAAAAAGTAAACTATTTATATGGGAGGTCTCTCTCGTCAATGCAGTGAATTCTCAAAAATACTTGCTCTATGTTTGATTTAGTGTTGCTGTAACTACTTTTATATTATTACTTCAATTATCGTCAAAAAAATTGCGAAGACTAAAAAATCGACAACCCATTTGGGAGACACACTATACAAAAAAACACATGACTAATACAATTCACAAACCATAAGATTTTTCGTATCAATACAACATAGATTAAAATCGAAGAGCTCACTTATGTTTTAATGCGTTCAAGTTCCAAACGATTATTTGCGACAGACAACCACCAATTAAATAACAAACCTGATAAAACAGGGGCAAAAAATACCAGAGGGAAAGTCAAACTCTTAAATCGAAAACAAACTGACAACGCCATGGCTAAAAAGTACGTTTTGAAAAATAAAGAATAAAAAAACAGCAGGTCGGAAAAAAATTGAAAACAACACGTTTAATAATTTCTTGCGTCCGAAGCGCTTTTCTGGATTTACCTACATCATGAACGCTCAAAGCCAAACATTTAAAATCCGAAGATGTATAAGTACCGAAACCGTTGAAGAGCTTTATGTCAAAATACCTTAAATAAATAGCCAAATCCATCTAAAGCCAACTTTGCCTGAGGGAGTTGAAACCTTAGTTTCTTAATAATTTCAAAATTTATAAACGGACACTATTAGTAAAGTTTGTTAAACCCGAAGTACTGACTACTGAGCTGATGATACCCTCGAGGACTGATAGTCCAACAGCAGAGGAATCGACCCAGTGGTGTAAAAATTTGAAAACAACACGTTTAATAATTTTTTGCGTCCGAAGAGTTTTTCTGGATTTACCTTCATCAGAAACACCCAAAGCCAAACATTTGAAATCCGAAGATGTATAAGTACCGAAACAGTTGAAGAGCTTTATTTCAAAATACCTAAAATAAATAGCCAAATCCATCTAAAGCCAACCTTGCCTGAGGAAGTTGAAACCTTAGTTTCTTAATAATTTCAAAATTTATAAACGGACTATTTTAGAAAAATTTGTTAAATCATGTCAGTACCGAAGTACTGACTACTGTCAATGTTACCGACTTCCTTGATAAAACTAAATTGTGCATATTCTTCTTGAATATAAGCTACTCGTACTTTCCTTTGCAACTTTTCGTACGTTCTGTAGACGAAACCATTAGTTAGGCCCTTTTTGGACTTTAATTTGGAATGGGACAACATTGTCATCTGGTGTAAACGTTAAGACTATCAATGTTCACCAATCGCTAATGTTTAACGATACTGTTCAAATATCAGAAAAATTATGTAAATCAATATCTAAAAAACGATTTGGTCATTTACAGTGAAACAATTAGCTATTTAAGACACAATGTCCATGTGTTACTTTATAGTGAAACTAACTAATGTTTAGCCCTTTTAATATCTTCTGTCAAATATATCAACCATATGTAATACAAGTAATCAATTGTATAAGTGTTGCAATATGAGTGTTTATATAATTAAACGGTTTTAAAAACAGAATGGTACATATGAGAGAATTATAAGTGTGCCACATAAATACAAAGATCAACATTTGCACATCAACGCAATAAAGATCAAAGACATTATGGTTCGATTTCTGTACGCCATCCAGAACACACAATTTCTTATTTTTTCTTCACTACAATTTTTTTTAAATGATCACCTCTTATATAATTTTTACTAAGTGGTTTTGAAAAATCACGATGGCCTACTAAGGATAAAGTTGATCAGCATTTTCTTCTAAGTATTCATCCATAGCATTTCAAGTGTTCTTCAACGATAATTGTATAACGTGTTTACAAAATTTACTCATATATATCAGAAACCTTGCTCAGCAGTTAATAAATGTGGTTTTACCTTTTATTATTTCAAAAACAAAATCAATATCTAAGTTCACTTGGTATACATACCTTTTGCTAGATTGATAAACACAATAACTATTACTTTGTTATCAGCTATGTTCAACTTTTTTATGAATCATATGATTATTGTTAGGGATATGACTAGAATGAATGCATTTGTATTGCAGATATTCCTTGTATCATTTTTTATTTCATTTGGTAAGTTAATTAACATATACAATTTGTACTAACTGTCCTTAAGGCATAACTTTTCAGATTATATTTTGACAAGGTATACTTTCTTAAACAGGTGTATATATAAAAGATTAATTGATTTATCTAACAACGCAATTCAAGATGAACTCCAACATGCAGCTTACAAATACCAATTGTGTTCATCAGCCACTTAGATTTGATCAGTTAATTCGTATCGCTAAATTCAGAGTAGATCCAGTTAACAATAATGTTTTACTTTAAAAATCTCCGTATAATCATAGGTTTTCGAATCGTTTATCATGTTTTATACGGATGACCTTATTTTAAAACGGTTGAGGTGTTTTTCATTACCTTTAATGTTTTCTCTTATTCGGAACCGATCTACTCTTTCCACGATCGGTTTATAAGTCCTTTGATTTCATCCAGTGGTTCGTTCGATCTCAGTCATTTATTGATTAATATTACAGTACGAAGTAAAATTGCATGTCTTCTCTTTATTTGCTATTTAAACGTTAGGTAGAAATACCCTCTCGCCCTCGATATCCATGACGTCATATAGAAAGAACATGTCTATTTGTATATCATTAAAATTATCTATTGATCTTCTTAAACAGATTAAAGCACCGAATCTAGTACAATACGATATTTCTCCTCTCTCAACAGTTAAATGTTAAGATTTTCAATTTGTATCACACTCTATGCTATGGTAGAATGTATAACCAAGAAACTGATTGCCTTCGTTTCGAAAACAATTATATATATATATATATATATATATATATATACAACTCGTCTAAACATCAACCCAACAATGTCAGATCTGTAAATTTGCTTTCGCAAATTTTTGGTTCTTCCCTCGCCGGGATTCGAACCCATGCTACTGTGATATCGTGACACCAAACGCCTGCACTGCAGCCGTCCCGCTAGACCACACGACCACCTTGGCTCTTAAAAATAGAGCTTTCGCTGGCCGTGTGTTACCTTTCCACGTCAGTTTTAATCTATCGGCGTACTGCAGTACATGATATATAAGGCATGAAGATGTTATTGTTACAAGTCAGCTAAATTATCTATAGTAAAGGATCCTACAAATTAATGTAAAATACAATCACAGAAAATAATTATATTTATAAGTACGTCTGAGTCAGTGACAACCCTACAACAGATGTATCCACCGGATCGCCATCAATATATATATATATATATATTTATTTATCTTACCTCCTATAGATTTATAGAGATATGATTGGTTAAAGGACTACAAGTGGAGACTATGTCTTTTTGATATAGGGTGTCCTTAAAATATATAGGGTTAGTTACCATACATGGTTAGTCACTAGATGGGGTTGGTAAGGAGTTACTACCCTTTCAAAACTAAAAAAGATGCCCAAACCCTTTCTAAAAACAACACAGTGTTAAGAAAAGAACTTAAGGATTCGACAGACGAAAACATTGATGTTGAAAGGTGGAAATAAATGTATAAAACACATTGAATATTAACAAGTTGTTAGTATTGGCATAACAGAGGTACTTCTCTTGCAAAACAAAACATAAATCTGAAAGGATTCAACAGACGTACAAATTGATACATGTAATGAAAACGATTGAAATAAAGTCTTACAAACAAATTTAAAGCTATAAAATTGTTATTGTTGGCATTTGTTTTCTGTATAGACAAATGGAAGTAGGATCTTAATACTAAGTCATAAAGACTTTATCACTTTAATAGGCCACTAGTCAAAATACTACATGTGAAGATAGTCGGTGTAAGATAAATTTGTTACATGGTGTGCTAGTGACCTAGCTTCGCTCTCATTCCATATGGAATGTACTGACCCCATATATATCGTATTAGATCACTAACACACCATATAATATAGCATCGATTTACAGGTTCATATAATGTACACACTATAGATTAGTTTGTATTTAAAGGAGACAAATTATATATATATCAACGTCCATTTATTACCAAAACATAAAAAATGAACGTATAATCCAAAAACGAACGGGAGTATTATATGAGATTTGTTATCCGAACGTTGCGCAAGAGAGTACATAGCTACTAAAAAAGGTAAAATTTGCATAAAGGTATTCTAAAAAATTTCACGTTAATCGTAAATTCTTATCTTAAGTCTCACAATCTTATTTATAATTCTAGTTTAAGTCCGATGTCCGTCAAACACAATTCATCTTATCACTGAAGGTTTTTTTTTCTCACTCGACTTTATTAGACAAAAAGGTCATATTATCGAAAGATAATAATAATAAAAATATATGTGTATTCTTTTATTTGAAGGTATGTTTAAAAATATATATTTTATGAGATAACAAAGACAATGTAAAAAAACCAACAGCATGCGAAATATATATTTATCTATCATACATTTTTTCTTAAGATGAATGTTATTATCTCAAATAATATTATCTATAAACAGAATAATCATCATTAAATTTTACACTTACGAATACATTTCCATCATGAAATACGTTGAACATTAGCTTAAATAACATTTGCGATACGAAATTTACTACGTTAGATGTGCCATTTATATGTTTGTATTGTAGCACACTGTCCATTCGCTGTTAAACACGATGGAGCCGTAACTTGGTTGGAAGCTTCAGACAGATGCGGTAAAAACGGCTTAGAATTTAAAGAAAACGTTTTAAAGGAATTTGATGTTCTTCAAGGAAAAGTGTTCTGGTTGGGAAAGGCTATTTACAGAAAGACATCAGAATGGATAGAAATATTAGGTTAGTAACGTACTTGAATAATCTTTTTTGAATAGTAACGCATCAACAATAACTAACACGATAACTGTAAAGTCTTATGTTTGAATAGATATGACTAGCGAAAGGAATAACCAAGTTATCCCATTTGGATTACTTTCCTCAGACATCAGGAGGAGGGTGTTAAATGCATACAATTCACGTTCTGTATAAGACTGTCTTTTTGAGAGTGTTAATATGTATAGTTATCAGTTTATTACAACTATGGTAGTGTTTGGAAAGTACATATCATTGAAATTATTATGACAATTATTTTTTTGAAATTTGATTTGAATTTCATGTGTGATCAAAAACAAATATCGGAGTAACACATAGTCAAACAAGAATGTGTCCATAGTACACAGATGCTACACTCGCACCATTATTTTCTATATATAGTGGACCGTAAAATTGGGTTAAAACTGTAATTTGACATTAAAATTAGAAAGATCATATCATAGGGAACATGTATACTAAGTTTCAAGTTGATTGAACTTCAACTTCATCAAACACTACCTTGACCAAAAACTTTAACCAAAAACTTTTACCTGAAACTTGCACTATCATTTTCTGTGTTCAATTGACCGTAAAATTGGTATCAAAATTATAATTTGGCATTACATTTAGAAAGATCATATCATAGGGAACATTTGTATTAGGTTTCAAGTTGATTGTACTTCAACTACATCTAAAACTACCTTGACCAAAAACTTTAACCTGAAGCGGGACAGACGGACGAACGAACAGACGAACGAACAGAAAAACGGACAGACGAACGGACGCACATACCAGAAAACATAATGCCCCTCTACTATCGTAGGTTGGGCATAAAACTGTAAAATTATAACTATGCAGCCATGAATTTATCGAGCAGGTGTCGGCAAAAAAACACTTTTTTCAGAATTATTTAAAAATAATGCCATATAAACACTGTAAAAATACTTTTTTGTACGACTAGTTTTTTGGGTTGGAATTATATACAAACCAGAAAGCAGACACTATCCATGTATGATAATTCAGTAAAGGATATCAGCCGATAACAGTAATTTCTGTAAAATATTAGACAGTTCTGAGGCTGAAGGCCAACGACATGTTCAATATTTTACAGAACGGACTGTTGGGAGCTTATATCTTACTTTCAACATTGTTAAACACGTCATTTAAAAGATTAACAAATGCAAGCAAAACCAAACTTAAGTTACGATTTATTTTCATCAAGTATGAAAATTGTTTTGTGAACTAACTTTCTTTACATAAAATTTATCCTACATGTTCGCCCCTTTAAACAGCAGCTCAACTTAAACAATAGACAAAAAGAAAGTACAGCTGATTGGTAAAACACATATATTGCCATTTGACGTTTAAGACACAGCGTATGCGTATCATGATTTTTGCTTGTGCAAGGAGTACTCAAAATGTTTGAATGACGAAAAAATGAGAAACATGTGAAGGCAGGTTCTCGTTGAACCGTATCTAGTGCACCGCAGTCGATTTTATTCCAAATATATTACTTATATGAAAAAAGGAAGGGACAACAACGTGCAATCATTTATGTTTACGTCGCATGATTTAAATTGAAAGGACACAGGTAGCAATATTAGTTCAAATTTTTAAAGATTTCACATCTAAAAAGGAATTCGAAGGCAAGGATGTTGCGAAAAACAACGACAGCAGTCATGAGCAATGAGAAAAGACAGGAATAAATACACACGTTCTACACGACAAAACACATATGTTCACACATTCATACACATACCAACACTTACACACACACACACGAACACACGCTAACAATATTCAATCGAAAACTACATGTATACGTAAACCTTCTGGATTTTGATAAAAACAGACCTTCCAGTGTATTCCGTCAAAGGTCATCTTCGTATGAAGGAGATATCAACCTTTTTGTTGGGGATCTCGATGACCAAGTGGTTTAGATAGTTCTACATGTACTACTGTTTTCACTAGCAAGTCACCACTGATGTTGTAAGTTTGAACCTGCTCGTGCAGTAGTGTTTTTTTTTTTTATCTTACAATAATTTTGCCTTAATCATTGCTGCGGATACATTGATTGTCAAGTAACACATCTTGTGCAATAGCATTGATATTGTTAATGATGTAAGTGATACTAATTGTTTAATTAAGACTGATTGTTGTTGAAGACTTAATGTAGACCTTCAGATGCCTTTTGATCATTTGAGCCATTTGAGTGTAGTTGACTTTTGACAAAAATAAAATTCCTAAATGTAATACATTTATGTTTAACATCATTCATCATTCAAAACCATGAAATCACAAACTCGTCCATCTCTTTTTATCACCATTCCATTCCGATGTCTAAAATACCTTATCAAAAATACAAGGCTATAATATAGAATGCTAATAACGTGTTTCGATAACACACAATTTGTAAAAAATGTACCCACAATTCAAATTCCAATCGATAGCCTCAATTTGGATACATTTTGCAAATGCCATTCATGCTCTCAGATGACAAAAACATATTTAACTTGCTAAACATGCGAAAAATCTGCATGGCTCCTGACTAACATAACAAAAATCTCCATGTTTTTAGTACAATTATAATCTTTAATTTGATAGAATTACTTCCTTCACATTTTACGAAAACTTTTGTTGATACATGAAAAAGTAAAATCACTAAAATACTGAACTAAGAGGAAAATCTAACCGGAAAGTTCATAATTACATGGCAAAATCAAATGATAAACACATCAAAAACGAATGGACAAGAACTGTCATATTCCTGACTTGGTACAGGCATTTTCAAATGTAGAAAATGGTGGAATAAAAATGAATTTATAGCGCTAAATCTCTCACTTTGTTGACAGTCTCATCAAATTCTATTATATTTACAATGTTGCGTGAACTAAACAGACATAATAAATAAAATTGTCGAAATATGGGTACAGCAGTCATCATCGTGAAATAATTTTAAAAGGAACAATTTAACAGAACACAAAAAAATCTATCTACAACATCATTCATTGATTCTCGTGTCTGACGTCAGAAAATTTCATACGTCACATATTTTGTCGTTCAATGTTTTTACAAATAATTTTTCAATTTCACATGGGCAATGTTAGCATACAGTGTTAACAAATCAAAATTATGTATGAATTAATTTCAGAAATAGACCGAGATTTAAATAGTCCCAAAGTTCTATGGAATTTATAAGAATCCACAAAAAGTTTATACCACTACGCGATTGAATAATTTTGACGTTTGTATTTCAACGTATTTTCTAATACATAATAGAAATACACCATAATGACATATTATAGAGCAATAACATACTGACAGGATCTGTTAAAGTACAGACAGGTTTCTAATATGAATTATAATTATGTCAAGTCAATTCTTGCATATACAGTTTGCCTAAGAAAGTTAAAATATAATTGCTTATTCAGTTTTTTACCTACAACTGCAATATTATCACAATAAAAGTAAAACTGTATCATTATATACTCTTTGGAATGGAGAAATACACTGTTTAATTAATTTGATTTCATTTTGATAGCACGTAGCCTTCCAATCAGTACCCTTCCCTTGTAAATCAATTTTGTGCGTGGAGCTTTGTTTATTTTATCAATCATTCTGGGTATTCTCGTTTATAACAAATTCAATTGTCAGTCAAATCATTTTTATTGAAGGGTTTATTTTTGTTTATCCATATTTAAGATGTGTTATGATATTTTTATTTTTAAAGAAATAACTTCCAAGATAAAAATGTTCACCCCAATTAGATTTACAAATAAAAGTAGTCACCAAAATCAGCTGTTGACACTTTATGGGAGTTGTTTCACGTCAGTTTTTGATTTTTGATTTTTTCCCAAAAACTATAGACAGCTGAGATAATTGTTAATAACCACAAGGATGCGTTTTACAAGGTATTACAAAAAAATTATGACCGATTTAAGGTTTTGGGTCTAATGTACTGTAGTACATTAAACAATGACTATTATCGATGCAATCGAAGGGTTCGTGTGATGTCGTAATATAAATGAAAGAGACAAACTCTTTAGGATTTAACACAAATTATACCAAATGCAGACAAAATGCAGATATTCAAATGACTAAGACAATTCGAAAATTTTACAACTGTGTTGGATTTTGCAAAAAGTAAACTATTTATATGGGAGGTCTCTCTCGTCAATGCAGTGAATTCTCAAAAATACTTGCTCTATGTTTGATTTAGTGTTGCTGTAACTACTTTTATATTATTACTTCAATTATCGTCAAAAAAATTGCGAAGACTAAAAAATCGACAACCCATTTGGGAGACACACTATACAAAAAAACACATGACTAATACAATTCACAAACCATAAGATTTTTCGTATCAATACAACATAGATTAAAATCGAAGAGCTCACTTATGTTTTAATGCGTTCAAGTTCCAAACGATTATTTGCGACAGACAACCACCAATTAAATAACAAACCTGATAAAACAGGGGCAAAAAATACCAGAGGGAAAGTCAAACTCTTAAATCGAAAACAAACTGACAACGCCATGGCTAAAAAGTACGTTTTGAAAAATAAAGAATAAAAAAACAGCAGGTCGGAAAAAAATTGAAAACAACACGTTTAATAATTTCTTGCGTCCGAAGCGCTTTTCTGGATTTACCTACATCATGAACGCTCAAAGCCAAACATTTAAAATCCGAAGATGTATAAGTACCGAAACCGTTGAAGAGCTTTATGTCAAAATACCTTAAATAAATAGCCAAATCCATCTAAAGCCAACTTTGCCTGAGGGAGTTGAAACCTTAGTTTCTTAATAATTTCAAAATTTATAAACGGACACTATTAGTAAAGTTTGTTAAACCCGAAGTACTGACTACTGAGCTGATGATACCCTCGAGGACTGATAGTCCAACAGCAGAGGAATCGACCCAGTGGTGTAAAAATTTGAAAACAACACGTTTAATAATTTTTTGCGTCCGAAGAGTTTTTCTGGATTTACCTTCATCAGAAACACCCAAAGCCAAACATTTGAAATCCGAAGATGTATAAGTACCGAAACAGTTGAAGAGCTTTATTTCAAAATACCTAAAATAAATAGCCAAATCCATCTAAAGCCAACCTTGCCTGAGGAAGTTGAAACCTTAGTTTCTTAATAATTTCAAAATTTATAAACGGACTATTTTAGAAAAATTTGTTAAATCATGTCAGTACCGAAGTACTGACTACTGTCAATGTTACCGACTTCCTTGATAAAACTAAATTGTGCATATTCTTCTTGAATATAAGCTACTCGTACTTTCCTTTGCAACTTTTCGTACGTTCTGTAGACGAAACCATTAGTTAGGCCCTTTTTGGACTTTAATTTGGAATGGGACAACATTGTCATCTGGTGTAAACGTTAAGACTATCAATGTTCACCAATCGCTAATGTTTAACGATACTGTTCAAATATCAGAAAAATTATGTAAATCAATATCTAAAAAACGATTTGGTCATTTACAGTGAAACAATTAGCTATTTAAGACACAATGTCCATGTGTTACTTTATAGTGAAACTAACTAATGTTTAGCCCTTTTAATATCTTCTGTCAAATATATCAACCATATGTAATACAAGTAATCAATTGTATAAGTGTTGCAATATGAGTGTTTATATAATTAAACGGTTTTAAAAACAGAATGGTACATATGAGAGAATTATAAGTGTGCCACATAAATACAAAGATCAACATTTGCACATCAACGCAATAAAGATCAAAGACATTATGGTTCGATTTCTGTACGCCATCCAGAACACACAATTTCTTATTTTTTCTTCACTACAATTTTTTTTAAATGATCACCTCTTATATAATTTTTACTAAGTGGTTTTGAAAAATCACGATGGCCTACTAAGGATAAAGTTGATCAGTATTTTCTTCTAAGTATTCATCCATAGCATTTCAAGTGTTCTTCAACGATAATTGTATAACGTGTTTACAAAATTTACTCATATATATCAGAAACCTTGCTCAGCAGTTAATAAATGTGGTTTTACCTTTTATTATTTCAAAAACAAAATCAATATCTAAGTTCACTTGGTATACATACCTTTTGCTAGATTGATAAACACAATAACCATTACTTTGTTATCAGCTATGTTCAACTTTTTTATGAATCATATGATTATTGTTAGGGATATGACTAGAATGAATGCATTTGTATTGCAGATATTCCTTGTATCATTTTTTATTTCATTTGGTAAGTTAATTAACATATACAATTTGTACTAACTGTCCTTAAGGCATAACTTTTCAGATTATATTTTGACAAGGTATACTTTCTTAAACAGGTGTATATATAAAAGATTAATTGATTTATCTAACAACGCAATTCAAGATGAACTCCAACATGCAGCTTACAAATACCAATTGTGTTCATCAGCCACTTAGATTTGATCAGTTAATTCGTATCGCTAAATTCAGAGTAGATCCAGTTAACAATAATGTTTTACTTTAAAAATCTCCGTATAATCATAGGTTTTCGAATCGTTTATCATGTTTTATACGGATGACCTTATTTTAAAACGGTTGAGGTGTTTTTCATTACCTTTAATGTTTTCTCTTATTCGGAACCGATCTACTCTTTCCACGATCGGTTTATAAGTCCTTTGATTTCATCCAGTGGTTCGTTCGATCTCAGTCATTTATTGATTAATATTACAGTACGAAGTAAAATTTCATGTCTTCTCTTTATTTGCTATTTAAACGTTAGGTATAAATACCCTCTCGCCCTCGATATCCATGACGTCATATAGAAAGAACATGTCTATTTGTATATCATTAAAATTATCTATTGATCTTCTTAATCAGATTAAAGCACCGAATCTAGTACAATACGATATTTCTCCTCTCTCAACAGTTAAATGTTAAGATTTTCAATTTGTATCACACTCTATGCTATGGTAGAATGTATAACCAAGAAACTGATTGCCTTCGTTTCGAAAACAATTATATATATATATATATATATATATACTAACTAATTGCTACCAAAGTCCCGATGCGTTAAAACAGCTACTAAAGTAAGCATGATTCAGCATTTTCAAAGAATTTAAGAAATCGGTTATTATCGAAAATCTTGATGTTATATTAATATTGTTTGGACGTACAATATGTTTTTTATAACAATTTAAGATAAATATGTTACTTTAAACTCAATAAAAAATCGGGAAATGTGTAAACTCGGCCTCCAAAATGTATACGTGCCTACTTTAAATTTTGTGCCTTCTTATATAATTTAAAAAAAAAAATATTGTTAAATTACTACTTAAGTCGCAATCACCGGAACATTTCTTGATTTTGTATTTAAACAAGTATAAGGTCGTTAAAGTCAGCGTATATATTAAGGATAAGAATAACATTTCTTTTCGGAAGTCTTTGTTAATAAACAAACAAAACGGCAGTTCTGTTGGCAAGGAAGTTATATTAAAATTTTGTAGAAAAAAATGAAATGTAATTAAAAACTTTCAAGAAATTACGAGTAGTTTGTCTGAAATTGAATTAATACATAAGGAATATCAAAATAATATGTTAAATTCGAATTGATACGTGCTGCAAAAAAAAGTGCACTGGTATATAAAAGAAAAACTTGATCCAACTTTTTGTTTTGTCTTATTAGCGTAGAAATATAGTTTTAAGAAATGAATGCTTCTTTATGTATATTTTTTTGACGGGAAAAGAGAAGGGGGATTTTATATTGTTGATCGTGTGAATATTTTTCGAACGAACCGCTTCGTACAAGTTATGCTCCAGTCAACACTTTTACAACTCAATCAAATTATTAAAATAAGCATTAATTTCTTAATCATACAATCTTGTTCTACATATGATACGCGTTTTAAAAACCTAGACGGCTATATTATAAAAATATTTGCATTGTAACAAACGTTATACATAATGTACATTTATATATTATAACTGACTAAGCGGTATGGGCTTTGCTCATTGTTAAATGCTGCTCGGGGTGACCTTTAGTTGTTTATTTCTAGGTCATCTGGTCTCTTGTGGAGAATTGTCTCATTTCTACATAATGTAGATGTAATTTAAACCCGTCCCCTTACATCTATAGTCTTCTATTTTCTAAAGCATGCATATATTCTGGGTTTCTTTTATACAATTGAATGTTATTAATTGACAGGTAGTGTTGAAGAGTTTTAAATTCTTCCCCACATGTGATTATATCAATGTTTTCGTACTTTATATATGCATGCTTGCGTGCGTGCACTCTTAAGTTATATGTTTGAAGCAAGCGCATAGGTCATCATATATATACATCTTCAAATTTCGAAGTGTCGGCATTTCACTAAAATAAACGCAATTGAGCTAATTTTGGTGCATCTGAAAGATAATGTAAAAGCCTTTTAGAATAATACCATAATTTAATGAACAAATAAGTTTTTCATAGAAAAATACATCGTTAAAGTTTATGTATGCAGGGAAATGCACACTTAAACCCCGTGCCTACTTTGGTGAAATGCTGACTTGTACGGAATTGATAAATAGTGCTCTTCTGTGTATTGGTTGTTCTAAAAATAGAATAATCTAAAAATACGCAACTCTACTTTCTATTTACAATAGAGTAACTGCGTAAGACGATGATAATATGAAACTTTAGTTTAATTTAGTCAATCAAAAACTATGTGTTTATTATAAAAAAAGATCATATATTTATAAATTAACTGCTTACAAAATCACTGAACCAAACATGTCAAAAATAATAAATATTTTGCAGTCTTTCTTGGCCTAACACCCTTTAAAACTAATATGATATGTTATATGCCTCATTTCTTTCTTTTTTTTAAATACTCCTAAAATTTAAAATTGCTGGAAAATACTTTATCTTTATGTAAGACACCCTTTTATTGGAAAACCTTAATTTTAAACCACAGGCTCATATAAATTTGACTTTTGAATAATTGTGCTACCTCTGATTACTCAAATGAGTCCTTTTTTGCTTTTGATATTTGATATATTATATATTAAGCATTTAAGAAGTATTTTTTTTGCAACATTTTAATTTTCAAACTCCCAAATGTTGATAGTTGAAATTTTCCAATTTAACGTCTAAATTTAACACGCAAATTAAATTTAAAATTTAACATATTGTATGTAATATATATCCTATTGTCATGAAATTTGTAAGCAGTCTCATAAGTAACTAAGCTTTGGTCATAACTAGTTTTATAAAGATTGGTCATTTTTTTCTTTTTTAAGAGATGAAATCAGTAAATATAGAATCTGTACTTTGGCAACTTCCCTGAATGATTTGACGGTGTCAATTTGTCAAATAGAAAGAAACTAAAGGATTTAAACTTTCACTTATTAGAAATTCTGCACAAATTACCAATTTTGGAATTATATGGTCAAAATAAGCATTACAGACCTTTTTTTCAATTTTGATGACTAAGTGGCATTCTGACTTTCTATCTGACAGGTTTTCATGTGGACATATTACTGTTTCTATGTGTTAATCCAGTTGTTTGACTCTTATGTAAACCAATTTTAATATCAAGACGCCAATATTGACCATACTTACCCTGGATCTTTTCACCCTAAGGACAAAACTGAGCATATTTTTGGCCTATACAATGTGTCATTTTCATCGTAAAGGCCTTGGCTAACTTTAACATGTGTTTTTCAATATAAATAGGTGCTTCATTAAGCGGATAACACGATAAACCGTCATAAAAGCCTGTAAAACCAAAATAAAGGCAACTACCCATAAGAGTGAAAATCTTCCCCCAGCACCGCCTAGGCATTCCATTGGGCTATATTCTAGCTCAAACTAATGCTTAGGGTGTCTACTTCATGCCTGCATCTTTATATATACTAAAATATGTGGCCGTAGGCCAACAAAATCTTTAATCGACCCTTACCCCCAAATTCGATAGCCTGACGCCATTATTGATCATACTTACCCTGGATCTTTTCACCCTAGGGACGAAACTGAGCATATTATTGGAATATACAAGGTGTCATTTTCATCGTAAAGGCCTTGACTAACTTTAACATGTGTTTTTCAATAAAAATAGGTGCTTCATTAAGCGGAAAACACGATAAACCATAAAAAAAAGCCTAGAAAACCAAAAGAAAGGCAACTACACATAAGAATTCAAATCTTCCCCCAGCACCGCCCAGGCATGCCATTGGGGTATTTTCTAGCTCAAACTAATGCTTAGGGTGTCTACTACATGCCTGAATCTTTATTTATACTAAAATGTGTGGACGTAGGCCAACAAAATGTTTATTCGACCCTTACCCCCAATTTGGATAGCCTGGCGCAATTATTGACCATACCAACCCCGGATCTTTTCACCCTAGGGACCAAACTAAACATATTATTGGTCTATACAAGGTGTTATTTTCATCGTAAAGGCCTTGGCTAACTTTAACATGTGTTTTTCAATAAAAAATAGGTGCTTCATTAAGCGGAAAACACGATAAACCATCAAAAAAGCCTAGAAAACCGAAAGAAAGGCAACTACACATAAGAATTCAAATCTTCCCCCAGCACCGCCCAGGCATGCCATTGGGGTATATTCTAGCTCAAACTAATATTTAGGGTGTCTACTACATGCCTGAGTCTTTATTTTTACTAAAATATGTGGACGTAGGCCAACAAAATGTTTATTCGACCCTTACCCCCAATTTGGATAGCCTGACGCCATTATTGACCATACCAACCCCGGATCTTTTCACCCTAGGGACCAAACTGATCATATTATTGGTCTGTACAAGATGTCATTTTCATCGTAAAGGCCTTCGCCAACTCTAAGATGTGTTTCCAACATAAATAGGTGCTTCATTTAGCGGAAAACACATTAAACCATCATAAAAGCCTGGAAAACCAACATTAAGGCAATTACCCATAGAGTGAAAACTTTCCCCTAGCACCGCCCAGGCATGCCATTTGGGATTATTTTAGCGTAAAACTAAGGTTTAGGGTGTCCACTACATGCCTGAATCTGTATTTATACGAAAATATGTGAACGTAAGCCAACAAAATGTTTATTCGACCCTTACCCCCAATTTGAATAGCCTGACACCAATATTGACCATACGAAACCTGGATTTTTTCACCCTAGGGACCAAACTGAGAATATAATTGGTCTATACAAGGTGTCATTTTCATCGTAAAGGCCTTGGCTGATTTTAACATGTGTTTTTCAATATAAATAGGTGCTTCATTTAGCGGAAAACACGATAAACCATCAAAAAAAGCCTAGAAAACCAAAAGAAAGGCAACTACACATAATAATTCAAATCTTCCCCCAGCACCGCCCAGGCATGCCATTGGGGTATTTTCTAGCTCAAACTAATGCTTAGGGTGTCTACTACATGCCTGAATCTTTATTTATACTAAAATGTGTGGACGTAGGCCAACAAAATGTTTATTCGACCCTTACCCCCAATTTGGATAGCCTGGCGCAATTATTGACCATACCAACCCCGGATCTTTTCACCCTAGGGACCAAACTGAACATATTATTGGTCTATACAAGGTGTTATTTTCATCGTAAAGGCCTTGGCTAACTTTAACATGTGTTTTTCAATAAAAATAGGTGCTTCATTAAGCGGAAAACACGATAAACCATCAAAAAGCCTAGAAAACCGAAAGAAAGGCAACTACACATAAGAATTCAAATCTTCCCCCAGCACCGCCCAGGCATGCCATTGGGGTATATTCTAGCTCAAACTAATATTTAGGGTGTCTACTACATGCCTGAGTCTTTATTTTTACTAAAATATGTGGACGTAGGCCAACAAAATGTTTATTCGACCCTTACCCCCAATTTGGATAGCCTGACACCAATATTGACCATACGAAACCTGGATTTTTTCACCCTAGGGACCAAACTGAGAATATAATTGGTCTATACAAGGTGTCATTTTCATCGTAAAGGCCTTGGCTGATTTTAACATGTGTTTTTCAATATAAATAGGTGCTTCATTTAGCGGAAAACACGATAAACCATCATAAAAGCCTGGAAAACCAACATAAAGGCAACTACTCATAAGAGTGAAAATTATCCCCCAGCACCGCCCAGGCATGCCATTTGGGTATATTCTTGCTCAAACTACTGCTCAGGGTGTCTACTTCATGCCTGAATCTTTATATATACTAAGATATGTGGCCGTAGGCTAAC